>CM032667.1:34307570-34311340 GCA_019095985.1 Streblospio benedicti
AACAAAACATTGAAATTTATGAATACTTAATATCAAACTTTTACCTAAATCGACGAGACAATTTGGCTATGTGAAGATATGTGTCCACACTGATAAGGACGTATAGATAATATGAACTTTTTAAATCATGTAAACTGACCATCCATATAGAACATGCCAAACGCATTACAGAGTCATTTCTCTCAAATTGGTGACTTTTGTGTGTGTGTTTCTTTTTGGGGGTGGGGGGGGGCAAGATCTGACTGAGAGCAAAAACAGGAGGTGGGTATTATATTGGTTAGTTTTGTAAAGTTCCAAACTAGCTGTAGTTCTACATTTTTTTTATTGCATTGATCACGTAAAACTGGGGCGGAATTGACTCGAGCCCGCATGCCATTTCATATGCCCTTAAAAGTTTTATTTGCTCTATCCTGATCAATTGCTGCCAGCGCTTCAGCTCGGGCTGCGAGCTCTCCCGTCACCCAACCAAAGGTGAAGTTGTCAGGTCAGTTTGTGGTGCACTAAATGGCACAGCTTGGGATGGTTCCCGTTCGATCCGGGTGAAAAAGAATGATTTACCCCGGTTTCTGCTGTCTCTACAATGCTCTAGTCACAACTATAATTTAATACCGTGAAGCGCATACGCAGTTTTTTTACGCACGCATTTCCCATCTTGTGTGTAGGTGGTAAAATAAGCTATCTGATGGTTTTCAAGGTCGTTCTCGTATTCTAAGAGATTTTG
The DNA here is from genome assembly GCA_019095985.1 of Streblospio benedicti. Classification (NCBI taxonomy): domain Eukaryota; kingdom Metazoa; phylum Annelida; class Polychaeta; order Spionida; family Spionidae; genus Streblospio; species Streblospio benedicti. Next base: position 34,308,292 of record CM032667.1, read on the forward strand.
CTCGCATATGAATTTGTTGGCAATCGCATCCAGAATACAGGCACGTTTCACTGGCAGATCCATGGCTTTGACAAAGAGAAGGGGGCACGTTTAAGGGATCTCATGTGTGTTGTACGCACGATCGAATAGTGGACATGCAACAAAAAATTATAAAACGATATTTTGGTGGGGAAGTGTGTTAAGTGGAAACAACGTCCTCACCACCTCCAAAGACGTCACGTGACGTCTAGTACTACCCAATGACGACCAAACGACACATTTATTAGTGGTACATGCAGATAGCACACTGATGCAAAAACTCTCATGTTAATGCTTGAAACTGTTGCGCCATCCGGTCACACTTACATGTTCCCAACAATCATATAGGTACTATGATTAAGTCTGGCTTACAGAGGCAGACAAAAAAGCTGGTGGTTTCTTTTCTGTGCACATGTAATTGTAGGCCTATCCAAGTTAAGGAAATATTTTTGGATTGTAATGACAATTAGCAAAAATCTTGTTCTTTGTAAAACAACATTCAGGTATTGTTGTGCATACAGATACATAATCAGCATACTTACAGATTGTTGAAGTTTAATGGAATATCTCAAACTGTTACGCTATGGTGAGACAGTCCTGAATGAATAATTAAAAGCCATTAAAGCTGACTCAGTCATTGCTAGTTAGCATATTGTCTTGTCACCACTGTGGGTTTTCTGGGTTTTGTTTTTTTGTAGAAAAATCATGCCCACAATATATTTCTTATCTCGTACGGCAGAGCAAAACTTTGGGAGGAACATTCTTGACTTTCGTGATCCGTATCTAAAGTTATCGTCTGTCAATCCCCTCTGAATCGAATGTGCATTCCTGGTCAGTGCAATCCAAATTTCACAGAGTTAACTCTTTAAAAAATGTGTATTCCTACGTGAATTACAATTATATATCGCAAACAAGTAAGTGTAATAGTTCAATGAAAACAGATCATTATCATAAGACGCTGTTCATCGAACTTCGACTGCATAATATCTGAAAAGTTGAATGTTAATGATAAACTCTAATCTTCAAGAGTTGCCACTATCACGCATTGAATCCCACTCTGTAATCATATCTCTATTGATAGTGTCAGTAGCAATTATTATATAAATACATAATCACATGTTTCAAGAGGTTTATCATATTATAAGATAGTTACTTTTCTCAAATATTACCACTTCACTTTGAAGCACATGCTTTTTAGATTGAACTGTAATATATCTGATCACGGAGTCAATTAATCCTTAGTTTGGATCATACATTTTTCTCTGCATGATCCATTTGAAGATGTTCAGTAATGATTTTGTATTCTAACCCTGTCTGAATGGCTATTTTGATGAGGGACACCGTGTCGCCCATGGTGGTAAAAGAAATAGCAAGCAACCTGTTGCACACATGCACCCGCTTGTAGGAAGAGTTATAATGGATGTTACTCTGAGGGATATTGTACATTTTGTCACGCTCCGCAAAATGAAACAACGATGTTCTCTTTTTTCTCGACGTCACCCCCCCCCCACACACACACACACACACAAAAAAAAGGGGGGGTCATAATCGAAAAGGATCCACACAGTGTTGTTTTTTCTTTTCTCGACACCATTTATTGAAAAACTACCATTGCATACATATGAAATGATATTTAATGCATAGGCAGATCCAGGTTTTTGGAAAAGGGGGCGCACTTAAGGAAAAAGGGGGGCGCACTTTGGGATTTCATGAAAAAAACCATGAAAATGAAGTATTTTGGTGGGAAAGGGGGCGCACGCCCGCTGCGCCCCACCTGGATCTGCCTATGTAATGTATACATAATATGACACTAACATGAAAATTATATTAAAAAAATATGACATTTATCAGTCAAAAGCCAAAAGCGAGAATAAGAACCGCCTCTGCCACACTATGAGCCTGGTGCTGGTGCTGTTGCTGGGCCCTATTCTGATCTATTCTATAAAACTGTTGTGCTGTCGTTATCGTACAAATCCTAATGGTCGTCTGTCATGTTGCATAAATAACTTTACGAGAGCACGATTTGGAATAACATTTTCCAGTCTCTGAATCATCGTTCACAAATGGCGTGGGGGGGGGGGGGGGGGTGTAGCGAAAGATGACGAAAGTTGTTTGTTTTATGGACGTTTATATATTCAAATGTATTTATATAACGGCAGAGGTTAATCAATGTTAAATGTCATCGCAAAACCATGTCGTGTGTGTGTGTGTGTGTGTGTGTGTGTGTGTGTGTGTGTGTGTGTGTGTGCGTGCGTGTGCGTGCGTGCGTGCGTGCGTGCGTGCGTGCGTGCGTGCGTGTGTGTGTGGCGGAGATGAAGCCAAGATGCCGTCACTTTCCAGGAGGGGGAATGCTGCAAAGATGACGAAAGGTGACAAAGGGGTCAAAGAAAAAGCCAAAAATGAGGTGACGTCATTTGCGAACGCCCATCTCTAACGATGACCTATTTATTTATCATTATATGAGTTGTTAATGTGATGCGGCCTTCATATGCGTATGTGCGGTACATATAAATGCATGGGTTGCAGTAGCGGTCAGATAACTAATCCCAATTTCAACACCGAAACCCCTAAGTAAACTACGCAGTGAGTGCTGATTAGATAGATTTGATCTATGATATTACATAGGATGAATAAAGTCTGCGAAGAGTAAACATTTGTATTATACACATCACTTTTCCATTGACTAAAAATCCTATGTGTTTCGTACACGGCGCTTGGTCTCATTTTGTTTTGGAATGTTCTTTTATGCTGTGTGAATATGTTCTCAATGATTTAATTTAGAATTTTTAAGTTTTCTTTATCTTTATAAACGTTTAAAAACCATGTAGGATCCTTGTCAAAAACTAAAATAGAAATACAATATAAAAACAGTGCAAATACAGTACAAAGAATACATAATGGTTATCAAGATTAACATGGTATTATGAAGGTCAATTTTTAATCAGCAAGCTGGTTTGTGAATATGAGTCTATGGAATGCAGGTTGGTAGTGATCAAGCTTAGAGTTCATTGTAATGTTACTGGGCTATTGT
>CM032667.1:34311440-34332252 GCA_019095985.1 Streblospio benedicti
AATGCAGTCATCAATATCTATAATGAGGAAATTTCTATTACAAAAGTTATTTGTAGCCTTTTCAGTATGCCTCCTTGCAGGTTGTCTTTAAGAATACAAAATTCATCTATTAAAGAGAGTAAGTAAAACAATCATTGGACTCTGATTTGACTAATGCTAGTCATGGTAGGACTTAAGTAGATCATCATAAGACAAAATAGGTTCACCTGTCTCGCAGTTATTCCCAGTATATCCAGGCTTACATTGACAAGTGTATAAGTTCATTCCATTTATACATTTGCTGTCATGTTTGCATGGAAAGCTTCTGCACTCATCTATGTCTGGAAATATATCACAGGTGCACAAACACCCATATTACTTATTTTCTCTGACTTGCACTATATAAATATTCCTTTCTGCTTCGTGCAAAATATTAGTTAGCCATAACTTTATTTCCAATGGGTGTTCATATCCTATATACATAGTGTTTCACCATTCAATGTACAAAAATTAGTGACAACAATCCCATGCATACATTTACAATGGTGGCAGTCTCACCTGTTCCACAATTTGTGCCACTGTATCCAGATTTACAGCTACATGTGTACATATTAACCAAGTCAGTACATATGCCTTCATGTTGACAAGGTCGGCTGATGCATTCATCGATATCTGTACATTAGTAACAAATATTTTATATGTTTACAGTATTGATTGAGACCATTTATTATGACATTTTTTTATCTTAATTTTAATTTCGTTATTGATGTATATGTTTTTTGAGTGACGCCAAGATGTATAACCAAAGAGCATTGAAATTATTGTTATTAATCTAAATCATTTTATTGCTAGTAATAAATTATTTGGAGATTGCGGACAGCATAAGTTTGAATAACTTTAAATGAACGTTTTAAGTATAGCATTGATCTAGTTCAAGTGGTAACTCAAGGAAATGTTTGACATCAATATTTCTGACCTGTCTCACAATTAGTTCCAGTGTATCCAAGTTTGCAGATGCACTTGTACATATTCACCAGGTCAGTGCAGCTACCTCCATGTTGGCATGGGTGGCTGTGGCATTCATTTATGTCTTAAATTGAAATATACATTATACATCAAAGATTAAAATAACAACCATATAAATATCATTTGCTTAAACACAGAAGAACGTTTCAGAGATTTTGTCTCATTTTCTCTGATTTTCATAGAATGGTGATATACGTATACAAGACAATTACCAATAAGAGCCAGGATAAATATTATTGAGAAATTAAACTTTGAGGTTTATAACAAGTTAGTGTAAACAAATGATGTATTTTTGTTGTACACAGTATAAGTTAGTGCGAAGATATTCATGGGCAAAGCCATCTTAAGTTAGTCTTAACTTAAGTAAGTGTGAGCCAAAAATGCATTCTAACCGTGTAATAAGAATAAAAAGGTTTCTTTATGAATTAGATAAATGGAATTAAGGTGGGCTTTGAAAGTCTAAACACTGTATACCTAAAAAGGATTTGGTAACACAATCATATTGGTTTTAAACAACTTAAAGGTTTAGTCTAGGTAGTTTCCTGATTCAGGAAAAAGGGGATGAATTTGCACCCACTGCACCCACCCCCTTCCTATTTGTGACAACCTGGCCTAGTAGCAAGCAAATCCACTCAACTGGAACTTTCAAGAAAAGCTATGTGATATTAATGCCATTGCAACATCATGCAATCAACATTAATCAATGCACAGCTACTGTAAATTGGTACAATGTTAGTATCTCCAGATCGGCAGCAGATAAACAAATTCATGAAAATAAAGTTAATTTTATAGCAGCATGGAAAGGAAAACAGCTTGTAGAGATAAACTTGATATATGGATACTGAATTGCATCAGTGAGAGTGAGAATGATAATTTTGGGACATACTGTAGCTGTACTGGCTGCCATAATTAGAGATTACTCAAAACTGTGCAAATTTAAGACATTGTGATTGCTTACAAATTTTGACAAAACGGCAAGTACATAAGACTTATTTTACAGATTTGATATTATGTCTATGTATCTTAAAGTGACATATAAAGAATACCTATTTCAAGAATTTTAAATGCTTTATTATATCTATACAGCCAAATATTGGCCATAAAATAATAATGGGGACAGCACCCTTCATGTAAACAAATTAATTCACATTTTAGCTTTTACAATATCACTATTTAACTAAAGGTTTTTGAGTAAAAGTGTTGATGGATTATCATTCTAAAGATTCTACTTTACATAATGGGATTGTCAAAGCAAATAATAAGAATCTGTGCTAAAACTTCATAATACATCTTTGAACTAACGTTACAATCAAAATAAATTAGTGCTACATGATTGATACCCACATCATTAACTGAAGATGAATAAGTTTACCAATGGTACACATGCATAATCTATATGGCTAGAAACTTATTTTCTTTTATGTCTCTTTTTTGGCTAGAAACTTATATATATTTTTTCAAGTTCCAATCATAGATTTCTCATAACTTGTCTCATGAAAATGTGACTCATTATAATTCATTTAATCCTCAATGGCATGAACAAAATACTTGCACATTGGCACAGAACGGGTCACAATGACCGTAATATGTTTTTGCGATTAAGCATTCAATTATTTGCAAAAAATATTGTTATGACTATGTCTTATATGTATTCAATATCCATCACATAAGAACTTAATGGTTTTTTTAATTTTCACAGCTTTTCTATAATTATTCCTAATATTTAAAACTTATATTTTGGACAAATATAGTGCCATTTGGTGAAAAAATGAATTTGAGATTTTTTTCATGCATTTTGTCAATATCTTTTATGTTTAAAATTAAAACAAGGGCATAAATATTTATTTTCAATGTGAAAATTATATAAGAGATCATAGTAACCAATGTTATATATTCTGCGATGATTATTCACTGATAAACTACTTATAAGATATATTGATTAATTGAAATGATTTTCAATAGCTTTGAGAAGTATTTGTGTACAGAAAAGTGTAGAATTAATAAGAAATACATTTATAGACTGGAAAGAACACGAACTCTAACATTGGGTGAGGCAAAGGTACATGCAGTATATTAGCAAATCATTTTTGAAATGTATTTGTTACTTTTCAAAACAATATACAATTTAGGTATTCTCATGTGTTTGTTATACAACATATCTGATCTTGGGTCGTTTTGGTCTTTTTATGATCCAATATAGATTTTGATGCATATTCTAATATTTGTTCAATCAACTCAATATTTTATGGGACAGTTATCCATCAAGAGGTAAAGGATGATACAGAACGATTTCTTTGTAACTCAAAGGTGAAAAAAGACCTATGATGTTGCCATTTACTCTGGCATTTATCAATAAAGGTAGGTGATGTTACTGAATTGCCTTTGGTTAAGTTTAAGAAAACTATATTTTAATATTTAGATAAACTTGTGAACAGTTCTACTTACTAGTTTCACAGTTGTAGCCGGTGTATCCTGGTTTGCAACTACATGTGTACGTATTAACAAGGTCTTTACAATTGCCTTCATTTTGACAAGGGTGGCTGGCACATTCATTGAGATCTACATTTGGTATAAATATTAAATATGTATACACATAGCATGAAAATAATATTCACTTTATTTGTGTAATTAACTAACCTGTTTCGCAGTTTTTGCCTGTAAATCCTGGCTTACATTTGCAGGTATAATCATTGATGCCATCAGCACACATACCATCATGTTGGCATGAATCATTGGCACAATTGTTGATAGCTAAAATCGTTCAATTCTTATTGATAGTTTCAACACGTATATAGCTTCTACATTTGGTAAAACAAGATGTGCAAGATATCTAAGTGAAAATGACAGTCTTTATATACAAAACAAGACAAAGCTATATGTAAATAAAAAATAAACAATCACATGGTGTGAAGCCTTACTTTTACACTGACAAATTGTGCAGCCATAATTGTCCTTCATGTAGCCTTCTGGACAGTTATTGGGACATTTATATTTTTTGCATCCGCCTTAATAAAGCAAAATAGCACAATTAATTATGTTTTCAATATTCATAGATTTTTATTTACTATGAGCTTTTGAGCATCGGTCAACAGTTTAAACTGCCCTTTTATGATTTTTGAATGGATTGCTAATTATGGCTCTATTATAGCCTCATTATACATTAAGTTAAATGTGTTTACCCTCAAGCCTTCAATGTACTAGAATGTACATGTCAGCTTTAAGAAATAAACAGTCAATAATGTACAAATATAATATCATAACTATGTCATATAAACACCAAAAATGTGTAGTATCGTTTCTCATTTCTAGAAAGATCAGAAAGTTTGGGGTCATAAAATTCAGTAGTGTTTCTCAGCCATCAAGCATAGGTTAAACACAAAACAATAGCAATGGCCCATGTACCAGCTTAACTCTGTTGCTGGGACTAACATTAAATAAATATTTTCAAATACATCTAATAGGTTTGGATATTGCCACATAATTACATCATAATCTAGTAAAAGTATGTATTTTGTACCAATAGTCCCATTATACCTGTGACGCTGAATACAAGAGATCAATTACAACAAAATCATATAATTATTACATACCATTCTTGACAACGACAGTGATTGTAGCTGTGTTTGATAGGCCATGGTTGTCGGTAACTTTGCAGGAGAAAAGGTAGTTGCCAGGTGATGGGTATGTCACCATATATGCCATTCTAATCTTTTGCATTGTGAACCCATCCATATTCTCAGCCCTGACAGTTAAATACAAAAATATAATGCTGAGGTATAACATGACCATTATTGCTTGGACAGTCAAAGTAGTTCACCTACTGGTCATAAACTAAATTTGTACAGATCCAATATTTTCTTTTACACGTTCATTTGAAAAGGTTATAGCAGTCTCCCTTGTCCTTGGGGGTGCATCATGAAATATAGAAATTTATCAATAGGTATGAGTCATTTTCCTTGTCTCCTGGAATATGAGAAAATGAATGATTCGACTATCAAAATTAATAATCACTATCTTACATAAGATGACACACACAAGACATGACACGGCCATCCTCATCTTTCTCATTGCAGCTCAGTTTCTCTGTTACTGTCTCACCAATGTATTTGATGATCGGGGATGGGCTGCTTGGTGTGGTGGTTGGGGCTAAAAATGGACAGAATTACACTGTAGCACAAAAGGATGACAGATGATAAAAGGATTACAGAGAATACATAATTACTGTGCTAAAGCACAGGAAGGTAATACATTTATTAACAGCACTCACAGAGCAAGATAGATGCCTCACTTTAAGAATATGTTTTTGACTTGTAGCCAATACACAAGTGTGTGACAAAAAATCTTGTAATACAACAATGTATTACTTATTACTCCAAATGTAGGGTAAACCAGCCTATTTTCGGCCCTTTAAAGGCCAAAAACTGTCATAGCTATATTAACCTGCACACACATTCTACATAAATGTTTTACTTACAAGTACATATTTAGTGTACTATCTAACATGATTCACCAAAACACGGATGGTATCGAAAGAGCACCTGTATAAGGAATTAATCGGGATTATGTATTTTCACGTGTTTACAATTTTCGGCCCCCCTTGGACAATTTTCGGCCGTCAGAATGATTTAAGTGACATTTTTCGGCCCCCTCTTACACGAGTCGAGTGTATATGTGCAGGCTAAAGTCAAGGTCAAATCAACGTAGGAGTAGTAGTTGTGACAAACATCAACAAAAAAATGAATGAAATCGAAATAGATTTGGTACTTCAAGACTATTTTTGTAGCCCTTAATCTTACGGCAAATTTTAGTATATATACGGCAATTCTTAGCTTTCCCCAGTTACCTTCAGAATTCTCGTTGTAAAAATTAAGTGAAAGCAAAATTGTTTACAAACATGATGTATAGAACAAGTGTGATACTATTTAAGACGCATTCACGTAACGATGACGTAATTTCAGAGAATGAGGAACGTTATATACAGTAAACGGCCAAAAACTGAAGGGGCTGAAATTAGGCTGGTTTACCCTATCAATATAAAATATTTCTCAATTATCAGTAAATGTCATTAAAGGTGGATTTTTGATCAATTTGTGCAGGCACGTGACATATGTTTATTTCAAATTACGTAAAGAATAACCTCCAATTGTTGCCACGTCCATAAATAGACCACATTGACAATTAAGGTGTATTTTAGTTCCAAAACATCAAAAAGAGACAATTCAAACCTTCTAAAACGCTTTATCACAGTGATAATGCTGATTGATGTAAGTGTCTAAACATATCACAATCAGAACGATGTTTGAACAAAAGCCAAAGATGTCAAAGTACACAGAAACTAGTAAAAATCACTTTCGGGGTATTTAAATTACTATTCTTATCAATATCTAATTATATGATTAACAAATTAGTTACATATTGGAACCTGTCATTTTTTTTGCAAGACTTCTCGAGAGCTTCGTCAGGCGTAATGAGAAGATCCTCTCGGTTGGTCAAATAACCACCATGGTGGTGACAATCATGTGACATACTGTGACATGAGAGGAATAGGAGCTCCACGGGAAGATCCAAGAGGCCATTGAAATCCAAAATCCTGTTGGTGGCAATCATGTGACAGGCTGTGGCACAAGAGTAACAGGAGATCCGTAGGAAGATCAAAGAGGTCATTAAAATCCAAAAGCGCCGAGCCTGGATGAACTGTGACACCGGCTACAACTTGCCCCATCTACTCATAGCTATTGTCACTTGATTTCCGCCACCATGGTGACCAATTGAGATCATATCATTGGAACTGATGAAGCTTTTGAGAGAAGAGCAAAAGTCTTGTCAAAGACAAATATGGCAGGTCCAAATCTGATACTATGTAGTTGATCACAATTTTGAATAATGGAAACCAATACACATATACATTTGTTGAATATCTATTTTGTAATTTTATCTACTCAACAGTGATAAAATCTTATGTGTAAATACATATATACAAAATATTGGAATATACAACCTTTCTGTACAGTGATGGAGATAGTTGCACTTCCAGTTAAATCGTGGTTGTCAGTTGCGGTGTATTTAAACGTGTAGACACCAGAGGTTGGGTATGTCACTTTATAGACACCCATGCTGGTTTCAGTCATTACAAAACCTGCAGGATGTGGTGGCCTACAATGTGTGAAATGAATAATAATTTTATTATCTTATGGTGAATTTCTTAGCATTTGTACTAAAAATCTTTCATATTTATATTTACTTCTGTAGATGTGCCTTGATTGAGACAACACTTCCATCATTATCCGCAGGATTGGCAAATAGCACACTGCTTACAGAGTTGACCTGGATGACCAGAGGGGACTGGCCACGCGGAGTCACAGTAGGGGCTGGAAAATTGTTTCATATGATGGACAAGACAGTAAATAAGGTATTCCAAAATATAACCCTGCCCCAACTGTATACATACATATACGATTACGTACAATGAAATTCCTAATATACAATACATATAAAACAGGATATAGTCTCATAATTAAATGTGAAAATATTTTGATAGCGTCTAAACACATACGTGTTCTGACTTCAATGATTTTAGTTGTGGAAATGCCAGTCAGTCCTTGGTCATCCTGAACAGTGCAGGAGAATCGATAAAATCCAAAGCGTGTGAACTGAACCTCAAAACTACCAGACTTCTCAATTGCTTTATATGTCACAAAAGGCGATGAGACATCATCTCTAAAAAAGACAAATAAATATTACAGATTCTCTTTCATTGTAATTGTGAACTGACAGTACAGTATATCTACTTGGATTAAATAATCAAAGACACATTATAAAGCACAGCACAAACAAATGATACATTATCCTCATAACTCCATAATGAACTAAAACAATCCTTTTACCCATTAAGCTTCAAGTTGACACTAACAACCTTGCCATCCCTGTCACTGTCATCTATGCAATCCACTTTGCTTTTTACAGACCCATTGGGCTTTTCAATGATAACGGGTGATATAACGTTGATTTGAACAGTAGGTGCTGCAATAAAGACACCAAATGCATGGGTTAAAAACGAGATTTTTACAGATATGGATTATGGATGTTGTAAAAATGAAACAATAACTGCATGACTTTTAATGCTGTATTTTTTCTATTGCGAGAAATTGAAACATAAATGATAAAAATTAGCAATGTAATTACCAAAGAGATCTGTGACAGTAACTGTGAATTTTGCTGACCCAGTGAGTCCATCATCATCAGTTGCCACACAACGGAACGCATAGTTACCCTGATTACTGTATGTTACTGCATAGCGATTACTATGAATTTTCTTGATAACAGCTCCCTTTTGAGGGCTGAAATAGTAAGTTTGTCAAGTAAATGGTAGAATCTAAAGACTTAAGCTTTAATTGTTTCATATTTATGTCAATTGTGGAGCATTACAATGTAAAAAGGCAACAGAAGTTATTCACGTACTAGTTCCCGGTGATCTTGAACATTGTCTAGATATTTTCAAACCTGATAATAACTGCATATATATACCTTACATATAAGATAAACTATTAAATTGTTAAATGTCATAGATGTTTCTTTAGTACATGTGTTGACTCAAAATAAATTTAAAGAAAAATGAGATTAGTATTTCAGTCAATTATACATATAAGGCAAATTTATTAAACTATTTCTACCTTACAAGGATGAGATTCGATGCAGCAATTTTACCATCAATGTCTTTGCCCTTGCATTTCAATTCTGATGTGACGGCTTTCTCTGAGGGTTTGCGAGAAATCTCAGTATTGCCAGTGACCTTAGCAGTAGGGGCTATAATACAAATGTTGAACATCGATTCATGGTATAGCAAACTGTGAAAGTGTTTTTTGAATATATTCATATCTAAATTCTTTGAGGGCAAATTCAATAGTCTGTCTATATAGATCTAAAACCATTTTTATGATAAAAATATACTATGACTATGAATATTTCATCAATATAGGTTGCTTATTGATTAATCCCAAATAGACGAGAGATTAACTGACCAATCCTGACATCCACCATAGTGGTAGCAGAATCCACAATCTTGGAGGTAGTTGAGGCTATGACAGAGCATATCACTTTATAATTTCCACTTTTGCTGAAGGTCAGTTTGTATGTTTGATCAGGCATCTGTGCTATTGTACAACCTTTTCTTGGTCTGAAAATGAAAATGTGATTGACATTGTAAACAACAACATTGATGACATATATAAGAGCATATATGCCATGTATTGGTATTGTATAAAGATTACTGTAAGGCCCTATTTCAAACTGTGAGTGTTAGAAATACAATACTGCTCACTCGGCAAATGCCTAGTCAGCAGTTTCACCAATATTACTCACTTCCGGCTACAGATGCACGGGGACTATATAAGCTTGTAACACTCTCTAAAGAGGCAGTCAATAAACAGACAGAACTGGAGCTGCGTCCGTGTTATGCTTGGGCACTTACCATTATCACACATGACAAAACCAGAATAATGATAGTTACATATTTAAATAATGCCTATGACTTTGATATTATTTACCTAACTGTCAATTGCACAGAACCTGCATACAAGTGTTGTATATACGTATCTTTACACGATGCTGTGCCAAGTGCAGTATTAGTTTCAGTACCAATAGTCAGAGGTGTTGAGGCTGTAACTTGGATGTTCATCACTGAAAATATGAATATAGAATGCTGAATAAGTTATGCAATTTCATCATATCATTTTACTGTCTTTATCACAACAACAATCTTAAAAAATGTGCTTACTTATATAAATAATCAAAAATTGTTTTTATAAGAAAATTCCTTTTATATACATATTTGAATACCCACATGTTTCACAGTGTTTGCCAGTGTATTTGGCCTGACAAGTACATGTGTAGGAGTTCACAAGGTTGGTACACTTGCCGTTGTTCTTACAAGGAAGGCTCACACATTCATCAATTTCTAAAATATTGAGTGATTGGCTAGAATGTTGTCACCAACGTTTGAACAATGAAAAGTGTATTTAAATTGAATTGCAAGCTAAAATATAAAACAAATGTGTTCAACTTTCACCTCTCGTACACTTTGAATGTGTCAATTTTATATGCAAAAATATTTCCGTTGCGAGAGATCCACAAAAAATTATGACAAGTAAATTAGAGTATACCAGTTTCACAGGTTGTGCCAATATATCCAGCTTGACAGATACATTCGTAGGACAACGGTTTGTTGATACACTGTCCATTATGTTTGCATGGTTGGCTGCTGCATTCATCAATTTCTATACATGAAATAGACCATGCACATACAGTTAACTTTCTATATACATTCTGCAATATCTATGCTATGCTGTAATTTCTAAAGGTATGTGTAATAATGTGTTATATCTATTCTAAATTGACAGTATATCAATTTTCAGGGTTAGGGCTTATATCTTATATATATATTTGAAATTTAAATACAGTATAGATTTTAGTCAATCTACCTTATTATGCATCTCAATTTACAAACAAGAAGCTAACTGATGTATATGAATATGTTTAATATACACAAAATGAAAAGAACTATTATCATATTCAATTACAATCAATTCACAATATCAAGCCCAATTACTTCAACATATAATTAAGTTAACAATAATGCATACTTGTCTCACAATTTGTCCCTGTATATCCATATTTACAACTGCATTTGTACATATTAACCATATCAGTACATTTGCCTCTGTGTTGACATGGTTTACTCTTGCATTCATTTATGTCTAAAAATGAGAAGCAATTCACATATGAAACAACATTTTAGACATGTATGTCTAATGGTAGCTGTAAGATAAGAAAATAATTCAAACAAATAAAAGCATAACTATGGGCTATTATGACAATTAAATGATTCATTGGATAGCAATATGCCCACATTTTCCCATTTACTGGATTACCTGTTTCACAGTTTGTACCAGTGTATCCTGGCTTACAGCTGCATTTGAAAATATTTTTCATGTCAATGCACCTTCCTTCATGTTGGCATGGCTGACTCTTGCACTCGTTTATGTCTATAAACATCAAACAAATAGCAATAAGAGTTCAGAATTTATATTTTTGTAACCTCTGTTGAAATATCTAAATTGTTTTAAAGAATAGGGAATCAGTTGGTTAACTATTTTAGCTAGTATTCTAAAATGCAAACTTGTAATTTTAAGGATGCCTCAGTATTGTTTCCATGACACAAAGGTATAATGCGTTTGAGCACTTAATATCGTGATATTCGGTTCGTTTTCTTAATATTTGTGTAACTCACCACTCTCACAGTTCAGTCCTTTGTAGCCAGAAGAACAGTCACACTTGTATCTGTTGACAAGGTCACGACAAGTTGCTCCATGATGGCATGGTTGTGAGGCACATTCATTGATATCTGAGAAGGAAGAATGGAAGTAATATCTTGAGAATCGAAGACTAATATATTATCTATTAAATGCTTTGAGAGACACTCCATTTTGCTGTTATTTCCCAAAGTGAAGCACAATTCACTAAATTTCAATGTTAATTTCAATCAAATATATGACTGCAAGTAAATGAAATACTGTATATGACATTTGGAAAGTGTATAAAATATAGCACATCATATTATATATGTATTCCTATTTGGAGTATTTTAGACAAAACACATTGATATAAACAAAAGTTAAAATGTTTAGTTAAGCAACAGTGGAACCAATATTGGAAGTAGATTTTGGATGTTGGTAACATTAAAAGAGATAGAAACACCCACCAGTCTCACAGTTCTTGCCAGTATATCCTAGTTTGCATGTACAAGTGTATTCATTGATGCCATCCACACAGTTGCCACCATGCATACATGGTTTATTCTTACAGTTGTCAACATCTGGCATAATATGATTGATAATATAGATCATCTTGTGCATTCATGAAATGATATACCAAGGTAGGTGTATAAGTTTAAAATATGCTACAAATGTCAATTACAATTATGGAAAGATCTATGAAAAATCATATCCATGTTTTGCGACATTCTACTTATACACTGCAAAAACATAGTATAGTGTCTTAAGTTCAACAGGGTTCCATTATCATCATGTTTGAATTATTAAAATGTAGTAGCACAATATATTACCTAAACATTTACAAGTCTTGCAGTTAATGGCATCCGTAACATATCCCTCAGGGCAATCACCACATTTAAGTGGTCTACATCCATCTAGAAAAAATATATTACAACAAATAATCACATTGATTTTTTCACAAAAAAAATTCTATTTCGTCAGTAAGGTTGGTAATATTAAAAGAGATAGAAACACCCATCAATCTCACAGTTCCTGCCTATATATCCTGGTTTGCCATATGTTTTAAGTGTGCATGGTTTTATTACACGGGCACGCAGTGCCTGCCCTAATACATGATCGTGAATATTGGAATTGACCAGAAATCTAGCTATTTTGGAGCCGGATTATCTTTCTTATTTCATGGTGCCCCGCCCACTTCCACAAAAGACACATTACGTGAATATGACTCACGGACTAGTCCCTATTTGTGTGACAAAGAATTGGCGTAAACATGCGGTTTTCTCTGATTCAAGCACAATATTAGGTTTTGCTAATTATCACTAATATCTCATTGATAGTTTGAATGGTTTCCTCAATATATTTTTATTATCTGTTAAATGTGATAAAAATAAGTGTTAAAATCATAATGTTTCTCTAGAACTGAATTATAAAAATCCACAGGTGTAAAAAAACATGCAAACATCGACGTTAGTTTAGGTGTCAAAAGCGTCACATCTGAGTAGAAAATCAATAGGCTTAAAATTGCAAAATAGTAGATTAATACTAGTATTTACATTAGCAGTGGTACTATATAGTACATACTAGTGTCGCTGTGCTCATGAAAATTGATAAAAATTCAAATATAAATTATGGTGCAATGGATTATATCATGAGGATATATAGATCTAGACCTATCTAGTGATGGCTGGTGGTATGTGAAGATGTAGTGTCATATCAAATATTGAATACATTAAAAACAATATAGATAAACATTGGTCTAACTTTTAAGTATCTGATTGACCCTTCCATTTCCCACCGAATGCATGACTTTTAGCATTTAGAAATGTGTTAAAACAATCTAGAAAAAAACGGTCAACAGGTTTCTAACCTACCACAGACCAATTTAAAGTTTGTGCCATATAAATCTTCAGGATAGACTCTACATTACAGTGAAAAGATCATGACACAGCTATAAGTTGAGAAAGGAGAGGTGCCACAAAACATTGACACAGCGATCCTTCAGACATAGAATTGTCGACCAGTGGAATAGTAGTACTAAAGTATGTACAGGCTAGATGATCACTGGAAGGATCTCGTGTATGTGTGCTAGTGATAAAGAATATTGAGAATTGGTCTCTCACGCCATTCTCTGCAAAATTTGTTTTTAAGCATAAATAGTATCAAGTTATATCAGTAACAGGTCTATGACCTATGCAGACTGAAAAGGATAAAGTAACGTAAAGTGCGTTTGTTATCAACTCAGGAGGTCACTCACATGAAGTTAGCATATATTTTCTAGTAAAGACATTTTTTACAGAATGCACAAATTGTCGACAGAGCTACAAGTAGCCCCCTCTAGTATCTAGACTTCTAATCAAATAATCCATGGCTTCTACATGACAAAATGATGAAACTTTGATAGTATAAAATTACAACTTGTGCCATTGAATCATGAAAAAGAAAAGAAAACTGCATAGACTATGCCATAGACATGAAATAATTTGGGAAAATGATAAAAAATGTAGAAGGACAAAGTAGAATGTACATGTACGCCAACAAATAAAATAAAAGAAATACTTTTAAGTAGCAGACAGAATTAGAATTCAGGAACAACTGAATTTGTCATCTCCTTATGACCTAGACTACCAATCGCACAATTCGGCCATACACACAATTCAGCTGTGTTTTGAAAATTTTTATTTCACCACAGTATTAATTATCCACAACTACATTAATTAATGGGATTTACAAATTTTTCACCCAGTTCAAATAATTAAAATATCTTGTCTTCAAGATTTTGACTTGAACACATGATATACTTGTCTTAGTTATTAAAACAACATGATGTGTATGGCCGAATTGCTTGATTTGTGCTCTAGGTTTACAAGTATTGTTTATATTTTAAATATGACATGTAATATTGCTGCTTACATTGTTGACTAAACTATGATGTAGATATATTTATATTATCATTTGATGATGTATGGGGCAGACTTTTGATCATGGATAGATTAATGAAATCTAATTTACCCTGTTCTTAGACATGCCATCTAAATGCCCATAGGCTTTTAGAAATAAACATTGTCAATATTTAGGGAGACGGATTTTGCATAAATATGAACTTGCATTGGAATTTCATTCTGATTTCAATGGTCTTCAATTTGGTATGTTCTGACTTTTCCCCAATATAGAAAACAATGTTTTGTGTATATTTTTGGCATACATGTCAAATTTGGCTCACTATTTCATGGACCTAGTCTGCTTTTTATGGTGTTCAACAGTTCAAGCTAAGTACAGTTTACTTAAAGGAGTCTTATAGGCATACAAATGAAACTATTGGAATTATGCAACAATACAAAATGTTCATGCCATCACATTATATTGTTTGCAATATTTCTGGTGTGATATTAGTAAAATATGTAATGAGTAATCAGCTGTGATAATAAAATGCTTGAGTTAACCGTTTGATTTATGTTTTGATATACTGTAAAATTAGATATGTTTGTGCATGATTTAATTTACGAATTTCCTACCACCTCACCCACGTTAGGAATTCAATTTCTGGCAGCTGTCTTAGGTGCTGTCTATTCATACAACAAATTCTTACGCACATGCGTGCCAGTACTATGACTATGTCATATAATATTTGTAGGCTTTCACGAGTTAAAAACTATGTGATTAGCACAATACAAATACTGACAATGTCACCAAGTTGGATTGCTACATGTTATTGAGTTCTAATATTTGTAAACGATCAAGACCATGCATAACTAAGTGTTCTATTTATAACTTTGAAATAAACTTATTTCAAGAACAGATAAACTTTAAAATGTGATGAAGTCTGCATATTTTACAAAGTTGATGCCTGCACCTCAGCATTTTAAATCAGCTACTTGGCCACCTAATTATAAAATGTTACCTATAGGATATAATCATGCATACCATTGATGACTGCAATTGATATGGTAGCCTCACTGGTGAGTTTATCATTGTCTGTTACAGTGCACGTAAAAGAGTAGGTGCCTGGCACAGTGTACTCCACACTGTAGGTCAAGCCGTGTTTTACCATAGAGATTGCAGGCTGTGGGTCACTGAAAAAAAACTAATCCATGTGAGTATTTGCATGATTTCTGTTCATCGGTTTTGGTAGTCATTGTTCACACAATGCATCAACATGTGCTAAAAGATGTTCAAATAATGGAATGATAAATGCAAATTATTCATTATGTTCATTGATAATATTGCTCTCTTGTCATTTACACTGTAGTCTCTCATACATCCATTGATATTTTAAAATTATGCTGTATGTCGTTAATGTAGAGTGCTGCTTACTGGTATCATACTAGATACCTAGCTCTATACAAACAAATGGATATCCTTGTATTCAAGAATCATTCAACTTACTTATTCAATGAGCAGCTGCAAGTCTCAATTGAGCCGTCATCATCGTGCCCATTACACCTGAGTGTTTCCCTCACATTCTCACCATGATATATTTTAATTGGTGTGAGGCTTGAGGGGCTCAGAGTAGGAGCTGGAACAATATTTGTATGCAATATGATGTCGTCATGTCAACTAAATGTAAGACCCATGATTGTACATGTGAGAATCTAAATGCATTACTATATTGTCATTCATACTCATATTCCATGAGCTAATGAGCTAAATGATTGATATTTCTGAATTCATACAATACACTACTGTCTTTGCATAGATATATCATTACTCGTGAAATATAAGGATAAAATAAACAAATAATTTGATGCCATTAAACAACAGTCATTACCTTTTAGCACTTGAATTGCAACTATACCAGTTGCTTTCAGATCATCATTGTCACTTGCTGTGAACTTGAAAACGTATTTTCCAGGTTGTGGGTATGTTACAAGATATACACCCATGCTGACCTGATTCATAACTAAACCAGTCAGCTCAGATGGACTGAAAAAGCACCATGAATAGTTTAAGTATTGTTATATTAAAGAGTATATACATTTATAATTACCGTTTTAACAAAAAGTATTTCCGTGTAAGCCCGTCAGTTTCATTTACTTTTAACTGATTACATTTGCCTCTATACAACCAACAGTCATAATTCTAGACTTAGAATATATTTTGAAATGCAATTAAATCCGAGGAATAAAAATAGTAAGAAAATAATATAACAAAACACATTTGTGTATGGTAGTGTACGTGTGTCTTGTTCAACATCTGTATTAGAACGGCCACCACCATATAAACATAGTACAATAGAAAACAATGTGTAATATGGAGGATGAAATTATGTACAATGCAAATTGTGTGACCATTTGAAATCAACATATTAAACACACAATCTACAGGCAGTTCCGAACATATGGTAATCGACATTTACTGAACAAAAATTTCTTTCTACATGCTATCTATTATTTATTTTGAGTTAAATACTACACGTATAAACTTACTAAAGCCAAAATGTTTCTCCATCATTTCAAGATAGTAATTGGCCCTGATGATACTATGTTGAAAAGATGGGAGACAATTTTGGCTTTAAAATGTTAGTAGGGTTTAACTCAATATAAATATCAGTTAATATTTACTTGTACAATTTCAAATAATATGAAATTCATGACAACAAAATTGTATAAATGGGTAACCTGACTAGTCTTGCAGTGTTTGATATAATTCTTCCATCAGCATCTTCAGCATTTCCAAAGAGCATTTCTGACACTGATGCATCTCGAATAACAAGAGGATTTTTGCTTGTGGGCTTCACAGTTGGTGCTTTAAAATAGGCATATCTTCATGTAGACAGCGACATTGATTAATTACTGCTAGCAAATTTATCTTGTAGAGAATTCAAATTGATGGTTCTGCACTAAACTCTGTTATGTCCCATGTATAATTAATGATGTATTTAAAATAAGGTTTATAAGTAGATACGAGATAGATTTACAAGATAAATATACTTGTATATTTCCCATTTGCAATTGAACTCTTTGATATTGTTATTTTAGTCATCATATGCATTCATAAAAGATTTCATATGAACTACTATTCAACCAAAGACTTTGATAATCTTTTGAAACTATTGTTTTGGTGATACAATTTGTTAGCAAT
Source organism: Streblospio benedicti (assembly GCA_019095985.1). NCBI lineage: Eukaryota > Metazoa > Annelida > Polychaeta > Spionida > Spionidae > Streblospio > Streblospio benedicti. The sequence goes on from CM032667.1 coordinate 34,328,813, forward strand.
AATCTAAATATCAATAATCTGTTTAAACCATACCAATTATGACACTGACACGTAAGGGTACAGATGTTCCACTGAGACCATGATTATCTGTGACAGTACATACAAACTCATAGACACCAAACTTCCTATAGTTGACATTAAATACTCCTTTCTTTGGCTGCTTGAAGCTGATTTCTGTAGAGGTGGATGGTCTGTGAAATGTCAAATTTACATCATGTAAAAAGTGACTCTCATACCTCATATAAATTAGATCTTGACAGTCATGTCAAATAGCAATATATTTGGCACACAGTTAAATACACCCGTTTAAGATTCCATGACGTTAACTATTATATACATATTAAAACATGTGTGCAACCAGTTATTAAACAAAGCATATTCAAAGTTTGATGGGACTTTGTCAACTAATATATTAATATTCATAATACATTTTTGACCAACCTTGTTAACCTTAGAGAGACAGTTTTAACTTTTCCATCTTCATCTATGTGTTTAGTGCAATCTATAATCCCCTTAGCTTTACTATTCTCCATCATGATTATCTGATTGCCAGCAATTTCAACTTTGGGCTCTGAAAAATACAAATTAGTTCATTGAAATGTATTCAGGCGTTCCCAACGTCCAATGACACATGTACCTCTTGAACGTCACCCCAACCTACTGATATGCACACATAATTATTCCATACTTCTTTAATGCAATTACACTTGTGTGAAAATGATATCTCTTTCAAAAATATCAAACCAATCACATGGATATTCTCCATGGCGTCTGTTAATTACCTTTGAGATCAATAACTGTAACTGTAACTTCAGCAGTGGCTTCTAGATAATTTTCATCAATGCCTCTGCATTTCACAATGTAAGATCCTGATCTTGTGTATTTGACGCTTTATGCTCAGTTTCTGACTCCTTAGCTAAATCTACTTGTGTTTTTGTATTTGTGCTGCAAAATTTAATTATATAATTATAATAAGCATTGAATGTATCATGCATAGTAAATATAATTACCTTTTATGAACATAATATTGCAAGTTTAAAATCACTATCAAACATTTCATCCCTGGAATATGCACCTTATGTTGTCTGGATACTCATTATGATCATTGAATAATCTAATGTAAGAAAAAGAAAACTATCAAGATAAGAAGATGTGTTATAATCTACTATCCCAATGAGCTGATCTTTTTATGATGATGACATCTATCTAAAAAGACTAGTTCTAAAATTGAATATTATGAGTCTACATAACAATCGTAGAGTGAGAAACACCGTTTAAGTAGGATGTACTGGATTGTTAGAAAGGCTTGGAATTGAAGCTATTGATTATCTAGCTGTTTATGTACATGTAAGTGCAATATACATTACCTAAACATTGTAATCTTTGTTGTCACTTTGAGCTTATGTGGACTTGTTCCCACACAAGAAATGGTGGAGACAGCAGGGCGACCTGGCTGCAGTTTAATCATCCTCTCAGTCTCAATCACCACAATAGGCGCTAATGTAAATTAAGTTAAGCATAAAAATTCAAGCTCCATACCAGTTAGACATAAAAGCCATCAAAAAGATATACTTCAAATGTGGCCTTCACTGTATTTAATGGTGATGATGTCTTTTACTTTAAAGAAAGATACATTGAATATGTAAACACGATAATGTAAATCATTCTTCTTCTTTGAGATAATTATGTAACAATGCAATATAGAGACAAACTGAAATATACATACGTTGTTTGACAACAACATTGGTGCTGCTGGTATCTATGACCTCGCCATTTCCCATACTGATCACATTACAAGTAACCTGGTACTGGCCGCCAATTGAATACTTTACAGTGAACATGTCACTAACAAGGTGCTGTATAGTGACCTGGTGCCTTGGTCTGAAAGGGTATTCTGTACAATAATAATGCATTGAAAATGCCAGCTGAATAATGAAAGTATATATACTGAGAACAGAGAGAAAGACAAAGTTTGTACAATTGTCTGGTTAATGAGAGACCCAGCAGGGATTTTTCTACTAGCTCCAATCTACACAACCAATGAATGCTAGCTATGTCTATGGATGCACATCTTTAAATAGAGTAGCCAAAATGAATATTATTATGTGCAACTCCAAGGGTGGTAGTGAATCTACATGGTAGCAAGTGTAGTTTGTAGCCTGCCATAAAAAATTATCATTAGGCAGCTCCTACTTAAGTGGCAAGGAGTAAAATGGTGAAGTCTAGAGGAACGAGGCAAATCATATCTGAGCAAAGAGATTTTCTCTCATCAAAAAAGTTTGTTTTTTACGAGATGGGCAGAAGTTAGGTTGGATGATTTTGCTATTCAATCCCTAAATTAGCAGTCATGCACTGATAAATTTATTTTGTGTAATATGTTCAATGCAAAACAGCATTCTGTGAAACCAAAAAATAACCAATTTAATTATGGTGAACTCATCATTCAGTAAAAGCCATTCATTTTGGTCATATGTCTGCACACACCATGTTTCATAAAACAATTTATCTTAAATTGAATTCTATCAATTTGTAGATATGTACTACATTGGCCTTAATCATGCAAACGTCTCTCTTATGATAAGCTTATGCAGAAAGTATATGGTTATCAGAATCACTCCTTTTATATGTATTGTATTATTGTAGTATATAATCGACCTTACACAGCAGTGACAGCTAGGGTGGCTTCTGCACTGTTGGCCAGATAGGTGTTCTTACATGTCACTTTCTCTACAACCACTGAGGACAGTTCTGAATTAATCAACAAGGAAGTGGGGGTGTCGATCTCAACAGTCATACCTGCAATGGCAAATATTTGTTGATAATATGTATACATAAAGGCTTACGATTCAAAGTATTTAGATTAAAAGTAGATAATATATTATAAACTTCCACTGAACTTGTATTAAACCTTAAACCTATATACATACGTGTTTCACAGTTAATGCTTGTAAACTGCTCTTTACATGAACATGTGTAGTGGCCAGCAAGATTGATACAATTCCCTCCATTTCTGCATGGCTGGCTTGCACATTCATTAATTTCTGAAAATTATGAGAACTGTAATGTGCCAATATTTAAAGTACTAACATGGACAAAATTGCATCTACAACAGAATACAGAATTTGCAACATGCTTGATTATTAATTGCAAAATCATGCAACTTTAATATTTTGTACAATTATCTGTAAACAAAATTTGGTACCTTTAGGAAACAACTTTTTAAGATATATTTATATTTATTATGATGTAGAAATACCTCACCTGTCTCACAGTTAGGTCCCGTATAGCCAGTAGCACATGTACAGGTGTAGCCATTCACCAGATCATTGCAACTTCCTCCCTGTTGACAAGGATGGCTGTCGCATTCCTTTACATCTATAATATTGAAAATCAAATTATAAAATTAAACAAGTGCTTTGACCAATAATATCACATGGATT
>CM032667.1:34332352-34378093 GCA_019095985.1 Streblospio benedicti
CTGCTCAGTATAAAGTAGGTAACTAAAGTAGCACTGGACTAAAGTAAGTTCCCTATGTTACACACACCTTCTTAGGTTGTTGTTCGTTCACTATATGGCCACTTGTACCCAGGATTAATACCAGTACACTACCAAACAGTACTGAGGAAGCCATTAGGGCTTTGGCTTCTGACTCAGCAGGTACGGACTCGGCACTAGGTAGGGCTGTCAGTCTATTCCCCAGAAGGGAATAATAGGCCCACATTACTTACTGAGGTCCAGCCGGTGGCTACCTCACTCCCGGACATCTACTCACCTTGCGTGGACTGAAGGACCAGCGTTAGGTGTACAGTAGGAGCTGTCACTCGTGTCAGCACTGGTGCGAGAAGTCCTCCCGGGGAGGAGGCCTTCCGTGAGGCCAGGGGTCTGCACACCACCCCGCACACAGCAAGTAGCGAGGCTCTCAGGGAGGCCGTCGGTCTATTGGCCGCAGGCTCGGGTGTAAGGTGTTCGCATACGTCTCAAGTACACAACGGGGGGAATGCGGTTTGGGGGGAGACCAAGCCGTGAGGGCTGCGCTCACGCAGGGGGTGCGCGTGGAGGCGCCATAACCACGTCTTGTCGGCCGTGTGAACCCGGCAGTGCGTGCAGGAGCTACGACTTTGTTCACATTATTGAGATTTTGTGATGATGTCAGATTTGAGATTGTCAAATGTAAATGTAAATGTAAATGTAAATGTGGTTGTTTATAGTCACAATTCACTGTTATCGTGCTCTAGTGACTTTACATATTTACACCAGGTCATTGGCATCCTTTTCACACTATATCCTTGTCAACTTCCCGGGGAGCATACAGCACAGAGCATACAGCACATCGCTACCATAGCATAGACGTGCTAATCACTCACATTAGCGTTCACTCGCCTGACCTGTACCTATTTAACGTGTAGGTACCACGGAGCAGTGTGCAACCTGTTAGAGGTAGGTTTGCTCAACACCTACCATTAGACCCGACCGGGAATCGAACCCGCGACCTTCTGGACACGAGTCCAACTCCCTATCCACTCGGCCACGGAAGCACAAATGCATCTAATTTACTAGGGTAAATACATTTTCTAATTTGAGCATTCGGTGTGACTAAGACCAAAAATACCCAATTCTCACCATTTTTGAGAATAACTGTAATTGAGCCCTCTCCTGTCAGCCCATGGTTATCTCTCACTTTGCAAGTAAAGCTGTAAGTACTAGCAATAGGGTATGTCACTTTGTAGCCAAAGCCATCCTGAGTCATCTTGAATCCTTTTGGCTCCGCACTGAAATTGACAATTAGGTTTCAAAATATTGACTGATGAGATGAAATGCAATGTTGCTCCCCAAAATGGTTAGGGTGATATCTGTTGATCGTTACATATTCAATAATTCACGACAGATTTTTTTCTTTTTGATATGACTCTCTTGTGTTTACATGATATGAAAAATATTACAAGTTGGAGTGCAGATTATTTCAAAGGCACGTCAGCCTAAAAGTCTATGAATATTGATCATATGTATTAGAAGTGAAAATATGCTTCATACCTATCAAGTTCACAAATACATGAGATGACAGATCCGTCAACATCTTTCTCATTACACTTGAGGTTCTCTGTAACAGTCTGGCCAGTGTACACCACAATAGGTGTGGGACTGCTGGGGGATGTTACGGGGCCTGAGGGGACCAACAAACATTACAAATTACAATAATGAAAACATTGGTGTAAACCATATTGAATGAGTTATATCACTTGCCCGCATAAATAAAAGTATTTTTAGTTTTGAGTAAAGAATGCAAATGATAATGTTTTGTTATGTCCACATAATGTAACATGTCAAATAAGTAGGAAAGCCTTATTGAAATTCAAAGCTATTCAAGAAAGGGGCATTAATTTTAAAAGTACAGTATTTACCTTTTCTGACTTCTACTAAAATTGTTTCTGTGTCAGTAAGCTTGTCATTGTCAGTGACTGTGAATTGAAAGGTATAGATTCCAGGCTGTGGATAAGTCACTTGGTATGCACCAATACTGGTCTCTATCATCTTGAATCCAGAAGGTTTCTTGCTGGGGCTAGAATAAAGTGAGAGAGAATTTTGTCATATTGACCCCTTGCTGGGACAAACAGATACCAAAATCTTTAGATATGTTTACTGTCATATCAAAATTTCCTTCAAATTTAAGTTGAAGTTTTATGCAGATAATTAAGATTCAACTTAAACATTAAATACTATTTGCCAGTATATTGGTTTAAAATGTTTTTGTAAAATTATGTTCTAAATAAGTTATATTTTTCTTTCAAAATGAGACTTTTATGTACTTGCAGATTAAAAAATATCAAAATCAAAAAAAAAGCTAATGCAAATAGGCTTTAAATGGATTTGTTCCTTGAAATCAAATGCCTGTCATTAAAACGCACACCTCTTGAGAACTGCAACATTAGACACCACTCGACCATCTTTGTCCTTGCCGTTTCCAATCAGCATTTCAGTGATTGTGGTGCCAGTAATAACAACAGGATTATCAGATTGTGGCTTCACAGATGGAGCTAAATGGTATATACTTGATATGTATATGCAATACAAATTAATAACATATTAACTATATAAACACTTTTTATATCAATACATTGTTAGAATAGGGTGTTAACTGCAAAATACAACAGTAGCAAGGGCATCCATATTTTGCTAGTTTTATACTCTTGTATTTACTTTATCACTTAACGTACTTTCAAGAAGGTGACACAGTCCCCTGCTCTCAGACATAATATATTTTTACATATTTCTTAAATGATGTTTGCTTCGAAAGTCTTCCTTCAAGTGAGATAACTAGGGTATTACACATAATACTACTTAAAGAATGCAAGTATTTTGTTGTCAAGAAATATAATTTTTATGATAACTTATATCATTTGAAAATAGCACATCTCTATGTTAAATCATATACTCTACAAATAGCTAAATTCTGAAAGCAATATTTCCACTTCAAATTTTAAATCTTAAATACTTAATTGACTTTTGATTGTCATCTGACCACTAATTGGTCACCACATTTTACGCACAAACTATTATCTAAAACGAAACCTACACAACAACGTGCAATTTGTAAAAAAATCTAAAAGCGACCGTAGAATTTTAGTGAAAGCCTAAAATAACATTCCTTGTGCTGTTAAAGTATTTACAGTGATAGAATATGTACTAGAGCATACATTCAGCATAAGATAGATACCCGGTTTCTGTGTATTTTTGTGTATCTGTGTAGTTAGACAGCTTGTTCAATAGTTATATCAATATGAATAGTGTTTGTATATTTGATATTGTATATACTACACTTCTCACCATGTAGGGCCCATGGATTTGACCATAATCTAGTGTACTTAAAGTGAATGAGAATTATGTTCAATGCTCCTATTTTCAATAAACCTATATAATTCATCTTTTGTATAAATACAGTGATAAAAGAGCCAAATAGTGCAATCTGGTTCCTTGGCTATGCATGATTTGAATGAATTCTGTTAGATCTATTATGCCAATCCTTTGACACATAAACAATAAATAACCCAATACACCATGCATAATTTGAATATGTTCTTACATGGTTAGTTACGCCATCTTGATTATTGTGATGTGATTGACTTGTGATAAAATAGTGCTATGTAATAGACAAGTGAATTCACATCTTTCTTACAGTACAGCTTCATTTTATTCAGCAATCATCATAACTATTGCCACCCTATTGACAATAGTCAGACTTCTCAAAGACGGCCATTTTTGACCTCACTTGAATAAACAAAAATGGTGTTTTCACATGAACATCTCAAGGTTTACTTACGCATCAGGACCTTAACAGTGTGAGACAATGAAGTTCCTTTGAGGTTATGATTATCCACAGCAGTACAGCTGAAGTCAAATGTGCCATAGCCAGAATAGGTGACTAGAAACTTGCCACGTGACAACTTCTTGACTGATGTATACTTCTTCGTATGAGTCCTGAAAAGCCTTTTGTATGTAATATGATATTTAAGTAAATTATGATTAAAGTGGTAACAACAAGAGTCACAATAGTCAAATATTTTTAACTTAAACTAAATGTTTTTTTCAATCTTACATTAATTGGTTAAGTTCAACTCTTTTCACATTTCCATCTTCATCTCGAAATTTAGAGCAATCAATGGTACCCTGCGCAATTCCCTCTTTCATTACAAGAGGGCTCTCTGCAGTGATTGTTACCATTGGAGCTGAAAGCAAGATATATGTTGAAAATGGTATATTTTCTAGATATTGTGGTAAACTTGGAATGATCCAGGTCCAAAGAATAACATTTACATAGTTGTTCATATTAGTTGAAAATGATACAGAAGTTATAATACAATACTTTCTTCATAGCAACAGCTATCACAATTTACAAATATATATCTCAATATTTCGACAACAATGTATGTTTGTCTTTCTCAAGAGTGTAAAGTCATAACGCAAACACTATGACTCCAGGATTGCAAGTGTGTCAGTGCCCCCCCTTTCAACCTCCTCCTTCCTCAGTATAGGGAAGTACACACCTGCTAACTGGTAACCCTCTGTCCTATTCAAAGAAGCTTTTCTAAGGTGAATGTATATTGCTTCTTGATTTTTTCTACTTATGTCATTCTGTTCTTTTGCAAGGACTTTATTTTATTCTTTCAATGGATTGTCTCTGATAACCAAGTGACCAGTCTTTTCTTAATGTTGATTAAGTGCAGACTTACTATCCCCTTTGCTTATTGACTTCTGGTGTTCTGTGGTCATTTCATCCAATGATCTTCCTGTTTCTCCCACATATATCTGTCCACACACATCACAGTCACGTTCATATACTATCCCACACTGTTTACTAGTATCCAAAGGGTGTTTCGGTCTTACCAAGCAATTTTGTAATGTTTTTCCAGCTTTGGATTGCATACTTACGTTATGTTTACTATAAACTCTTTTCAGAAAGTATTGTATTATATGCATTGACACAGCTAATGAATTTGTTCAACGAGAAACAGAAGTTACATTTATAAATCCAACTCTGTGAATTTAAAAAGGCTATTGTCAAAATTATTGTTGTTTCTACATCGTAACTGCTGGTGAAAGGTTTTCAATTTAGTTAGATATTTTAGCTTTTAGGAGGACTTTATTCATGCAAAAGTACTAGACCAATAAATTTTAGAAAATCTTATTCAAATTTATCCTTCTTTTGAGAAACCTTTCACCAACAGGTACGAAGTAGAAACAACAATAATGAGAGGCGCCGTTCAAATATTGAATTTAGCCTATTACCAAAAGCTATCGATGGTTTATTTAATAGTTCCATTTTCCCCCTAATTTAGTATGCCTTCTCACATTACTCTCTTGTTAACTTCATGGTAAACATGTTCATTATTTTCTAAGTATTCACTATTTTAAACATAACAGAAAAAATGAAAACCTTTGATTAAATTCTGACCTTCTAGATCAATAACAGTGGTAGTTATGGTTGCAGATCCAATGAGGTTTTCATCATCAGTTGCAATGCATTTCCATACATAGTTGCCACCTTTCTTGTACTCAACAGTGTAAGTGCTGTCCTTTTGTCCATTCACGAGTGCCATGCCAAGGGGACTGGGAAAAGAGCTTACATGTTTATTAATGTCTCATTCTGAGGCATTTTTATTGCAGGAGCAGATGTGTTGTGTGTTTAAGTCATCAAATATTTTTCTTTGAATTGAAGGCAACTGCATCAATAGATGTGAGTTATGGAACATAAGGAGCTTTGAGAAAATTAATTATGAAAAAAATGAAAAGGTAATAAAAAAATATTGACCTGTTACCATATGCCAAAAGATGTTCTGTCATTGTAATCTTTAGTTAGAGATTTTTCACTAAAGAACATCAACTTGCTGTGGCAGTTACTAAACACTGAGCAATTCATTATTTTATGCCTAAGTAAAGACAGTACTCAGATAAAGAGATATTGAACATTTTTTGAAACCTTGACTTGGATTCTGTAAGATTATGTAGTACAAAATAGCATTTAAAGATAAATAACAGAATATCAGTAGGAAAAAAACATATTACCTAATGTATTCAATATAAATATTGTATTTGACTTATTTGCTTAAATGTCTTGAAAATAAATGCTAATATCATTACTGTCTCCTACTGTATTTTAGGAGTCACGCAGTATATAGGTGAACTGCTCAAGACAGAGAGAAATATGATGTGTCTTTTTTACTCTTATGGTTATACCTGAAAGAGTAGTTATCATCATTTATTTATGATACTTGTTTGTTCTATTAGGCAAAGTATGACCGTAAACTGTTAATCTAGGTTTACATGTTGTAAATAATGTATGCTGACTTTACTTAACATTGTAACACATTTCAAATGAGATGCAAAAAGTTACTTCCTCTTTAAGTGCCATGTTCTACATATGACTGTAATTTGCAATCAAAATGGGAAATTCCAAAATATAGAATGGGTGCCTGGGACTTTTGGGGATGGAATTTAAAGGAGCTTAAAGTAGAGAACAAGGAAAAGAAAACATTTTGCGCTACAATTAACTGTAATTACTTGATATTTACCTTTTTTCACTCTAATAATCAAAAACATTTCGAAACCACTTTCAAAAGAAGATCGAATTCATTGTTGCAATTGCCTTTGGTTTGAATGAATATTGTATTATGAAGGGATAGAAATTAGTTATCAGAGACTAAATGATTAGAATCAATGATGATGTCTTTGTATTTTTGCATACTACCTGGTACTATCATCCAACAATAATATATTGTTCTGTTTACACTGACAACTAGAGTAATAAAATAATATGCAGAAGAGTTTCTTCAATCAATGCTAATGCAAGAAGATCATATCTATGGATGCAATTGCCTTTATTTTGAATTGATATTGTATTATGAAAGGATAGAAATTAGTTATATGAGAATAAATGATCTAGAATCAATGACATGGTATGTGTGTGTGTATTTTTGCATACTACTATCATATAACAATAATGCATCGTTCTGTTTACACTGACAACTAGAGTAAAAGAATAATAAGCAGAAGCCTTACTTCAATCAATGCTAATGCAATATCTACCTGACAAGGGTCAATTTGGTGGCCACGATAGTTCCATCTATATCATTTCCTTCACATATAATGGAGCCAGCCACAGTCTTATCAGTTGGCTCCTTATTTATTGCAGTATCTCCAGTCAATTGAACACTTGGTGCTAGTGAAGTATACACATATTGTGACTAGAATGTCTATGGTGATCATTATGGAGCTGACCAATATGCTATGTGTGTACATTTTATCTGATATTATGTGAATCAAAGTTCAGAAAATCACCATGGTTTTTAGGTGACAGCAATCGTAATCTAAATATTCAGCTTAAAGCTTTCCATAATAAGTTATATCAAGTATTAAAAAAGCTGTGTTTGACATCTGAAATTGTAAAATGATACTCACCTTGCCTGACATCAATAACAACAGATTTCAAGTCAGCAATTGCTCTAGTATTGGTGTCAATGATAGAGCATGTGACCTTGTAGTTCCCTGGATGAGTATATATGATTGAGTAATGTGCGGCACTTGTCTTCGTCAACATCACACCAAATGATGGGCTGCAATGCAAGATAATGTAGCCTCAAACAAAATGATGAATATAGTTTTTCCCATGTCACACTGATAATTCCTTTCTGTTTTTTGTTCAACTCCTGCCTATTACTACTACATTCTAACCTGACACTGACTTTGACCATTCCTTTGAAACTATTAGATAGGTAGGTGTTGGTGCATGTGATAGAGCCTGAGATGGAGGGCTTCTTACTCAAGTCAATAATAAGTGGTGATGGTCCATGTACATCAACTGTCATCACTGAAATACAGTATACAGCGTTTGGTGAATGAACAAGTTCAATATTTCATATCAATTCCATTTTATATGTATTTTTCTTTTTAAATTAATAACACAACAACTATCCTGTTCAAAGAAAGATAGTTATTGCAGCACTTAATATTAAATAATTGCTGTAGGTTTTTCCTAAACACACAAAAACAAACAACAAATTTTATTCAATGTATAATTGAAAGATTTCCACTTGAAATATATTTTACACTTACATGTCTCACATCTGTAGCCAGTGTAATTTGGGGGACAAGTACACGTGTATTTTTCTAGAAAGTCATTACATTTTCCTCCATGTTGACATGGTTGGCTCACACATTCATTAATATCTGTTACATACAGGAGGAATATTTTTAATAGAAATATATGTATCTGTGTGAAAAAAAAAACATACACATTTAATGAGCGTAATAAGAAATTAGTACATGTGCATCACTAACAGGTGGGTCAGGTGGGTTCAAGCCCAACCCTTCTTTAAGCAAATATGTGGCATTTGGAGCTCTTTATCCACTTACAGAGTCTAGAAATCATTTTAGTCAGAGCCCAAACAATGTATGAATGCCTGGAACTCCTTTGTCCTTATCATTAAACATAAAAGTTCCATATTATTATCAATTCTTCATAGAAATATTTAATCTGTAATTTTACTGTGCTTTAATATGATTAATTGTTTATATAGACATGTAAAACACTCACGCTTCTATGCAATAAGTCTTGGAGTGTTCATCTCACTTACTTGTCTCACAGTTGTAACCAGTGAAGCCAATGGGACAAGTGCATGTGTACTTGCTCATGCGGTTGTTACACTGACCTCCATTTTGACAGGGTTTGCTGAGACACTCATTGATATCTATAGCAAAGGCAGACCAATAATCATTTGCTATCCACCCTCTAACATAGGATAAATGTATAACAGTCATATTCACTTGCATAACTTATCATCACGTTGGGACTTACGGATTGCTCATTATCATTGTACCAGGGTATGTAGGCAGGATGGAGATTCTGAGGATTTAATCTGGTTTTCATTTATACATACATCTGATGCCCCTTTTTCATTTACAAAAAGGCAACCCCTCATTTTTCATGCAGAATATAGGTGACGGCCCTGGTTTGGCATAATTGTGGGAATGTACATACAGATGATTTTATTTTTTATTTTTAACTATAATAGATGTTTCATATGACTACAAATTATTAGCCAATATTATATGTACCATATAGACTAGGGACTGGAAATTTGTGAATGAACAAGGATTTTGTTTATGTACTTATGTACATTTAATGATCAAATATCATAGAAACCTTGATATAATATAATTATTTACCATGAATATCAACACAAACATTCAATATATCTTTAATGCATCAATTTGAAATGTTTAAAACCACATTATCAAAAATAACATTCATGGTTGTATTCAGCTCCCTAGTTTAGCATTTTAGATGTTTGGAACTGGATTTATATTTGTTAACAGAAAACTGAAGTAAATTGCCTGCAAATGTTTAGGATATACGCTAGTTATGAATAACAAATTCATTCAATGAGAATACTTTGCAGCTTTCATCATAGTTCATAAGCATGGCTAGTGTGCACTATACTTGAAAGTATATGGTTTACTATTAATAATAGGTATGCACAGTATGGAATTAAATTTACAATTTGTTTTCATCAAATAAATGATTACTGTCCTTAAGATTGATTTTTAGATGTAGAAGGTAAAACATATGATAATAACTGTGTGTAATGTCTAGTGAAACGACCATAAAATAAACAACAATTTGGAAGAAAAAATTGAGATATTACCCTTGAGCAATATAGACATTCTCACCATGTCTACTTGGTTCAAATTTGACGACACCCTTAAAATCTCTTATCAAAAATAGGAAACTCCGGGAAATTACTCACACACCTTGATCTGAATTAATTATCACTCCAATGATTATGTTGAACTTAAGGAATGAAGAATGCCATATGGTAAACAAGTTGTGAGCCACCTGAACATTATGACGTTTCATGTATTTTAAATCAAAACATTTATTTCCTTAAGTTATGCATAGGTTTGATAGAATATTGGGAATGCATAAACATATAACATGCTGACAGAAACATAAAAAGTCTGAGTATCATGATTTTAAAATATACAGATGTAGCATATTAATTCAAAATAGGATCACCATTGTACTTTGGTATACTACACAATGGAATTTGTATGAATGAATGAAACAGCAGCAACGCAGTGTGAATGTTAAGTACTTACGCTGGCATTCACAAGTTTTGCAATTGTTTGAATCCATGACAAATCCTTCAGGACAGGTCGCCTTGCAATTATGAGGCTTACAACCACCTAGGAGAGAAACATGCTGTTAAACCATTGCTGCTAGGGGGAACAAAGTTTATTATTTATGGTATTTATGATTTCTACTAATATATAATATGAAACACACTGTTAAACCATTGCTGCTAGGGGGAGCAAAGCTTATTATTTATGGTATTTATGATTTCTACTGATATGAATTTAATCATCATTAAACGCATTACATAATATGTGAGCTTTTGAAAGTAATACCAAAATAATGTAATGATGATTATGTAGCAGGATTGGTTATTACAAATTGATATTGTTTTCACAGAATGCATCATAGCATATTAACATACCTGATTTGACAACAACATGTACATATCCCTCATTGGTCAGATCATGATTGTCTGTCACTTCACATTTGAATAGGTAGTTCCCTGGTTCTCCATAGGTTACCATGTAACCCATAGCATTTTTTGTCATGGAAAAGACTTCTGGTTCTGGCATACTATAAAACATTTCGACAATGAATGTTAGTAATATGACACCACACTGGTTTCCTATGGGATGATGGGTTGTAGTGTACACATTACTTACTTAAGTGAGCATGAAAATGAGATTATCGTTCCATCTTCATCCTTCTCATTAAGAGTCAGTGTTTCAGTGACTGTCTCACCCAGATATACAGAAATGGGGCTCTTGCTGCTTGGGTTCACAGTAGGTGCTGAAATATTCAAATGCGCTATAAATTTCAATCTAAAAAATAAATAAACATATAATAAATTAACATGTTTTTTGTCAATTAATACATAAAGTATATTATCTACAAACAGTGTTATTACTAATATCATAGAAAGTAGTATGTGTTATCCATCTTATCAATAACTGAAACATGTGCTCTAATTACAAAATAGTAATTCATCACTTTGAAATTATACAAACAATTTTACATTTGTGATTACATTTTTAAAATTCCATCATGATTATAACTTTTTAGTGTTAAACCAACAACTTACCTCATTCCTATAAATATCAAAAATAGATAAAAGGTAAATGAATATTCAGATTAACATTACCTTTCCTGACTTCCACTTCAATAGTTGCTGAAGCTGTGAGGTCATCATTGTCGGTTGCTGTGAAGGCAAATGTGTAGACACCAGGCTGAGGGAATGTTACCTTGTAAGTACCTATTGAAACCATCTTCATGACAAATCCACGTGGTTTATTAGGACTGCAAAAACAAAAACAAAATATGAATTAACATGACATTCAATATCACAATGATTGCATAAAGGATAATTTTGAAACACAACAACACAAATCTATTTTAAATATACAAATATGTCATTAAGAGATGGATAGGGAAATATATACAAAATGTCTGAATGTAACAAATGGTGAAATAAGGGAAATAATACCTGATTAATTCAGCCACAACGCTTATCACAGAACCATCTCTATCCTTAGCATTTCCAGTTATGATCTTAGTTACAACATCATTATAGATAATAACTGGTGAATGGGCAGTAGGTTTGATGGTGGGAGCTGCAAATATTGAGATTATTAAGATTATAATTTAGATGTATTTAAACACAAGGAAACAGACTACAAATTATATTTGCAAACTTCAAAATTCAATTCAAACATATAAAATGTAGTAAATGCTACTACATACTATGTATTTAAACAAAACTTCAAAAAGGTTACAATATCATTACCTATTGAAATGTAAGGTAATTCTAATAAAGTTCAACACACACACACACACACACACACACTCACACACATACACACATATACATATATTCAACATATCAACAATATAATGAATAGTTGAACTATCCGTTAAATGAAATTTATATTTATTTTTATTTGAAAAAATAATAACTTACGCATGACAACCGAAACAGTTATTCTTTCCGACACACCAATAAGACCATCATTATCTGTTGCAGTGCAAGTAAAGTGATACTTTCCATAGCGGGCATACTTGACAGCAAACACGCCCTTTGAGGTTTCAGTCACAGTGACCCTCTTGTGACCACTGTAATATTTCAACAATTCAATAAATCCATCACAATATATATGTCAGTAAATTATTGTACACACATAAAATAAGTATGTTATATTCATACAAATTAAATGTGCTTAAGAATTAAATATAAATATATTATCAAAGTAAGCATACTTAAGGACATTCAAAACAACTGTCTTGACTTGACCATCTGTATCCTCAAAGTGACTGCAGTCAATCTTGTTTTCTGTAGTTTCAGTGATTATCACAGTCTTTGTGTATGTCACTGTGATAGTGGGAGCTAAAATATCCACCAGAACGCTGTATTTGTTGTCCCAACAGATTATTTTGTATAATATACTGTGCAAGACATACTTGAAAGATAAACTTTAATTGTTTAAAATGATGTTTCTATATTATGATAAGGTTGATATCCTATTCTCACCTTTGAGATCAAGCACTGTAACAGTCATCTTAGACGCATCTGTAAGAGAATCAGTGTCTTTTGCCATGCATCGGAACACAAAACTGCCACTCTGTAAGTACTTTGTAGTAAACTTCCCATTTCCCTTTGGATGGATTTCAGCTTGACCAATAGGACTGGCGGAAAGTAATTTAGTTATAGCATATATTATAACTTATGTTAATTTATGTTTTATGTAATAACATGATCAAATTGTTACAATATATTTTTGTAATAATTTATAGTTGATACAAATACATAGTATGATAGGAAAAGCAGTACCCATATAAGCAATATATAACTTAGAGATGAATTTGAACTTGCCTATAATGATGAAAACAGAAACATGTAATGCTTAACTCACCTAACCAGTTCAAGCTTTGACGTAGTTTGTATGCTGTCTTTGTCTTCAGCAGAGCACATAATGGTTCCCTCTACTTTCTTCTCATCAGGTTTTCTTTCCAGCTTTTGATCACCAGATATCAAAGCCTTTGGTGCTGCCAAAAATATATCATTTGTTTTCCTCACACTATACATGAATAATGCACATGAATGATACATGATTTTATTTAACTGTCCAGTTGTTAAATTACAACTAGTCATGACCACCACAAAGTGCCATTTGAAGTACAATGTGTGTATACATATCACATTTGAATTAGTTAGATGATTATTACTTTTAGATAATTAGGTAGATATTTCACTTACATACAAACAACAATTAGAGTAAAAATAATGATTGTCTTATCGAGGAAAATACATACGTTGGTTGACATCAGTGATTGTGGAATCCTTGTCCACTATTTTTCCCAATGTAGAATCAATTATTTCACAGGTACATTTATAATCTCCTGGTGCAGAGTACCTCACTTTGAACTGGCTGTTGGATATCTTAGTGACCATAGCTGTATTCGGTCTGCAAAGATTCATTTTTGAAGCTAACTTCTGACACAAGACTACTCATTATACATTTAAATTGAGAAAATCATAATCTTTGATAATATCATTAATATTGTGTGAGTAATAATACCTGTAGTCAATAAATGATAAATAGAGAAATAATGATTTCAATAGTAGAACTAAAACCCACTGTCCAGTGATATTCTTTATTATTGTGATGTGATTAAGAATATAGACATTAAAATATACCTACAACATTTTCATTTACCTCACAGTTACAATAACAGATCCACGAAACCCTGATGACAAATAGCTCTCTTGGCAATACACCATACCAGTGATAGTGGGTTTGATTGAAGGTCTTAATGTTAGTAATGTGGTTCCGTCTGCCTTCACACTCATACCTGTTGAAAAGTGGTGAAATGCAATATAAGTAAATATTACTAGGTACATGCTATTTGTATTCAAATAACATGACACTCCTACTTCAAGATAAATAGTATCAATGTAAGCATTTTATGGAATTTTATTATAGATAATCAAAAGTGGTAAAATAATTGACAATCAACTAGACATTTATCTGCAAATGTTCTTGATGTGCACAAACTTGGATTAGCTTACGTGTTTCACAATGTTTTCCTGTGTATTTAATGGGGCACATGCACTTGTATGTGTTGACAAGATCCATACAATTGCCACTGTTCTGACATGGATGGCTTGTACATTCATTTATGTCTGTAAAAATATGATATAATAATGATGTGTTTAACCTGTAAGTTTTCAATTTGTGAATGTATCATCATTGCCATATTGTATTTATAGTTCTATTTATTAAAGAAACATGAGAAATAAATTGGAACTTAAATGGAAAATAAAAAAGTTATATGATAAGTGTATATAAAAGTCTGAATATAAGTTGTAAGTATATTTTCAGTATGTTGTAGTCTGCATATTTTCAAACTATAAATTGTACTTTTATATTTCCCTGCTAATATGATACTTTATACTGTGTACTGTATTCTATGTTTTCATTATATATATTGAGATAGCCATCTTGGAAGTTGTAGTTTTTAAGGAACTTATTCTTGAAGCAACGTATATGTCAACATCTGTAGCCATAAAATATTACAATCATCAGGTAGCATAATAAACTTACTTGTCTCGCAGTTGTATCCAGTATAGCCAGGTTCACAGGTACATGTGTATTTGTTGACAATATTGTTGCAACTGCCTTTGTGTTGACAAGGGTGGCTTGCACATTCATTTATATCTATAATGGGTAAATCAGCCTTGATCAATGTTACAGAAACCGTCAGAAAATCATGTCTAATTGGCCACATATGAAAATAACCTAAGCTTAAAAAATTGGTATCTTGTTTACAATTCTTGATATCTTCTGACCTGTCTCACAGTTGGTGCTAGTGTATCCAGGTGGGCATTTGCATGTGTAGGAATTATGTTGGTGCTCGCACAGCCCTCCTTGGTGGCATGGATGGCTACTACATTCATCTATATCTGAAACACAAAATATGGCACATGAATATATGGAAAAGTTGATGTCTTTTCTTATATACCAAACAGTTTCAAATTTATGAAAGCAAAATGATTAAGAAAGTGAAAGGTATATTATGAGAAAATGTCACAAAACTGAAAAATCTTTTCCTAACCATAAATACATTATTTATTGTATTTAAATGGCACGCTTATATTTATGTTCCCTACTATTAAAAGTTTGCAGCTTTGTTATTTCAGATAAATACATCTGATTCTAAAAAATTTCCATCTGGTCTTCTGAATTTGCTACAAATATACATTTTGGGAGAATATTCTCTAAGGGGTGAATTTTGGATTATCCGTATTGGCATATAATGAAATTTGAGATATAGTCATCATTAAAGCATGATCTGCTTGCAATAGTTTACAGAGCTTCTATATTCTAGTTGTTTTCATTACTTGTTTGCATGATATCAAACTTACAAGTCACTATTCTTACCAGTTTCACAGTGTGTCCCAGTGAAGCCAGGTTTACATTCACATTTGTACTTGTGTATTAAGTCATGACATATGGCATCATTCTGGCATGGTGTGCTGCGACATTCATTGATACCTAGAAGATTATACACATATCCAAATAATTGTATATATTTGTTATGAGTCATTTGATGTTTTTGTACATATCTTTACACATATCAATTAAACACAGACATTACCTAATATACTTTGTACCTCAATGACTCAAAACATGAATGAGAGTTATGTATATTGTCTAAATTTGAAAATTGGCTGCTCGTTCTTTACAGCCTATGAATAACCATTATTATTATCGTAAGCAAAAGTGTTTTTCTATTTTGAACAATGATAGTCTTTCAACAGTATTATTCAATAGAATTGAAGATTGAGGTAAAATATTCTTGCTTGAAACACAAAATGATTATTGATGTCAGCAGACACCAGATGGTAATTGACTTTAACAATCGCCACATAGCAACATAAAAGGGAGTCAAATTAATTGTTCTGTCTACGTGTCTGAGCAAGTGAATAACCAATTGTAAGTTATACATTTGCTGCATTATAGTGGCTGTCTCTTGTTATCATTTACAACATAAAAATAGCAGTTTTCAAGAACAATGAAATAACAGTCTGTAGAAAATGACACAGATGATATGTGACAATATGAACATTGACTCCTTTGTTGAATATTACATATGCAAAATACACTCGTAGCATGCATAAGATGTAAAAATATAGCATGTGAAATACGGCAATCTTAATGCAATACTATATAATACACAAAAATTGGTGTTTTGTGTAGTCCTTGGATGTTGCTACAAGATGTTAGATGTTGCACGAAACTTTATTAATGACAAATCAAAATCAACTTCTGACTATTTACAAATAGTACATCCAATACAGGTATTTTATAGTTTGGAAATATTGCATATATTCTGCAGTATAAACAAGAATCTGGCCTATTATGTCATGGTTCCTAACTACAAAAGAGAATTTCAATTACTTTGGTATCATGTACAACTAATGATTTGAAATTTAAAATACATTTTGACTGAGAGTGAATATACTTTGTACATATTAGATAAATATTAGAAATGCAACCATTCATCATACCTGATTCACAATGTTTTCCAGTATAGCCAGGTTTACAAACACATTTGTAGGAGTCGATCATGTCTACACATTTTCCGCTATGTTGACATGGGAGACTGGCACATTCATCAATGTCTAAATTCAATCAGAAATACAATTTATAAAATTGTCATGTACTCATATTTTGTTAAAACATCTTCCCTAAATTAATCTACACCTATTGACCTTAGGGTAACAAATCTGCCAGGTAAAACGATAAGTGCAAACACCAGCATACAGAAAACAACCTATAGCCAATGTTATCATATTCCGATTCATTTTTGTATACTTAAACGTTCTTACTTCCAAAACACATCTAAATTTATGTATGTTGTTCATTTCAAACATTTCTTATGGTCAAACTAAAAGCATAATTCAATATTCTCAAGCAATCGTCAAATATTCAGACAAATCTAGTCAACAAGTTGACAATACAATAAATAGACAAAATGAAATAGCAGCAGACCTGTCTCACAAAGTTTTCCTGTGTAGCCAGATTTACAGTTGCAAGTAAAGATATTTCGACCATCAACACAATGTCCATCATGTTTGCAAGGTGTACTTTCACAATCGTCAATTTCTATAGCATTTCAGAGCATGGTGTTAATATATGGTCTATGTAAGTGACTAACAAATGAATTTCATGTTTAACAATGCCTATAATTTTTCTTAATCCATATGGCAAAGGAAAATATGGTCAAACGCAATGCACTTGCTTGGGCTAACGATCAAATGTGACTGAGTATCACATAATGATAATACATTCAGTCACTTTGTTCATCTTTTAATTTGCAGCTCTTCCTTTAAGCAATATGACATATTAGCAAAGCATAATGATTCTGAAATATGCACGAGCTTGTATGATTAGCAGAATAATGTGCATGAAAATGAAGTCATGCAGATTGCTACATTAGTGAACACATGTAATATAAAAACTGACCAGTTTCACAGTGCAAGCCAGTGTATGCAGGTGTACAGGTGCATATGTAACCATTGACTTTGTCATGGCATGTTCCTCCATGCTGACATGGAGAACTCACACATTCATTGATTTCTGCAACGATACATTTATAATACTTCATGCAACCTTCTGTAGGATATATGCTGTATACTTGTGTTAGAAACATCATATAAAAAGCCTGTATTTGGATACATACTTATAATTGCTTTGAAACAAATCCTTAGCTATCAATACAAAATGTTACCATGCACATATTAAATGTTTTGGATATGATTATATAATAATGATAAGGTAAATAGCAGACATTAATCATATTTAAATTTATCACACACGCACACACACACAATTATCACCTAACCATTTTGTATGCAAAGTTTGGTAATACTTTCTTCTATTTACATACTAAATAACTGGCGGAACACATGCTGAGTGAAAGTTATTTAAAGAACTCTTAAACTCTTAACTTTTAGATTGTGGTAATAAATTAAATGAAATCATGTATTAAATAGAGTATAATAAAACACTAGTACCTGTCTCACAGTTAATGCCAGCATAGCCAGGTTTGCAAGTACATGTATATATGTTGACCAAGTCTTCACACTTTCCACCATGTTGACATGGGTGGCTTTGGCATTCATTTATATCTATTAAAATCATTTAAGTCAACACAGTTAACAACGAGTATGACACTTAACAATGGGCTTATTCATGTTATTTCATAATATAACATTACCAGTTTCGCAGTGCTTTCCAGTATAGCCCAATCGACAATTGCAAGTGTAGGAATTAATGTCATCAATACATTTGGCATTGTTCTTACATGGCCGAGATAGACAATTGTCAATTACTGCAACAAACATGAATGGTACTATCTTTAACCATATCTATGAGGAGCAAAAGGTTCAGATGTAAAACTTGATCTATCTGTTCTGCAGAGAATTCATCATTAGGTGTTCTGTTTTTGTGACATTAATAAATTGTAATTGTAAATAGAATTTATTATTTTATTTAGCTATGAGTATCTTTGTAATATTTTGGTAGATTTCACTTAACTGAAAATGTTTACCTTTGCATTGACAAGTATCACAATTATATTCATTCTTTGTGTAACCTTCATGGCACATTTTCCGACACCGGCCTTTTTTGCAACCACCTGAATACAACCATATTAAATACAATTGCACTAATATTCAAATATCATTACATATAATGTACTTAATACTTATGAAAAAAACCTGATATATCAAGATCAAATTTCGAAGTGTAATGATAGGTATCAAGCTTACAGTCATAACATCATGAACATGTTATATTGGTATTCTCACATGTATAATAGCCAATAGCTAATCCATATGATTATATCGTTTACATGCTTAAGTGTACACCTCTATTGTAGACCATTCTAAATATATTAACAGACCTATGACCATAGTCATGTCTGCATCAGTTTATTAAAGAGATTATACACAGGCCGTATTAGGTTCTGTTGTGAGAAAATACAGTGTGTGTAAGACATTACTCGTATGTAAATAATGGTTTAGTGGTAATCAACATTACCATGTTGTACCTCCGTGAATAAGAACCAGTTATGGAATAGAAGATATCAAATAATCAAGTATTCCACATACACCCTATGATGTCTATTTCTAACCAGCCAACAATATAGTAAAATCGGAGTCCCGAGACCTATTAACCTCTTTCAGTGTTTGTAAACACGGGCACCTGTCAGAAGATGCACAAGCAAGTTGGACTCAAAACATTGAGCATGTTGGGCGCTTTACCTTATAATTGTATGGAAACTGAACCAGAAAGTCTGACTTTTGAGGTGTATTCTCTGTTAGAAATACTCATCCATTTTATCCCAAGCCGTGGTGTACCAATAATAAAGGCATAAAGTCTCTATCCATCTAAGCATTCTTTCTCAAATACATGTCATAATTGGAATAATTTAGTTTAAATAACAGACTTATCTGACCTGCCAGTGCGGCTTTTAGCTAGATTTATAACGCCGACGCACGAATATTACATTCAACGTTTGAAAAAATATAGTACTTAGATCTAGATGATCTAGACTTGTACATCTAATGTCAAACGGAGAGTTTTATACATCAAAATTATAGCAAAATATGGACTTTATCAATGAAATATATATGTGAAAGACATGTATAAATCAAGGATAACATACGCATCGTATACAGTTAGAAAAGACAAGCAACATTAATGGATAATCTTGTCAAACACACTGACTGTCAAAATGGGGCTTGGCTTGAACTTGAGGATTGGCTTGAACTTAGAAATCTGGACAAAGCTCTTTGATTGCAATTCCAAATAAAATGTGAGTTTCATATACTAAAACTAGAGAACTATGCAAACATTTCTGAGTGTGTCACAATACATAATTATGAACATAGAGCACACTAATACCATCTTCAAAATGGCTAATATGCACGAAGTCTTGTGACACTGGTATATTTTCTGGGTCCAGGCTCTGTGCGCATATAGCATGTGACGTCACTTGAAATTGGTCAATTACACTCACCTGATACATCGTTATGGTTATTGTTTATATTGGATATATGGTTTACTACATTCATCCATCATTGTAAACCTACCATTAACAACCAGGACTTCTGTAGTGCCCTCGCCTTTGAGACGATGGTTATCAAACACTTCACATATAAAGTAATATTTTCCAGGTTCCTTGTATATCACAGAATATTCCATTCCAAGCTTTTGTTGCATAAGAAAGCCATTTGGTATGTTAGAGCTGTAATGAATTTCAAAATTAGGTTCTCTTAATCTTTATAGAGATATAAATATGAAACTGTATATTAACGGACAGTGTGGATATATGAAATTGGATTCACTTTGTATTGTTTTCTTTTACTCTTGAAGTTCATGCAAAGAGATTGTGCCGATATTAAACAATCAGCACATTAATATACACTATTAAACTAGATACATGAATGGGAGGCACTTGCAACATTGAGGAAAACACCACTCTTACTGAATACATATTGTAATACAATGAAAATACTAAATGGTAGACTTACTTTCTAAGTTTGCATTTGCATGATACAACTGTGCCATCATCATCATTGCTGTTACACTTCAGAATCTCAGTAGCAGTCTCCCCAAGGAACACTGTCACTGGGCTGTCACTGTGGGGTGATGTTGTGGGCACTGTAATAAAATAGCATGTTTTGATTCAATACTTGCAGGATTAGATAATGAATTCTAAGTAATGAAAAGCATGTAAGTCATACAGTACAAACAATATATCAACATGGTGATCATACATCGTCAGATGCAATGGACACATACATCAATATTGTTTTTCAATCACCAATCCATAGCTGTGGTGTTTTTCTATTGTATAGTGTAGTTTGATACAGTAGACATTTGTGCTGCAACAATATATCGGACTATCAGTTAGTCATTCGTTCAAGAGCTAACAGACGATAATTGGTTGATCATTTTCAATATTGTCTGCTGCACAACGTAAAATTATTTATTATTGATTGCTTGGGTCCCATAACTGTATAAAAATGTGAGATTCATAGTTTGTGTTGTCGTGATTATCACTGTAAGTAAAATTGTGAAAATGAGTATATGTAAATCATGTTCAGTACATGACTCATTGTAAGGTTGTAAGGTACAATGAGAAAGAGACAAAATAATCCACAGGTGGCAATGCGTAACTATAATGTTTTACTCAAGGTACTATCGGTTACTTATATTGTCTGCACAGCACCAATAATTGATATTGAAATTGTCACCAATATGCAGAAAAATGAAATTACATTGGCTGTGATTTCCTAATGATAACTAGGTTTTGTATTTCGTAAATTTGCCAACTACATTGTATAAAATGTTGGCTAACAGCATGTATCACTAACTGTGCACTTTTTCAAGCATGGGAATATTATCAGGATGGAAAATATTCTGGCAATACCCATCCTCACACCCATGCTTCCACCCAACCCACTTTCCCTGTGTCAACTATAAATTCATAAGATGTCTTTACCAATAACTTAAAACTTGTATTTGGAGTATCTAATTAATATTCAGAACAATTTAAATTGCAATATTGAAATGAGATTTAGAGATTGCGTTGATATGTTGTGAAACATAGGCCTTAAAACATAGGCGGATAAAAATTGGAGGGAGTCAATATCTAAACCTAAAGGACCGTAGACACCATCTGGCCTTGGAGTCTCTTTCATCTGCTTCATCTCATTTTGCGACACCAGGTCCAGAGGGTGTCACCAGTTCTTTCGATTTTAAAATTAACTCATTCTCATTAGTTATCTAAAATATATAAATCTGTTTACTATATACACTACTTCATGACTACAGTTGTATAATCAATGGACACAATTTGCATAGAATAGAATATGTCATTTAGAAATATAAAATATACCTTTTCGCACTTCTACAATAACCTTATCACTGGCAGTCAGACCATCATTGTCTTTTGCAGTGAACTTAAATATGTAGAATCCTGTGGTTGGGTATGTGACACGGTACACACCAATGCTTAACTGTTTCATGCTAAAACCGGTTGGCTGCTTGGGACTGCAAACAAGATAATTTCTGTTTTCACCATAACGGCTGTGCATGATCTTGTGTTTTTTTAACACCACCCTCCATTAAAACTATGTATATGTTTAACATCAAAATTGTTATTCCTTAGGCTACACTTTCACCGATCTACCTCCTAAGATTTCATCTTTACATTATATTAGTAAATGGTAGTTACCTGACCAAAGTTGCTACATTAGACACAATATTCCCATCAACATCATCAGCATTGCCATTGAGGATCTCTACCACTTTGTCCTGTTCAATTACAATGGGTGTGTTGCTAGTTGGCCTAATAGTAGGAGCTGAAAACATTACAAGTGTAAGTGATTCAGCCTTTTTAAACGTTTATGCATTTTATGATATTCTTCAATTGTAAAGTTTGTATATTATTCATTTGGATGTTTGTAAAGTATATATGTCTAACTCCTGGGATGTTGAACCTTAAGAATGTTTTGGAGTTGCGACTTTGAGTCACGCCAGACCTACTTGATATAATAAAATGGAATCTTAGGGTTGTAAAATCTGTCTTCAGCTATTTCAAAATAGTGATGAGTGTGCTTGCTATTGAGAACAGAGAGGGAGGTGTATATTTGAAAGCACAAGAAATCTTGGTAAAACATACATTAGATTATTCCATTTGCAATTGATAAAACTCACCAACAGTCTACGGATGGTTTACCTAATTGTAATGCAAGTCTCAAACTCTATCTTGTGTTGTCTATTTCTTTCCACTAATTGGTTATTATGTTAGTTAGTCTGATTTGCATAATTGCTTGTATGAATTAAAAAGTGGTTAGTTACTTATTATTAACTTTTTATATAACAGACTTACGTATTTGCACTGTTACTGTTTGTGCCATGCTGATGCCTTGCAGTCCATGGTCATCAATAACTGTGCATGTGAATGTGTATTGACCATAGCGAGAATACTTCACTGAGAAAAGGCCAAGCCGTTCCTCGATTGTCTGTATAAAGCGCCCCATTTTTGGTCTGCAAGTTAGATAAACCACAGAATATCTTAGTGTCTATATTTCATATGATTATGTTTGCAGCATGATTTCACCTAGGACAGTGTTTAGTTGTTGTTTGAAATTAACCTTCTCACCACATAAAGTGAAAGTAGGTGTGTTCAATTCTGGGTGTGTCAGGCTTGATTCTGTTGATATTCATTATATTAATTTTCCTAGTTCAAAAATGATATTTCTTGGAATTCATATGAAAATACACAATGAAACCTATGTTCATCACGAAAGCAACAAAATGATTGCTTATATTGTACCTTACTGACAATTTGACCTGCTGAACCTTTCCATCCTTGTCAGAAATTTTGGTGCAATCAATGTTCCCCTCTACTTCATGAGAGTCAGAGCTTATGACCAGAGGACTGTCAACAGTTATAGCAACAGATGGTGCTGAAAAGAGAAGTACCACTTATATCAAAGATATGGATAAGCTGTCATATGGAATATCTCCAATTTTATTTTTAGTTGATATTAGTAACGGTTGTGATAAACAAACATATACCCAGAAGATCAACAACAGTGACTGTGATGACTGATTTTCCAGTTAGTCTGTCACTATCTGTTGCAGAGCATGTCAGAGTGTAAACACCAGCTTGTGTATAGGTAACCTTGTATTTGGTAGATGTTATCTTCTTCAATCTAAGTTTGCTGTAAAAAGAAAAAAAGGTGTAACCCACACAGTCTCATTTGGTATGGAATTGATATTTCATAGCAAAAAAATAATGACATATACATTCAGGTAAGTGCTATCATGATGTGCTCAAGCTAGTTTGAATTATGTGAAAGTATACATATATATAGTAGTATATATAGTTGTAATTTATTCTAATATGTTATAAGACTAAGAGCAAGAATGATTTGAAACCTGTTTGCATCACTTACCCATAAACTAGGAAAACTCACATAAACATCAAGAATGAATCTTTATAGTATATTATATACCTTGATGATGAGACTACTGCCTTGATTGGTGAATGGCTATCCCTATCTTCAGCTATACATTTCACATTTTCTGTTACAGATGTTTGTCCAGGACGAACCTTGACCAAGACAGGTGTTGATATCATGGTTATTGGTGCTGTAACAACATATTTAAAATTTGAATGAGAATCCATGAGCCTATAGTATTGATACTGTATATGCAAAATTGCAAATACAGCATTTATTGAACCATTTAGGTTATTTGGTACAACTGACATACTCAATGTAGCATATCATGTACATATGTTAAGTTCTCATTGCATCTTGTTATATTCATTTTCACTAATGGTAACACGTTTTTCAACAAAGGGATATTAAAGTTTTTTCTCCAGGTCTAGTACACATATTTTGACAATTGATTACACATAAATGTAGATATATTTTCATATAGTTCTATGAGATAGCCCCCTGGATGTGGAGAAAAATCATCTAATGCATATATCAGGGTTAGCAGAACATCGTCAAGCATGGAAACTTCTGCCTTTCTTCTATCCGGAAGAAATACCGCCATTTCTCCCAAAGCGGAATAAATACTCATTTTACTATTTTATCACGAATAATCTGTAACTTTCTTACTCAATAATATGCACCTATTATAATAGCAAAACTGTCTACCTCAAGCTAAGGATTAGGTATATTTATCAAATTTGCCTCACTAGTAATATGTATACCTATTCATGCATTTAGCCATTACCAATTAATTTAAGCCATTTACCATTATAACTATTATGTAAGCCATATGAATCACATAAATAATGTAATTTGACTACAAAGAATTCTTTTGACAACTAACTAAGAAATTAAACCTGACAATATAACTGTATGGTGGCTTGATATGAAAGGCAGCAAATGTTTGACCATCTTTTCATGTTGTAAGTTATTTCTTTACATGCAATAAAGGTGGCCACACAGATGTTGATAGAATATTCTGTACTTATCACAACATAGTAGGAATTTCAACATCACTGTAAAAGAATGAACCTTCTACAGAATGCCATTCTATGATTTTCAAGATCTTGAAGGATATAGCTGCATGTTTTATCATATACTTTTTCAAACGGTATGCTAATGGTAAATAAATGGATATGGTGTGGGATTATTTTTTACACCAAAATTCAAAACAATTGTGGAGGCTTATAGCAATATGTTGTAAGTGTGCTAAGAATATATAAAGCCATGTAGGATGAAAACTCAACAAATAACTGCTATGACACAATCAAAGCTTCTGATTCTGTGGAAAATTGTTTTTGATGTGGAGATTGAAGTAGAATTGTTGATGATAAAAAATAGTTGTAAAAACCAGTGATTCAAGAATTAATGATAATCAACCAAGAAACTAATGATAAAGGAAACTTTACAAGCTCATTTCACTAAATTGATTTTATACTTATTACTTCCAAAGGTATATAACATATCTTTTGATTATCAAATTATTAAGACTAGAAACCAAATTTCTATTTCTTCCACATGAGTCATCATATCAAGATATCACCGAAAAAGGTAATATTGAATAAACATGAATAAATTAAACATGAAAAGCGCCCCCAGTGAGGGTAAACCAGTGTTTTATACCTGGAAAAACACTGGAATGCCACTGTCTATGTATTGTCAAAAAATCAATATTCATATTTCAACAGCTAATAGCACCAGGCTAGACTAATGTTGCTGCCTTATGATATTGATTTTTCCATGATGGCTAAAGTGTATTGAATACTAGTAAAATGGACCTAATAATTGGCCCAAATGGGCCCAAATTTGGACCGTTTGGGCCAATGTGAAATAGGGGTCTTGTGGTCACGATTTCCAACTAGCATGCCAAATTTGAGCATCCTAGCTCAAAAGATGCGACCTGTAGAGGGGTAACAAACCGGATGGAAGGACGGACGCAATTAATTGGGTACAAGCCAGTGTATAAAACACTGGAATTATTGAATGAAAAGCGCCCCAAGTGAGGGCAAACCAGTGTTTTATACCTGGAAAAACACTGGAATGCCACTGTCTATATATTGGCAAAAAATCAATATTCATATTTCAGCAGCTTACAGCACCAGGCTAGACTAATGTTGCTTCCTTATGATATTGATATGTTTCCATGCTGGCTAAAGCGCATTGAATACTAGTAAAATGGACCTAATAATGGGCCCAAATGGGCCCAAATATGGACCGTTTGGGCCCATGTGAAATAGGGGTCTTGTGGTCACAATTTCCAACTGACATGCCAAATTTGAGCATCCTAGCTCAAATGAAGCGACCTGTAGAGGGGTAACAAACTGGACGGATGGACGGAAGGACGGAAGGACGGATGCAATTAATTGGGTACAAGCCAGTGTATAAAACACTGGAATTAAACATACGTTGTTTCACTTCAATAACAGTTGTTGCAGTATGAACAGTCTTTGATGTTTCTGTGTTCATAACCATACATGTCACTGTGTAATCTCCAGGCTTATTGTAGGTCAGACTGTACTTGTCAGCAGAAAGTTGATTCACAATACAACCTCTCTTTGGCCTATGTAAGTTTTGAGAGAAACATTTATGAAATACATTATCATCCAGCTTTTCACAAGAATAATTTCCTACTACAATAAAAAATATACAGATAGAAAAAAATCTTTCAAGTAAAAAAATTCCAATGATCATATTTTCTAGGATTAGGAATGTCATTTGTAGATAACAGATATATGATTGCTACTTCGTACTTTACCACCACATTAATAGTTCCTGGGTAACGGCTGCTTATGTAGTTATTAGCACAGGTTATCTCGTGGGACACTGACGGCTTCTCATTACCAAGCAGAAGAGGTGTTTTTCCATCAATTGTAATAGTCAACACTGAAATATACATTTCAATAGCATGTGATTACAATCATTAACTCTTTAGAGCAATTCACATCCAATTAACAATAAACAACAATCAAAATTAAACCTACATGTTTCACAGTGAGGACCAGTGAGCTTTTCTTGACAAAGACAGTGGTATCCATTGATCCTGTTTATACAGTTCCCCTTGTTTTGACATGGATGACTTGAGCACTCATCAATTTCTTAAGATTAAAGAATGAGAAAACATTGAAACATTGATTTTGGGGCATATTATACCAAAAGGTATCTTCCTGATATGAAAAAAAGAGAAGGATACTATATATTCTTTATTGAACAACTTCATTAACCGTGTAGATTTATATAAAAGAGTAATGTCTTCATATCAACACCTATCACAATTTACCAATATGTAACTCAATATTTCGAAAACAAATCTGTTTGTTTTTCTCAGTCTTTCAGATGTTACTTTTATGAATGCTATTACTACTTATCCTTTTTGTTTCTTTTTATCTTGTTATTCCCTTTCTCTAGATGCTTTCTTCTTTCCTTTCCATTCTTCTTCTTTCAATGCCCATTCTGGACACCCACATGCCCTAAGTGCTGTTCATACCTTCTCCTTCTCTTTCCTTCGTGAATCATCCACAATCAAAGTTTCAACCTTATTCATTAGAAAAGGGTGTAGAGTAAACATAACCTAAATATGTACTCCAAAGCTGGAAAAACCTTGCGAAATTGTTTGGTGAGACTGAAAGACCCTTTTGGATATTAGTGAACAGTGTGGGGTAGTCTATGAATGTGACTGTGATGTGTGCGGACAGATATATATGGGAGAAACAGGAAGATCATTGGATGAAAGAACCACAGAACACCAGAAGTCAATAAGTAAAGGGGATAGTAAGTCTGCACTAAGTCAGCATCAAGAAAAGACTGGTCACCTGGTCAAAAGAGACAATCCACTGAAAGAAATAATTAAAGTTCTTGCAAAAGAACAGATGGATATGAGTAGAAAAATACAAGAAGCAATATACATACACCTAAGAAAAGCTTCTTTGAATATGACAGATGGATACCAGTTGCCTGATGTGTACTTCCATATACTGAGGAAGGAGGAGGGTAGATAAGGGGGGCACTGACACACTTGCAATCCTGGAGTCATAGTGTTTGCATTATGACTCCACACTCTTGAGAAAGACAATCAGATTCGCTGTTGAAATATTGAGTTATATATTGATAAATTGTGAACGGCTATTGATATGAAGAAATTACTGTATTATATATTCTTTATATGTGTACTATGTAACTGTAGAGAAAATGATGCCAATTGTCAATATGATGACTAGTAATGTGCCACTATGTATGACATTCATAGAGCAAAGCTGTGGTAAAGTACCTAGCTTTTTATTCTGTGCATATCACAAGATCAAATCTGATTGTAGCATTAAAAATAACATGTATATGGTACCTTCATCTAAACACATAATTAAGTTTTGATATCTTAATATTAAGTTTATATGGTACCTGTTTCACAGTTGTAGCCAGTGTAGCCGGGAGGGCAAGTGCAAGAGTACTTGTTAACAAGGTTATTACATATGCCACCATGTCGACAAGGGTGGCTTGCACATTCATCAATATCTAAAGAAAATGTTTATAAATGAAATACAAGCCATAGTGTTCTATTGGCATTATATAAGATATATACAGGCAACACAAAGTTTAAGTCATTTCTTGGCCAGTGCATTGCGACCTTCCATTCTCATGTTAAACACAAACGACATTGAGTAAAATATGTTGCTTTAAACAATGCATTATTTGAACACTTCAATCCATAATTTATCAAATAACAATAATGCTTTAAAAGTTGAAGCTTACAGAAGCATTACAAAATAAATAAATTATGTGTATGCAAGCAATATGTGTCCCTTGCTAGATATTAGGATATTTATAAACATCACCTGTTTCACAGTTAGTTCCAGTGTATCCAGATTTACAGCTACATTTATACGTATTCACCAAGTCAGTGCAACTTCCTCCATTTTGGCATGGCTGACTCTCACATTCGTCTATGTCTATATTAATGAAAATAGATAATTGCATTACTGGTATATTCCTTAGTCCAGAGTGTCTATAAATCAAACTATCACTAGTGTAGACAAAATTCATTTGTCTTCACTAATATGAATGTGAATTTGTTAGAAGTTTTCTTATCTCATCACTCTATATGATATAGGCTCATGCAACACATGAGCCTCTATTGACTTCCCAACTGTAACCTAGAAAACTAGCCAATCAGCGCAAAGCTCTCACTAGTTGAGAGAGCCTTTTAACTTGTGAAATTTCTTTGACATGTCATTTTCATTTATATTCACACAATGTATTTTAAAATGTTTTCTTACCTTCATATTCACAAATTAGAGATATCACATGGAATTTTTACCTTTCAGTGAAAATAGTTTTCAAATATTCTTTTAAAACCATTGCATTGTTTACGTCCTGAAGACTGGTGCATAAATATTAATAAGCAGGAAATATGCAAAACAGCCCAGAATGCATTGACCAATGAGAGCTTGCAAAAGTCAGTTCAAATGGATGTCAATTTTACCTAATGAATTATGCATATTTTTCTCTAATATGGATGGCCTTAAGGCATATTGAGCCCTTGATATTCAGGGTGTAGTTCATATGTTTAGGACAAAATTTCCGTAGTTTTAATACTGCATATTACCAAATTATATTTTATTCACACATTTTCATGATTAATGATGATTAAGATTAATGATTACACCTAAAATAGCTTTTTTGTTTCAATAGACTACAGATGAAAACTTCAATCCTTCTATAAATGTTTTTTTCTGTGTTTGGATATGTAAGCTATATTGTTTGGATATAAGTAAGATATATCCTACCTTTTTCACATACTGGGCCTGTATAACCTGGTGTGCAGTTGCAGCGATATAAGTTTTTGTGATCAACACACTGAGCTCTATGTTGACAAGGCTGGCTAGCACATTCATCGATTTCTGGTCAATGATAATGAGAAATGTAGATAAGTTTGCATTGTAAGAGATTAAACAAGTTTTTATTTGAAGACAATGCACAGGGCCAGGGAATGCTATGAGAAGTAAATACAAATATAGGTCAAGTAGTCATATTAAATACCTCACATAGGATGGCTCTGTTTGATAATTATATGACAAGACAACAGAGACAAGTCAGTTGGATAGGTGGTCACCTAGGCATTATTACTTAGTTCCTTAAGCAAGATTCTAATTAAATCTGTATAATCATGAACTGCAGTATGCAGAGAAAACAAAAAGAAAATTTTATCTACACATATCATTTCACAATCATATTGGATGTTGGATGAGGAACGAAACTCATGTAAAAATGCATACCCAAATATCAATAGACAACATTTCTAGTTTACAATTCTATCTTTCACAAACCTGTCTCACAATTGGGTCCTGTGAATCCATTAGTGCATGCACATTTGTAACCATTGACACGGTCAGAGCAGGAGGCTCCATTTTTGCAAGGTATACTGGCACATTCATTGATATCTGTGAGAAAAAAGTTTTACACTTGCATCATTATCAATATAATAATGATATATGAAGTTACATATTAACATATATTATCAAAACACAACAAAGTAAATCCTCATTTGACCTTATATACTTAATCTGAATAATTCCACAAACCGGACGCTCTGTTATAATACCCCTTTTCTGGATGTTTATTTAAAGACTACCCTTAATGAAGAACCAGCAATTTTGAAACACTGACCTTAAAGAACACAATAAATCCAGCATTGTTTTTATTATGATCCAGTAGTTTTGATCAACCAGACTCTGCGATGGAGTGTTCTTACTCTATGCAACAGAGGGACTGGATGAACGAGGTTACCGGTGTAAAGTGAGTTACAAACAAAAGCATGTTTTTTAATTACAATTATGTTGCAAAATATAGCTATATGACTTGTACACAACATAGTGAATGACCATTAATCAAACTATCGTTATAGGAATTTTTGTG
Source organism: Streblospio benedicti (assembly GCA_019095985.1). NCBI lineage: Eukaryota > Metazoa > Annelida > Polychaeta > Spionida > Spionidae > Streblospio > Streblospio benedicti. Next base: position 34,363,492 of record CM032667.1, read on the forward strand.
TACATTATATAACTTCAAACAAAATTCATGGATGACTTGTCCACTATGGAAATAAGTTATTGGTTATAGCAAAAACCTTTAGTGCTCCCTGCTTATAATCTCATTGTAGTGTTTAGTCATTTGTTATTATTTGATTTATTCTATTAATTATTCATTGATGCTTTTACTGTAATGTTGTTACTTAATTCCTGTACAATGTTATTTTAAATAAAATATCTGAATCTGAATCTGAATCTGCATTGTTCTAAAAGGTTTTCAGTGAATATTTCATATTATCATCTATAGTCACTTATGATTGTGCACATATGTGGTTTCAGCTGTGTGCCCACCCCCGTCCCCTATCTCATCCAGACACCTCGATTTATCAAATGTTGATCTACCTTCTAAATGTGTCCAGTCAAAATAGGTTTATTGTAATGCAAATCGATGATGAACTAATAATTATTATCACTACTAAAACATTATTTCAAAAGTATTAATGATTGCAAATCTTTACACTTTCTATCATTGACTTCAAACAAAGACCAAGAAAATACCAGTTTCACAATGGATGCCAGTGTAACCAGGTTTGCATTCACAAGTGTATGAGTTGATACCATCAATACACTTGCCATTATTCTGGCAGGTATTAGGGTCACAGTTGTCGATACCTGTAAGATATAACTCTTGATACAAATCGTTACATAAACAAACACTGATTTCCATGATGAAGCATCTCCAAAATGATTAAGAAAATAGAAATTACCTCTCATCCATGCAGTTTCCTGGTTGAGAATTACATTGTATATTTTCATCTTACGAAAGGATCTCACTATACTTACGTTTGCAGCGGCAAGTTTTACAGTTATTGCTATCTGTGATGTAACCTTCTGGACATGCTCCACATTGCAGTAGCCGGCATCCACCTACATGCAACAAAACCATTTAAGGCATCGTATCAAATCAAATCATTTATTAAATCAGACATAACAATAGTTGTGTCCATATAAAAATTAAAACATCTATACAATATTATTATACAGTTAGTAATTATAATAGATATTACATATACTTCAAAATATTCAAAGAATATATTTGACATTTTTGCAAAATGGTATTACATAATAAAGAACAATGATAAAAGTTTATGGCAAATCATTTTTCCTTTCATTTTTTTATTCTGATCAGTTCAGAGCCATAGGAGGTCAGTTGATCTCCCTATTTTATGAGTGAGTGAACATTGCATTTCCGATGCTCATTATGTAGTCCATGTTGGGACGTTCAGGGATATGCGGTTGAATTTTTTATCTGATTGGTTTGGTTTACGCTGTTCGCTTTGCATTCTACGAAACGTGCTTCCATCAATGATTGGGTTGACAAACTCAATATTTTATTAATGTTCTGAATAGTGGGCTCTTGGGTATATCTATACATTATGAGTATGCATTATGAGTATGTATACATTATGTGCAATGAGCCAGAATGTAATCAATGCAGCATGGGATTGATTATTCAAGCCACCTGAATTCGCAAGTCTATTAACATTATCACAACGGGATGATTCAAATCGGCAGTCTGCCAATCATGAGGTGCACAAAAGGAAGACACAATCATGTTACAGAATTCTGTTAACATGGTGAGAAAAAGGGCAATGGTATGTTATGTTGTTGAGAGCACCTTATCTCTGCACTTGTGGTATCTTTGCCTGCATGTGTTTGCTAACGGTCACTTGTGCAAACAAAGATAGCACTCGTGCAGAGATAGGATGATCTGAACGCTATATCCTCCCATTACCCTTATGGTGTCTTTTAAAAATTTTATCACCTGAATATTCAAACAATGCTCTTATTTCTAGCACGTCTGCACACTAAGTAGGTAATTATGGTAATTCATTCATCTGTTCATATTTCAGGTAATTCAGGTAATCATATATTCTTTTATGCAAAGACAACATTAATTTGAAAGACATGTTTATGTACAAAATGATACATAGCATGCATTGTACACACACAAAACAATTCATCAAGAATGTAAAACATAAAAAAAGAAGAATCATAGTAATGAATTTGGTAGATATATATTGGAAAGATGATGATTCTTGCATTTATATGGAGTAAAATCTCCTGTCCAGATCATTCTGTTGATGTAAAATCCATAATAATATACACAGATAAGAAGGGTTTACCATTTTTTACTACAACAACCAAGTTTGCCTGGTTTGTTAGCCGGTCATTGTCAACGACTTTACATGTGAAATGGTATGAGCCAGGCATTGAGTATGTCACCATGTAGTTCATGCCATGACGCACCATGTCAAATCCAGCAGGTTCTGGCTTACTACAGAAAATATTAACGTAAAAAAGGATAAATGACAATAGTGTGGTGAAGAATGTTGATAATTCACATAATTTATGTGCATATTTTACATGATTACACTGTTGCATGGTAATCCAGAATGAGAGTATGTTACTAATTGCATATACACAAATACAGAAATCACAAGTTTCAGATACATTTTATGTATAATTGTCTTTCCTTGCCACATTTGACTTCTGATATATAAAATTCAAAACTTATTTTTATTGGACAAAAAAGCTTTTCATTTTTTAAACGTTTTTTGTGCAATAAAAATAAATTTTTAATTCTACATATTCAAAGTCAGATGTGGTAAGGAAAGACAATTATACGTAAAATGAGACCTAATGCCACGTACATAGTACATAGAATAATAATAACGTTTTTACAAAAAAAACTTTCAGATTGAATTACTTGTTAAGAGTGCAATCACAAGACACAACAGTTCCATCTTCATCTGTTTCATTGCAGGTCAATCTTTCACTCACTTTTTCTCCTATGTAATTGGTCAGTGGTGTCTTACTAGAAGGCTCAGTTGTAGGTGCTAAATAAAGCAGAATTAAACGTTTTTGTTAAAAAGAGAAACCATTCCACAGTATATTATTACCATCAAAATATACAACTTGTACAAACATCAATTACACTATTCTACATTTAGTATATAAATATGTGTTTGAAAAGGTTAGAAAAAAATATCCTATAAAGTTTTGATAAGTTTTGAAAATGTTTCATTACATAAAATGTGGCATACATATACAATGAAAGTAAGCAGCTTGTACATTTTCATTCAATTTAGCTATTCATATACGTATGAAAGGAAGTTATATAGGACAAAAATATTACCTTTAAGTACAGCAACTGTGACACTTTTTGTTGCTTTGAGCTCATCATTATCAATAGCAGTGAATTCGAATTTATAAACTCCCGGTGCTGGATAGGTTATAGAATACACTCCATTGCCGACTTTCCTCATCACAAAACCTTTTGGGTAACTAGGACTACAATATCAAAATGTTGTACGTGTACATCATTATGAAGGGATTTATGTAAACTATATAAATGACAGCTGCGTTTTTAGTATTCATCAGTATGGTATACATATGGTAGACATAAAAAAACTATAATCTGTTGCACAGGCATACTGGTCCAGTGCACCCGCCTTAAGTGTTTTGTGAGGAGACACCAGTGGGCTGGGCTCTATCGGAAGTTGAGAATGGCATATAAATGTGACAAGGATGTCATCAACCTATTGTGAATATTAAGTTGCTTGACCATGATAACAATGCAGTAACTAGAAGGGTACTCTTTGGAGCACAAAGTCAGAGCACCTATGAGTAGTTTGAAATGATGTACCATGCGTCCGGTACCTAAAATACACACCCTGCCATGCCATGACACTCCAGTTCACTTGTAATATCGGTGTATTATAAATGACATAACAACATTACACATGATTACCGTATTCCAGCACATTGACTAGTACTTGTTAGACATTAAAGCACACATATAATTATAATCTATATATATAAAGGAAGAGGCGGTTTTTTGCGTCACAAAAGGCTTTTTAACCACAAGACGTACACACTTCAAACTATGTATGTAAAATCAGGACGACTTGGGGGTCGTTATAATATCACATTTCAAACCAAATAAATTGGTTTTAATGATAAAAACAAGAAAAAAGAATTTCTAGAAAGGTTGCTTACAGGGCCATGTTTGTTAAGGGTACGTAATACATTAAACGTTTGTATATGTCAAACGTACGTTGCACGTCACACGTACGTAGTCATACAACGAGAGAACTGGGGAGGGTGGTGATTGTGATGGAGGTGCATTTTTTCTGCTCTGGTTTTGAGGAGGGGTGTTGGCAGAAAGGGTGTGTGTGTTCATATGGCGGGGGTGAGGGTGGGGGCGGACATGGCTGGTGGTGAGGCAGGGAGGAGCATTTTATATGTTCCAGATCTCATCAATTTCAAACCGAGCAGCAGCAGAAAGGGGGTGATTGAGATGCACATTTAATGGTCTGCACGTTTACCAGGGGTAGGAGTAGCTGGAGGGATCAAGCATTGTCACATACATGTAGTGTGTTTATGGCTGTCACGTATGACTGTGGGAGGAAGGTGATGAAGATGTATTCAATCTTTCCCAGAGCTGTATAGTGGCGGGAGCTGGTGTGAGGGATGTGGGACAGAGGAAAGAATGGGAAGGGAGGAGCATCTCATCCGTTTCAACCAGAGCAGCAGCAGGAAGGGGGTGCATCAATTATGGACCTGTTTAGATGGGGATGGAGATGAGCGTGTTGGGAAGAGAAGAGGGGGTGGGGGTGGCGGTGGAAGAAAGGGTAGGGATGAGTGGGACATTTAATCTGCTCCGTACGTGTTTACCATGGGTAGCAGTAGCTGGGGGAGGGATATTAGAGGGATCAATCATTGCCATATTTAGTACATTTAGTGTGTGAATGGCTGTGACATATGACGATGGGGGGACAGTGATGGAGGTGTATTTAATGTGTCACAGACATGTATACTGACGAGAACTGGTTCGAGGGATGTGGGACAGGAGGAAGGATGGGGAGGGAGGAGCATTTAATGTTTTCCGGATCTAATCTGTTTCAACCCGAGCAACGCCGGGTAAACAGCTAGTAATGATATAATCTATTAATGCATAATTGATACTCCTTTATGAAGAAAATGGTAGAAGTTTTGGTATTGTATTTTATTCAAAAGTGATACTTTGGAGTAATAATGTTGTCATATTTGTGAATAGTTCTTAATATTTTGTATATCGTGGTCCAGTATATAGTACTGTCATGTTAGCGTAAACATCAACCAATTTGAGAAGGAGTCTGTTGACTTGAAACATGTAAATATAATAAAGATATGTAAAGGAAACTTTTTGACCATTTTTCTTTTTAAATAGTTAACAGCAAAAGAATGAAAAAGACAAAATAAGTAAAAATATCGAACCTCTCATAGGACGAATGAGAGTATAGGTACCATGTGTTTTAATTTGTCTATGTAAACTTCAATCAATGTGATAGTATACATCATCAGGATCATGAGGATGGTATGTTCAACAATATACATTACCTAACAAGCTTTCCAGCTACAGAGACAACAATACCGTCTGTGTCTTTAGAATTGCTTGTGATTACTTCAGATATGCCACTATCTGTATAGATCACAACTCGCTCCTTAGTCTTGGGATTCACAGTAGGTGCTGTAATCATCAAACAACGAAACATTAATATTAAGAATAATGGTGAATTCAGAACAGAAAGAATTTGACCTTTTATCAAACCTAAATAATGTATTCAAAAAATGATATGTTGATGCAATGCCATTCTAAATGTCTTCTTTCATCTCATATGTCTTGTTTCCTTAATATGTTGTTCTAAGAAATTATTCTACCAATGCCCTTGCGACTTTTAGTGTAATAGTTAATATGGTCTCATGATATCCAAATATATACATTTTTATCCACTATTATATCTATAAATAGTGAGACTCAATGATATAACAATGATCCTACAATTGTAATTTAAAGTGTCCCTTACGTGTTATGACCCTAACCAGTGCAGCATTGGAAACTCCAGTCAGGTCATCATTATCAGTTACGCTGCAGCTGAAGCGATATCTTCCTGCTTTAGAGAACACCACAAGGAATATTCCAATTTCGCTCTCTTCATTTTTAACAGACACATATTGTTGTTTCATTTTACCCCTGAAAGAAGAGCAATTGCATTGTGTCAATTGGCATGAGCAAAACTATTTTTTCTGTGTAAACAATACCATTATGCTTATAAAAATATAAGATTAGAGAATAAATTCTATTCTTGCCTACACAGTGACAACAAACTGATTGATATTCTACTTAGAATAGAATTAAAAGCTGAATCTTAAATAGAGCATAAATTTTGAACTGAGAGTTGAACAAATATTGCTATTGTGACTCACCCAATAACGTTGAGTTGACTCTTGATGATCCTGCCATCCCTGTCTTTGGACCCACAAGTAATCTTACTGGTAACATAACTCTCAGTTAATACAACCTTCTCGTCTGTATCAATTTCTACTTGAGGTGCTGAAAGTATATCAAGTGTTTTATGCTCATCAATATACTTTTTATCAAATATATTCTCAATAAAGAATAGATTAACTGAAATGAAATTAGTTTTGTGTTGTTATTCAAAAATCTATATAAAAACTGTACGTATGAAGTATGAACATTGCTCTTATATTGTGTTTCCAGTATAATACACTTACCATGGAGATCAATTACTGTGACAACAATACTTTTAGAACCGGTGAGATCATCCTTGTCAGTGGCCACACACTTGAATCTGTATGATCCTGCACTGCTATAGATAACACGATAGTTGTCACCACTGATATACTTGACAGTTGCTCCAGATGAGGGCTGCACCAGAATGAGGAGTTTCTTTAAGATTCTGGACTTGTCACTGGATGCACTGCATGTGATAATCTGTTCAGTTTTCTCACCAGGGCGTCTTGTTATGTCTATCTTACCAGTCACGGCAATTGTAGGTTCTATAGAAAGGATATAAAAATAACATATAATATAATAAAATAAAATCATAGTATTCAAATTTGTGATGATATATTTATAGTGGTATTATTGACATCATATACACTTGTATACATGCATTTTATTGCTGTATGTGATTTATACTGCAAAGGTGAACGTCATTGTTTTAGATTACATTCCTTCTCACTCTGATTTACACATTGCATGATTTTTCTAGATTCAACCAATCTAGCACTGCTCACCTGAATTGACTATCACTGTGGTTGTTGCCTCATCAACTGCATTATTTGTATTTGAGTCTACAATGACACACTTCACTTGGTATGTTCCAGCTCTTGTGTACGACACCTTGAACTTGATTTTTGAAATGCGTCTCACCATGCCATCGGTAGGGGAGCTGCATTGAAAATTAAGACACAGTAAAAACAAGGCCCCATACATGAATTCATTATATATTACAAAAATTGTAAGTAAATTTTGAGATTTTGTGGACACACCCATTGGTCTACCAGAGTCCTGCTAAATATTAGTCCTGCTCAATATTAGTTACGCTTATACTCTATACCACAAGTGCTAGCGCAGCTGCAACTAAAATATCAAAGTATTGCCCAAGTTTTATATAGATAACAGATTATATTATTATATTTACCTGACAGAAACCATCACACTCCCTTTGTATCCACTTGACAAATACGTTTCTTTGCACTTCACCGTACCATCTACTGTACTTAATCCTGAGGGCTTTAAGACTAATGGTGTTTCAGCATCAACTAATACTGTCATACCTGGAAAAGATATTCCAATGATTTTAAACACTGTATTGGATCAAAATCTGATATCTATTATCATGTAATTTACTTGTTGGCTGCCCGTCACTGCTCTGGTTGAAACAGATGAAATCCAGAACACATTAATGCTTCTCACTGCCCTTCCTTCCCTTCATCCTCCATCACTTCCACCAGCTTCCACAGTAAATGGGTTTGGAACAGACTAAATACACCTCTATCACCTTCCTCCCATCGTCATATCTCACGACCATATACACAGTATATGGCAATGATTCAGCTAACCCTGGTAAACAGGTGCAAAACAGATTAAATGTTTGTCCCCCACTACTTCTTTTATTGCCCCTCTCTTCCCTTCCAAACCCCCTCTCTCCTTCACCCCCATCAAAACAGGTCTGAAACATTTTAAATGCATCTTACCCCTATTCTTTCTGCTGCTCGGTTAAAAAAGGATGATATCTGGAATGATTCCCCCTCCCTACCCTACCCTGCCCTTTTTGCACTCCCCCTCACACCACCAAGCAGGTCCGGAACAGATTAAATGCCTTTCCATCACCACACTCCCTGCTTCCATTTTTAGTAGACAGGATAGAAGAAAAAGGTATGTTTTATATGCGGATCTGTACATGAACTGTGACTTGTGTTTGGGAATATACGTGTGACGTGCAACATAGTAACATATTACTATTACCTGGTTGAGGACAAACATGGTCCTGTAAGGATCATGACATTTCTAAAAAATATTTTTCACGTATTTTAATTGTAAAAAAGAATTCATTTGTTTTTAAATATCAACAGAAACGACCACCAAATTGTCCTGATTGTAACCACATAATTCGGAGTGTGTACTTCGTCTGGTTTTAATGCCTAGTTCCCAAAGATAGAAAGACACACACACACACACACACACACACACACACACACACACACACACACACACATATATATATATATATATATATAGAGAGAGAGAGAGAGAGAGAGAGAGGTTCATCCTACATGTAATGTAATTACTTGTCCTTTATCCCTAATAAGTTGCAAATGCCTAATTAACAAAATTGTTAGTTTAAAGTTACCTCAATCACACTCATTTGGATATGCTGATAATTGTCTCTACTGTTATTTGAAATGATATTGTCACACCTGGATAACTGAGTACGGCTCCGATACTAACCGTTCTCACAATGGCAGACAGCAAAATGTGCTCCCAACAAACAGGTTGGAAATTCGATTTAAGTACTGAACAGACAATGACAGTTTTTAGTCACGTGTAAGGATTATGAATAGAAACATTTTTATTTTGGATTAAATTCCATAGAAAAGATATAAAATATACATATATATATAAATAAATAGTAAATAAATAAAACTGTGCATAAAATCACAAACACATCACAGAATGTATAGATATTGTTTCCAATATAGGTATAATATTGAATTTGGGTACTGCCAGCAGTCCAGTAGAGTCTGAACTAAAACATTATTACACTTTTCAATTCTATTTTTAAAATTTATAATGTACTTTCTAATACTAACATCAAAAGCACTAATATTGTTAAACAACAACATATTATGTAATATAGAGGCTCTTCTATCTAAATTAAACAACATTCTAAAAGTTTTGTTAAAAGATGTCTTAAGTTTCCCAAATGAATAAATACTGTATTTACTCCATAGATGGGCACAATACATATTAGAACAATAGACCTTAAAAAGTAAACTTTTTATCTCATTACTACAGTGTCTAAAACATTTTATGACAATATTGCCCCTGCTGTAAAAACTAAGTATTTGTCGATTAATATCACAGTCATCTTTCATGTCACTGGATATGCATAAAACCTAGGTACTTAAATTATTCAACAATCATTACATTTTTTTTCCATTTATAGTAAAAACAAGATTTGTTTACCTTGTCCTTGTTCGGCTGAATACACATTATTCTAGACTTATTAGGATTATATATAATTTCATTGTTAGATGCAAAGCGTTCACATATTGTGATAAGTTTTTGAAGAGCACTAGGAGATGGTCCTAAAAGTATGGTATCATCTGCGTACAGTAGATGATTATAGTTTACACCATTCAAGTTGCAAACACATCTTTTACTATTTAATACATTGCTTAAATCATTCACATATATATTGAAGAAAATTGGAGAGATTAAACTCCCTTGTCTTACACCATTTGATATATTGATACCAGAGGACAATGTAGAGCCCCATCGAACATAGTAAAATTGTTGTGTGTACCAAATGGTAAATAGTCTTACAATTATGACAGGTAAACCACGATCTAAAAGCTTCCTGAATAAGCACCAATGGTTGAGTTTATCAGATGCTTTGGAAGCATCTAAAAGGCCAGGTAAATTGGACTAAATAAACTCCTATAGTGGTCAATTATTTGTTTAAGGACGGAAATGCTCATATCAGTAGTGAGGCCCTTTTTACAGCTGAATAAATTAGTTGAAGCCCACAGTAAGTCATCATATACAATTAAAATGGTTCCTTCCAATAACTTTGACATGACGTTTGTGAGTGCAATGGGTCGATAATTATCTCTGTCTGTTATAAGTTATGTCACAAAGATCACTTGGAATGTGCTACCATTCACTTAACCCTTACAATCGTGTAAAAATCAACAAAATGAGTTTTGCCTTGGGTACCGTAACAACATTTCTTGGACACAGTAACTGATGTGTAAATTCAGCAAATCTGGGAGTACCTTCGCTACTTTTCACAGAAACTGAGAACGGTAACTACCATTTAGTTAAATTTTATAAATCACTTTTTAATCCCCATTCTTATATGAAATATGGGGTTTTCAACCCTGCATCGTGCAGTACTCTACTCAGTGTATACTCTAATGCTGTACAATTCATTAATTGTCATTTGATACGACACCATTATGCCTTTGGTATGCAATATGTATTCGAGTATCATTCTTATATCATTTGAGTAGCAATACAGGTCAGCATACCTCAGAATTCTGAAAGAAAAGCTACAACTTTCACAATCAAGTCAGGTTCACAAAGATCTCTAGGAAAGCAGAATATTGAGAGATGAAAGTGATATCAAGAGTTTAAGTAACATATTAGAAAACACATGGATCAACCCATTTGAAACAGAAGAACAAGAATTTGTGTGCATTTCTATTGGCCGTGTTGCACCAACAGATGTCACAGATGACCTACTTAATGCATACACATATGGGAAGGAAGCTTACAAGACATTCAGAGACGAACGACTATAGAAGAATCCGGTTAGGAAGTTCCATGATCCTTTAAAGAAGAAAAGCCTTACTATAAGACATTCAGTTGTCTTGCAAACACAAGTAGATCATACAAATGTGGACCAAAGGAAATCATTCTGAAAGCAGATAGAAATCTGTTTGCTCATATGATCATTATTGCCCAAAGCAGGAACCTTGAGATGAAGGATGCTCTAGCATATCCTCTTGGTCCCCTTCCATGGGCATTGTCAAATGCTGCTGGATCTTTAAGAAAAAACCAGCAAAGCTGTTTTTGCAAAAGAACTTCAAACGAATGCCCCACCTGCGCTGAGAGCACTCCTGGAAATTCCACATGCCTCATTGATGGAATGGCACTAGTTCAAAAGGTTAAGGGGAACCATAAAACATTTGATGAAGTAGCAGAACTTCTCCTTTCAATAGTACTTATAGAATGTGCACACAGTGAGGGGGCATTGATGTGGTTTTTGATGTGTACACGAAAATGTCTATCAAGGATGCAGAACATTTGAGACGAGAAAGTGGGGGATGTACTCAGTACAAGAATATTGCCCCAGGACACAGTGTATATCAGTGGAGAAGGTTTCTTGGCAACTCTGCAAACAAAGACAGTCTCATCAAAGTTGTAGTGAACAAATGGAAGCATGTACGATTTTCTTCTAACTTCAAGGGAAGAAAGTCTATGTGACTTGTAAAGATGAGTGCTTCAAAATAACATCCAAGAAGATGCAGACATAAGAATCTCCTTCATGCTGCTCATGCAGCATCCACTGGTAGTACCTCAGTCAAGATACTTTCAGAGGACACAGATGTTCTTGTGTTGTTCACATATTTTTGTAAGGACATACCATGTGAGATTCATCAAAAGAGTTGTACCCAAACCCGCACCAAATATGTTGACGTGAAGAAATGGGCAAGTGTTCTTGGACAAGAAAACTGTGATGCTCTAATTGGACTTCATGCAATTACTGGATGCGATTCCATCAGTGCATTTGCAGGCCGTGGCAAGGTAGCTGCTTTGAAGCTAATGAAAAGAAAACCAAGAACAGAGACAAGCTCTTGAGCAATTGGAAAAGGATTGGGAAATCATGGTAGAACTTCTAGAAAAAACTTGAGGCTTTTGTATGCCACATGTACAATACTAAGTGTGAAACAAAAAGTGTCAATGATCTCAGATACCAGCTGTTTTGTGCTAAAAAGGAGAAATTGATTCCTGGCAACTGCCACCATGTGCAGCAGCTCTAAAGAAACACTACCAATGTGCCAACTACCAAGCTGCAGTTTGGAGAAGAAGCCCCGTAAGCTGTCCTAATGTTCCCTTGCCTGATGGATATGGCAGGTACAAGGAGCTTGCTGGCATAGAGCCTCTAGTGATAGTTTGGTGTGATGCTGCTCCACCTCCAGATATAGTTCTGGAATTAATGTCATGCAAATGGATTAGAACATGCCCAAGTGGGAAGTGCCCCTGTATTGACAATGGACCAAAATGTATTCAGTTGTGTAAACTCAAAACCTGCAACAATCAGTTCAAAGAAGATGAAACTTCTCACATTGAAAGCAGTGAGGAATTCGATGAAGATGATGATAACTGGGTCTAAACTATGACAATAAACTTGGCATTATAAATGAGAAAATTTACATATCATCATTAAGATTAAATTAATGTTATATTAATTTGCTCAAGAAATGTTTACATTAAATCTAAAATATAATGGTTGTTTCACTTATAGAATTACATGGATCATGTTTATATCAATGCTTGAGAATAGACTGTTATCAGCGCATTCTGTACTTATAATCTTTGAATAAACCGAAAGTTCAACAAAGTTACCATACTTATATCTTAATAAAAGCAATATGATTTAGCCACAAATATGTCCAGATTAATCTGTACAAATATGAGCTTTAAACTTCAAATGCTTTTCCAGTTATTTATCATACAATGTAGCCACCCTCAAATACGAAGATTGGGTCTTTACATAGTAAGCGGTGGCTTATGTACCCTTTGAATATTGAGAATTTTTAATATAAAGCTGTGAGATCAAAATTTCTATCGTGCAACAAAATAGCCATGAGATATAGGTCATTAAAAATACATAATAAAAATGCCCACTTTTATGGTATTGATTCATCAATTTTCATGGGTTCAGCTCATGGCCTATAAGTCTGTACTGTACATCAACTCGACCCAAGGTATACTATACGTATGTCCTTTTATCGGCAATATTGTACTATTTGAAACATCACTGATAGTTATAATTGTTTTCATTTTTTGTATGTGTGTAGAAACATTGTGTGCATAGCAACTCAAATCCCAATGTTGATAGAAACCAGAAGTAGTAACCGTACTCTAACAAACCAAAGTAATAGTTACTGTATTCATACTTAAGTGCAAGTTGCCATTCTCTAGTCTTTCAGTAAACATTCTCATTGCATTTTAGTTACCGTATCCTCGATTCAGCTTTTGAATGACGAATTACTTAAATATCTGCCATGTGACTGCTGATATTTGCTGTTAATCATTGTCTTCATACGGTACATTTGCTTTGTCAATGATACCATTATCAAAGTCTTTCTAGAGTATTTTATATTTGAGCTAAAAATATCACTTTCCTAAGCTGCTGCCATCAACATCCGCCATTATGAGAATGGTTAGTATAGGAATCATACTCAGTTATCCAGGTGTGATTGTAAAATAGATAAGCATTAAAAATAAATAAGCAATAAATGAGCATGTATCATATGAGGACTCTGCGGCTCACTTACGAGTTTCACAGTGAGTGCCAGTGAACCGATCTGTGCAGGTGCAACTGTAGTAGCCCATCTTGTTGTTACAAGTGCCACCATTATGGCAAGGTTTGCTGGCACATTCATCAAGCTCTGTTTCAAAATATAGTTATAAATGCCTCTGACATGTTGTAACAATAAAAGTTAATACAATAATGATATACAATATTCATATATCATCATATCATAACACATCATATGATATCATAATTACTGTAATTTATCATAGACTTTTGCTTCTCCATATAAATATCTATGCAGGAAATTGTTGTTTGATATAATAGTACCAAAAATATAACACAAAAAACTATAGATGTGAGTAAGGGAGCACACTATTTTATATCATGTATGTATGTATGGTATAATAGCACATAGTAATATCTACCTTACCTGTCTCACAGATTTTGCCAGTGAATCCCAGCACATTCACACATTGGTAACCATTCACTTGGTCAGTACACTTGGCATTATTCAAACAAGGGTGGCATTCATCAATATCTGTAGCATATTTTAGATATGTGATTGCACAACCTATTAACTTATGATGAATATATGCATTAAGTATCCGATCCATGACAAAATATAATAACAGAAAGGAGGAGACTGCCAGAGCATAAGATATATGAATCCCTATTCACGATCTTTTCTGCAGGTATCTCTACATGTATATAATGTCATTTGGGCCATATGCGAATAACAATTATATTGTAAAACAAAACCATCTCAGTATTTCTATGAAAACATCTGACACAATCTACTTTTATTTTACTTACCTGTCTCACAGTTGGTGCCTGTATATCCAGATTTACATTGACCAGGTGTAATGATTCACTTGGTCAGTGCATGTTCCTCCATTTCTACATGGTTCTCTTGAACATTCGTATATGTCTATAACAATG
>CM032667.1:34378193-34393677 GCA_019095985.1 Streblospio benedicti
AATGATACCATTATCAAAGTCTTTCTAGAGTATTTTATATTTGAGCTAAAAATATCACTTTCCTAAGCTGCTGCCATCAACATCCGCCATTATGAGAATGGTTAGTATAGGAATCATACTCAGTTATCCAGGTGTGATTGTAAAATAGATAAGCATTAAAAATAAATAAGCAATAAATGAGCATGTATCATATGAGGACTCTGCGGCTCACTTACGAGTTTCACAGTGAGTGCCAGTGAACCGATCTGTGCAGGTGCAACTGTAGTAGCCCATCTTGTTGTTACAAGTGCCACCATTGTGGCAAGGTTTGCTGGCACATTCATCAAGCTCTGTTTCAAAATATAGTTATAAATGCCTCTGACATGTTGTAACAATAAAGTTAACAATACAATAATGATATACAATATTCATATATCATCATATCATAACACATCATATGATATCATAATTACTGTAATTTATCATAGACTTTTGCTTCTCCATATAAATATCTATGCAGGAAATTGTTGTTTGATATAATAGTACCAAAAATATAACACAAAACTATAGATGTGAGTAAGGAGCACACTATTTTATATCATGTATGTATGTATGGTATAATAGCACATAGTAATATCTACCTTACCTGTCTCACAGATTTTGCCAGTGAATCCCAGCGCACATTCACATTGGTAACCATTCACTTGGTCAGTACACTTGGCATTATTCAAACAAGGGTGGCGCGCACATTCATCAATATCTGTAGCATATTTTAGATATGTGATTGCACAACCTATTAACTTATGATGAATATATGCATTAAGTATCCGATCCATGACAAAATATAATAACAGACAAGGAGGAGACTGCCAGAGCATAAGATATATGAATCCCTATTCACGATCTTTTCTGCAGGTATCTCTACATGTATATAATGTCATTTGGGCCTATATGCGAATAACAATTATATTGTAGGCAAAACCATCTCAGTATTTCTATGAAAACATCTGACAATCTACTTTTATTTTACTTACCTGTCTCACAGTTGGTGCCTGTATATCCAGATTTACATTGACAGGTGTAATGATTCACTTGGTCAGTGCATGTTCCTCCATTTCTACATGGTTCTCTTGAACATTCGTTTATGTCTATAACAATGTAATACATTAAATTGTAATACAGATTGAACTAAATTGAATTGAATACATAGCCTTATTTCATTGCATAATAGGTGGAAACCATCATCTTAGATATGGTAATACATTATCCATATGTACAAACAGATACAAAAACAATAATGTAATTTGTCTATTTAAAACACCAACATGTTTGGTGTGAATGCTTACGATATAACAATAGGGCCCAAAATGTTGCATTCTACCAATATATATTCTACCAATATATCATACCCGTTTCACAATGTTTGCCCGTATAACCAGGCCTGCATGTGCAGGTGTAGGAGTTGATGCCATCATCACACTGGCCTCCATGTAGGCAAGGGGTGTCCTTGCAGTTATCTATCCCTTAAAATATTATCATTTCATTGTAATGAATAATTGTATTTGCAACACAAGTATTGTTCTTCGTATATAAAGTAAAGCTTAGAAATATTCACCATTCTTGACAAATCATGATTCAATATTAGAGGTACGGTGATTTGATAATATTTCAAAACAGTTTAATATTCAATCTACAAAAATGTATGACAAATGCAAAATGTTTTTGTTTCAGCATACTATACATTCTATTCTAATAAATGTATGCATATCTATGAATATCTATGCTTTTCTATGTGATGTTGAGCTCATGCCATTTGAAATGATTTGATATAACTCATGCCTCACTATATGGAGAACTGATACAATAAATGCATTTTATTCACCTTCACACTGGCAGGTTTCACAATTATGCATGTCTTCTGTGTATCCTTCAGGACATGGTCTGTCACATTTCAGGGGCTTGCAACCTCCTGTAATTTCAAAGTGATATCATGGATTGATAGACATACGTACATACATATTTATTTATTTTAAACAGGATAATAGTTCAATTAAATCCATTGAGCATTCAACAGGAGCTCCTGTCTTGATCACAATGACTAAATGAACCTCCATCAATCTATCATGGATTGAGTTGACTTTCATTAATAAAACCCAACATAAACTTTGAAATTAATATGCTAGACAAACCCACCATCTTTGACGACTACCACAGTGGTCTCAGTGTCAGTGAGGCCATCATTGTCTTGAACTGTGCATGAGAAGAAATATCTGCCAGTCTGTCTGTATGTCACCATGTAGCCCATACCCTGCTGGCTGTAGGAAAATCCCTTTGGTCGAGGAGAACTACAAAGTAATGAAAAGCATGCATATTCTTATGAAGGAGCATAATAATCAATATATGTGTGTCCCAGTTTGAAATAGTAATTAATGTTTACATTTACTGTAATCAGTAGGGAAGTGATTTCTATAGGAAGGTACACAATGGCTTTTTGTGCAGGTTTGGTCAGTATAAAATGGTGTTATCTTAGAGGTGGTCTTTTCATACGGGTGATGTTTATTTGAGTTTCATGTGAATATTTTGTCTGTTATTAGAATTATCAACTCTTCACCTATTACTTATCAACACTAATTGCTATGTATAGAAGTACACAAGGGCATTATTACTTGAGCAGTTTGCAGTTACAGGAGATAACATTTCCATCGTCGTCTTTCTCATTACAATTGAGCTGTTCCGTGACTGAGTCACCCTTATACAAGGAGAGTGGAGTATTGCTGCTTGGCTTAGTGGTTGGAGCTTTTTTCACAACAACAGACACTCTATCGGTAGCTGTAAGACCATCATTATCTGTTGAGCTGACCTCAAAGGTGTAGACACCTGGGTCTGGATAGGTAACTTTGTATAAACCAGTTCCCTCTCTCACTATGTGGAATCCAGATGGACGTTTAGCAGGCCTTCACATGAAACAAGAGATACTGTACATGTTAATAAATCATGGAACAAAAGTTGCTAGGTGTTAGTTTATTACAACTTATTAACAAAACACAATAACATAGATGCAGATCATCTGATTGCTGTATAGTATATTGCATATTGTAATTGTGTTACACTGACTATAAACCCACTGAGGATGGATAGATCTGTGAATGTTTGTACATCATATTACTGTAAACCTACTGTGTCAGTATAATAAACATTTTTTATCTGACTTGACTTGTGTTTGTGATATACCTGACAAGGACTGCTTTGTCCTTTACTATGAATCCATCTACATCCCTGGCATTGGAACTAAGAATTTCAACAATAGCTGTGTCCTGTATTACAATTGGTGACTTGCTCTTTGGGGCCACAGTTGGTGCTGGAAGAAGAGAACACAACAGTGTATTATTGCTGCAATATACTTCCAAGTGTCTCCTGCCTCTTTATTCATTCGTGGCATTATTCATACATGTAGTATAAGTGTTCAAACTCACCATGTTATATGAAACATGGGTCTTCAAAGTAACAAATATTATTCAGTAGGAACAAAATCAACATGATAGCCTAATAGACCAAGAGATTAATATTAGGTTACCATTAGAAGTAAACATCTAATAACTTCCCAAGCTAAGGCTCCAATAATAGAAAGCATATTATGCATAATACATTCCTAACTATAGTATATTGTAAGAGTGAAAAATCTGTGTAAAATGTATTTGAGCATTGCTTACATTGTCTGACAATAACAGTAGCTGGAGTTGAGATACTTTCAAGGCCATTATTGTCATTGACACGGCAACTGAATTGGTATTGGCCAGTCTTCCTAAACTTGACAGCAAAGATGTCTCTAGTCAAGCTAGTTATTGTCACATATTTCTTCAGAGCAGGGCTAAAATGTCAACAAACATAAGTAAACACCACATGTTCATAATTACAAGCACTAATATGATTTCAATGTAGACTGTGATGCTGATGAATGGTTGCATGAATACTTTGAACTAGAATAGATAAAGCTATCATTATTAGATGCCCAAATCAACAAGGTTTGATAATATGAGCTTGGGTGTCTGACGAAAACTTTACCCCCAAAATTGTATGCAACCACCTCTAAAGATTCTTGTATTATCAAGAATGTTATCATAAATTTTCAATGGGAAATTAAGGCGTTCAGTTGTACAAATGCTCAAATTTGCTATTACTGTTGTCAATTGGCCATCAATGTTAGAAACATCAATGGAGCACAAAACTAAAAATATGTCTGGAAGATTCACGCCAAAGATAAAAAGTCAGGAGCTGAGCTCGCTGTATGAAGAAATATAATGATAAATAGGAAGAAAGTGGACATTTATGAGCAGGATCCAAATAACCAGAGGAAAGGTTGAAATGGGAGAAGAGATTATAATCAAAGACATTCACATGGGTGTGGTAAATGACATCAAACAAAAAGCTCTTGAAAGTAATGGAGTAAAGTTCACTTCAAAATATATGTGCTGAGGAAGAAGACATAATTCGTGTTCTTTTTTCTTGTAAATGTGCAAAAAAATATGGTCAGCCTTTAAAAGGTAGCACTAGTTTTGCAGTAATGATCAAAGATATAATTTTTGGTAATTCGAAGATTGATAAAAATATACAGTTTGCAATTTTATTAATAGCATATATTATTTATAAACAATGGGTAAAAGAAGAATTTAACAATGTAAAAAGGCTCTGTTAAGGCAAGTCAAATGTTATATTAAACATAGAGGTGCAGTTTATAGGTATAATGGTGCAATAGAACTAGCTAATATGTTGGATTATTACATATTGTTATGACTCTTATTCGTTTAAAAGTTTGACAGTAGCAAATGTAAAAAATTAAGAATGATATTTACAAATATTACTTGGAAATTATTTGTGAATTCTTATGATTATTCAGTTTCACTATTGAATCCTTTATTATATGCATGAATATTGTTTATGAAAATTCAAAAAGGAAACGTGGGACATGGCGTTTTAAAATAAAAAAAAAGAAATAAAAATGTTCTGGTTGGATATGGGGAATATACTAATGAGATGAACAAAGAACTCTTGCAAAGGTATGCGCCCAAAATGAAATCCTGGGATGAATTAAGATTTAAATTTTATTTGTAATTTCATTAGTTTTTATCTCAACTAGTTTATATGGTGTTGTAAATGCTTTTTTAATGATGAAATACCAAATAAAAGCTTAACATTTTACCCTTGAAAAAAAATCAATTGTCCATTTCTTAAAGCGCTAGATGTTATCAATGTCTACGCAGGTAATGGGGCATGTTGTCACCAAAGATAATATAACAAATTTGAAATAGCAAAACAGTAAAGACTTCATATTCAAATAGAATGTACTTTATTATTTACCTGTAGAGTTCTTTGACACCGATGGACACGATGTTGCCATCTTTGTCTGAGGTCTCACTGCAGTCAATGGTACCTTCCACAGACACTGCTCTGCTAGCCAGAGTCAAGGGCGTCTTGACTTTGATCGCTACTTTAGGCGCTACAAGACATTGCACCATAGTCAAGGTACGTACACTGAAGGATACAAAGCCAATATCTCTTCCATGTTATTTTCAAACAGCTCTCTATTTGTTGGAGGGGTGGGAGGGGTCATTATTCTATTCACTAAATGAGATGGTCTTGAGTTCAAATGAAGGGAAGGCCAGAAGTCATTTTATTTTTATTTTTATCAATTTCCAAGCATACACTATTTCACTGACTGGTAAAATGTCAAAACCACGGTCTGCAACCATATGAAAAATTTGATTTTATTTCTTTTCTTCATTTTTTATCTTATTCTTTTCCCTTTGATTTTTTCTAATTTCCTATATGTGAAAAATACTTAATAGTTACACAATACTTGCCATTTCAGTACTTACAGATACACATTATACACTGCAACAATATTGCCACAGTAACACAAAGACACATAATCCACCACAGAAACCAACATATTTACATTTATTAAAATCATGACACCATGACGGTTGGATGATAGCATTGTTTCAGCTTTATACAAAAGTATGCTAGCACTTCTGAGATTATATTTAATGTCAAGAAAACTGTTTATATGTGTATCAAATCTAAAATTGTGCTCATGCCTAGTGTACCTAAACTATTACTTCTTGGTCAGCCGGTTAAACTTGTTGACAAATATAAGTATTTAGGTATCATTATGACAAGTGATTGTAAAGATGACGCAGATATTTCTAAATTGCGTTGTAATTTATATTCTCATGGCAACAGTGTTATTCGTAATTTTAAGTCATGCAGCGATGATGTTAAGACTCACCTTTTTAAGACTTATTGCACTAGTTTTTACTGTTCACATTTGTGGTGTAATTTTACTGCAGATTCTCTGCGTCGTATTAAGGTTGCTTATAATAGTTTTTAGGATACTGATGAACCTTAAGCACCGTATCAGTATATCAAGAACTTTTTAAACTACAATGTTCATCATTTTGATATAATAATGAGGAATGCTATTACTGGGTTTATAAAGAGATTAGAATCCTCTGAGAACAATCTTGTGCAAGCTATTACTAAGTCTCAGTTTTATACTTATAGTGGTTTGTTCACATATTGGAAGACTGTGATATTTTAATACTGTGTTAATTTTCTCGTCCACACAACTTTATTTTATTTTATTTATTTATTTATATCTTATTGCTATGATTATACATTTATACAAATTCTGTAAATGTGTATTATCGAAATAAATTATTCTTATTCTTCTTATTCTTATTCTTATTCTTAAAAATAGATAGATTACTACGTTTCCCATATCTAATTCCAGTTGAACTGGTTTATAACATAACTAGAATGTTGCAAGTATTTACACTACAATAGTACTCCAAAACATGTTTTCAAACTTACCATACAAGTCAATGACCGTAACTGTGACTTTTCCTGCACCCTTCAGGCCATCATTGTCCGTAGCCTCACAGCGGAACACAAAGTTTCCAGAGCCTCGGTAAACCACGTTGTATATATGTGGATTCTGTTTGGTTACCACAGCTGAGCCATGTTTGTGGTTGGGTCTGCAGATGAAAATATGTTTGTCGACATGAGTGTGAGAAGGAAAGTGATATATAAGTCTTGAATATTGTCTGTCATTACCAGTATCAGATGGCAATATCAGAGGGTACAATAAAATAAATATAAACCTCGCCACAATATATGGAGATATAAGTATCACTGACAGTGATACTTCTATCTCCATATTATATTGTGATGAGGATAGTCTGATGGAACCAGGGCTTCAGTAACTGGTAGTGGGAACTCAAACAAACATTCTATAGGTGCATGCAAACTTCGTGGGGGTACTTCAGGGGTGAATGCATAGGGGTGTGTCACTGAAGGTCCAACATTATACCCCTTAGTGAAACCAGTGAAATTATGAAAATGATACCCCCACCGGATGAAAACAATAGGGTATTATCCCAAGGGTTATTATCCTATGTGATACTGTAATGTAAATGAGATTTTCTACAACTTATATTTATCTTTTATGCTTTTTTATGGCTCAATAATGCAAAATCACATGAAAAGAGAGCTAGATATTGAACCTCGAGATTGAACCTCCCTTAGTGAAACTGGCTGGAATGTTGAAATCATGACCCCTAGTAGTGAAACTGAGTGGTGGAAAAAGTGACCCCTTGTGAAACTGCGGGGTTGAAAAAGGTGACCCCTATCAGTGGCACATGCTGCATAGGCGACTATGGAAGTAATAATTGCCATATGAGACATTCAATGTAGAATTGAACTGCAATGGAACCTGTGCCTGTGGATACCTCTCATATAAAAACGCTAATTTCATGTAAAACATCTTTCACTTCTCCCTCTAACTATATATATAGAATGAACCTTGGTTTAAGGACACCAGTTTTATGTAAACACACTTCATTTCTTCCAAATGTGTCTACATATGAGATGGTCCTCTCTGTACAAGACTGATTGTGCACTCACGTGAGAGCTACTAGTGCTGTGGAGAGGATGGAGCCATCCACGTCCTTGGCGTTACACACAATCATCTCCGTGATAGGGTCCTTCTGGTCAGGAGCACGTTGAATCAAATGCTTGGTCTTTAAGATAACATGAGGAGCTGCAGCAGACAAGGGCTATCATGTTTGCAACAAATACAGTAGAAGCTCCAATAAGACCATCTATCATGGTTCTAAGACCTCAATATGAGGTCAGGGTAAAGGTCTATAATAAGATGACCTCTCATTTGAGACAATTTTGTAAACATTCCTATTGATGGTCTCTATAGGGAGTGCAAGTACATAGCAGCAAAGATGTTATATAGTAGGGAAAATTATATCAACTAAATTTGATATAATGTGAAAAAATAATGCAAGATTTAAGTTACCTGTAAAATATTTGCATCATATTATATATAAGAAGAACAATATAGAATAATAATCTCAAAGCAAAACTCAGTTGGTATTCTGGGGGGAAATGCTGCTAAAATTGACTTTATCAGGAAGTATTATACTTCTTTCCAATATCTTGCTTGCCTTACTCTAAATGATGTATCAAGAGACTGTATGACTTATGTTCTTTTGAAATAACCCTATTCACTATTTGCAGTAATTATATAGCTTTAAAAGAAGTTTATAAGTCTTACGCTGCCTCACATCCACAGTCTCCCGGTCAGCATCAATGACCTTTCCTGTGGTGACATCAATAACCTCGCACGAGAGTACAAAGTCACCAGGCGTGGAGTAGGTCATCCTGAAGGTTGTCTGTGTGACCGTTTCTATTCTGCAGCCTTGGCTTGGCCTGTGATTATATGCTTATATATTTCCCCTTAGGTAATTGCAATGTTCGGTTCTATAAGTAGTTCAAGCAAATTAAGTTTTGGTGTCCATGACTTTGGGTACCTATTACATGTGATTATGACCTTCACAAAAATGGAGTAAGGTATCAGCCAATTTATACAGTTTAATATTATTCTGAAGATTTCACACTTAAGCTACCAAAGACAGTACGCCAGTCACAGAAATATACTTTTGCATGTTGATTATACTGATGTGACATTGGTATATTTGCCGGGATACTTCTATTCGAGTGGCTTATGCTGTCATAATACTTCCATGAAAGTAGCTAATTGTCAGGACACTTTTGGCAGTGGTCTATTATGTCCTGATACTTATTACACAGTGCCTCATGCTCTCATGATACTTTAGCGACTGTGGCCTATGGTGCTAAAATATTTATGCAACATAAATGCAGACAGTGGCCTATGCTGTCATGATAGTTACATCAAAATGTATTATGCTATTGTGATACTACTAAGGCATAGTGTACTATGATGTTTAATACTTCTGTAAAAGTAGCTTATACTGTGATGATACATGACAATACTCTATGCTTTCATGATACATTAAAATGGCTGGTAAAATAATGATGTGATACTTACGAGACAGTGGCCTGGATTGTGGCCTTCATGCCATGCTTGATGTAGGTGTTGGAGCAAGTGAAAGTGTGACTCACAGTTGGCTTCTCCTGTGGTCGGATCACATGCACAGTCTCAGTATTTATGTTCACACTCAGGGCTGAAATAATGATATCAAATGTAAGGATAAATAATGATATTTAAGTTTTCAAATACTTTGTGATTTTTGCATTTAAATTTTCAATACAGTAGATTCATATCATAATGATATTCATATGTGCCTTTACCAAAAATAGCCGTAATAATTACAGACAAAAACATTTGGATGTAGTTCATGAATACTAATATATATATATGTGTGTATATATATTCATACTTTTGAGCAATGGTGAGCAATATTTCACAAATCATGATTAATATATTTGCAATCATCATTTATTACTTACGTGTCTCACAATTCACTCCTGTGAATCTGTGTGGACAGGAACAAACATAGGAGTCCACTTTATTCATGCATAATGCACCATGTTTACATGGATGGCTGTGACATTCATCGATTTCTGCAAACAGATATTACTAAAAGTTCTAATTTGAATACAAGTTGATTGATGGTTCGGTCAGTCACAATGATGGTCTGTGAGCTAGAGTGATGAACCACCCTGGAATATAAATCATAAGACACTACTTTTTACCTGTTTCACAATTGTAGCCAGTATAGCCAGCAGGGCAAGTGCAAGTGTACTTGTTGATGAGGTTGAGACATTGACCTCCATTTTGACAGGGGTGGCTTAGACATTCATTAGTTTCTGTAAAATGAAATTAATTTGAACAACATAGCTATTTTGCAATAAATTGCTTAATTACTCATTTCTGATTATCATTACTGTATTCGTTTTTATAAGCGCACCTGCCCCATTATGGGAACCCCACTGTTTACACAGATTAAATTAGTCAAATTTTGCTTCCCCACCCCCAAAGATTTCATATTTATCTCGCCATATTGTAAGACTAAAACTCTGGTAAAACTCCGGTGCGTTTTGAAAACTCGCTGGTTGTATTGTGAAAGAACGTTCCCTGTGAGCAATGAAAGAAAAAATTCAAGAACCACGTAAAATGATACAGGTGCGTTTATTACTAATATTAGACATTTGTTTTTTTGTTTGAAATTTGTTTTTTTGTAAGCGCACTGTGCCCTTATTAGATTGAATACAATATTATTATTATAACGAAATTGACAATTCTTGTTTTCCGAGACTTCCTTTTTCTCTAACTAGATGGCACCATGTGACAATAGTAAGTGCCAAACAATAATTAGAAGTGTACAATTTATGATGTATTTCAACATTAGAAAGGTGCATTATCAACATTAAAATCCACTAAATTGTGTAAAAATGTAGTCAATATGATTCATGAATTTACTGTGCTGTAAGTTTTTATGTTGTGCCATCATAGAATTCTTGCTAGATATTAATCAGTAATAAATGAACATGAATTGAAAATAATTGTACACTCTTAAGATAAATATTATTATTATTTAGGATACATATACAGAAAAAATAAAGTTAAGACCTCTCTAAATGCATGATATCACCTTTACATTGACATGTCATACAGCCATGATAGTCCCTCAAAAAGCCCTCTTTGCATTGCTGGTTGCATTGTGCTTTCTTGCATCCACCTGGAACACATTTATCTTTCTTGTACTGACTAATATTCTGTTTATGTATACGCACATAATAGTTTAAGAAGCTGTTAATATTTTACAATTATCTATTAGATATGCCCAATTACTAGCATATACACTATAAGTCTCCACAAAGATAGAGCCTGAGATTGGAGTACAAACCATGAATAACTTGCACTGTGGTGGTAGCCTTAGCCTGTAGTCCATGGTTGTCTGTGGCAGTGCACTTAAACAAGTAGGTGCCTGGCTGGCTGTATGTAATACGGTAATCTTTGCCATACTTTGCAAGGGTGAATCCCTTTGACTCAGGTTTGCTGAAAAGGGGAAGCCTGGCAATCAATAATAAACCTTGTTATTTCATTTTTCATGCAACTTTTTTATTTCATTTTTACTCTTGTTGTATTGGGTAGCAGTTGAAAAGTCAACATAAGCTTATATGTGTGTCCTGGGGGATGAATAATTTGATTTATCGACTGCTATTCCAAACTTTTCAACATGTAAGTGCCTTCTTCAAGAAAATACAATTTTTAATTAATAAAAATAGCCTAAAACCAATGAGACATCTGTGATATCCAACATCATACAAATTGCAAATGGTATATATTTGAAACATGAATGTATCATGACTCACTTGAGTAGTTTGCACACACATGACACAACTGTACCATCTTCATCCTTCTCATTACACTGAAGTTTCCCTGTTACCGTAGCTCCATAGTACACAGTGAGTGGACTGTTACCGGCCGGTTCGAGAGTAGGTGCTGTGGAATAAAACAACAAAACCAACAATGCCTACCCCCATTTTGACAGAACCCAACCCTATCCTGATAGCACTTGACCACGTCATGAGAACAGCCACTGCCGTCTACCCTCCCCCACCAAAAAATATAAGCCTACACTATTTGACATTCTTATGCAATACACTCAGTCATAGCCCAGTTCCATACTTACACACTGCAGTAGATCCTCTATTAAGACTGGTACTTAATGTAGGTTTGCAATGGTATTTTATGACAGTTTGGGACTGTAAGAAATCATCTAATTATGGAAGTTATGTGTTTATAATATATATAGGTTGTCTTAATTGAATGCTCTGATGTACATATGGCCCAAGTGGTCATTTTCCCTAAACATTAGGTGCATTGGCAGATTAATATTTGAACCCATGTGATGTGTTTGAAGTCTCTACCATGTCAAATGACTCCAAGTTGACGCTATGTTCCATAAAGATGGATACGCAATTAAAATGTGATAAAGAAGAACATGTACAAAACTCACCTTTTACTACGGTAACAGTAACAGTGGCCTCTGCACTGAGTTTGTCATTATCATTTGCAGCGACCATGAATGTGTATGTACCGGATGCTGGGTAAGTCACTTTATACACCCCAATAGATATGCGCTGGATATCAAATCCTTGTGGTGCAGGAGATGGTCTGGTGAAAGACAGCACACACTGAACACATAGCACTTTGAAGAAAACTTTGGTTGAATTTAATTACACACTCAAAGAGAGTTATTTTTATGAGTATGCTTTGCTTTTTCTTGCAAACATTAAATATTTGAGTTATGATTTTCACACTAACAATTACATTAGAAAGATCGGTGTTTTGTAGAGAGTGGTTGAAATATGGCAAATGACAGAGGCATTAAAGAGTGAAACAGGGTGATAAACAGAAGATAATTATGCATCAATGGACTCTAACAGAAATGACTACATGCATTTTTGTGTTAGATTAGATGCTATGCATATTGATAGAATGTATATCATTTGGGTAAACCTGACAAGCTGTGCATTGGTGTCCTCGACCACACCATCTGTGTCATCAGCATTAACATTAAGAATCTCTGTAACTGATGTATAGTAGATGATCACCCGTACATTGGTTCTTGGCTGCACTGTAGGAGCTGCAATATGTAATCAAACATGTGAATGGTGCCAGCAAATACATGTGCCATTAATAATGTTTTATATGTATATGGCAGAAACTGATTAATGATAAATCTCAAGTAAACAAATAAAAACAATGCATATGTAGGGGTATAGATTCTTTATAGCTCATATCTAGTTCATAAAACATTTTTATTTCTTTCAGAATTGTGTATAACACCAATTTCCTAGTTTGTCAACTATCATAAATCTAGAAATCAGCCTAGTGTTGGAGGTCCTGGCAGCATGGTCCCACAGGAAACAAAACAACAATTTTGTGTGCTCTCAGGTTCAGAGGTTAGGGGCCATCTGTGTAGATTACCTATTGTGTTTAATAAAATGAGTCTTACCCATCAGGACATGAATGGTTGCAACTGAAGATGCACCTTGTAAACCATGGTTATCTGTAGCTTTGCATACAAACATGTAACTGCCAAACTTGGTGAATGTAACTGAGAATTTGCCCTTTGACACAGGATTAGTGTTGACTTCCCGTCCCTTATTTGGGCTAAAATGAACAATATAATGATAATGGGAAATAGTGTACTTTTAAGAATAATACAAGCACTTATGGCTTGTTTTAAACAATACAGATGCACTAGAATTATGATAATACATTACATTTGCAAAGAAATATTGTAAAAAGAAACATTCAATATTATTTTCTTCCATGTCAATTAGACTTTTCCCTTTTCCAATAACGAAAGTCTGACTTATGTTGTAATATTGCAGTATGAATGAATCAGTTTATTAAGTATATAATGAAAACAATTGTAGGTATGGATGCTGAAATATTAAACATTGATTATATATACAATTCAAATGTTGTACCTAGTAACAGACAGTGTGACTTTATCCACAGTGCCATCAGCATCAGAAAAGTTGCTGCAATCAACTTCAGTGGTGGTCTTTCCCGGTATGCTTGACAGAGTTACAGTCTCAGCTGTGCTGATATTCACAGTTGGGGCTAGATAGGCAATATGAATAACTATGTCTAGCACATTATAAGTTCCAGAACTATGGTCAAGACCCCATCGAAATGCTTTGGACTAGTCATAAATTAATACACTCCTTTACATGTAAATTTACACAAACAAGAAAGGTGACCAGTGTCTTTATAGACCTACAGAAATCATGTTGTCATGTTGGTGTATTTGATTATGACATTTGACAGAAAAAATTGGGATGTGTGTAACAAACCCGATAACACATGTTGCTAAGAACAATCTACACTAGCCGCTATTTTCTTTTATTCTTTCTTCTATTTCTGCTGCTCTAATGCAGTCTAAATTACATCTTTGTTGGTTCAAATGTTTTATACATTCTATTTACTCTATTTACTCTTTCGACATGTTTCAATACCATCAGTATCCTTCTCAAATTCAAATTTCAAATTACTAGTTCCCTGAATTTGAGAAGGATACTGATGGTATTGAAACATGTTGAAAGAGTAAATAGAGTAAATAAAATATCTAAAACATTTGAACCAACATAGATTTGATTTAGACTGCATTAGAGCAGCAGAAATAGAAGAAAAATAAAAGAAAATGCGACCACATGCTGCATACCATATTTAACTAATCTTGTCTAGCCGATATTTAGATCCATAAATTAAGACTTTCAAATAAGGTTAGTATTTGCAAAATGATAACATACCATTGAGGTCTACCACTGTGACAGTTGCTGTGGACAAAGCAGTGAAACCATGCTTGTCAGTAGCTTCACATTTCCACACAAACACACCAGCCTTCATGTAAGTTACCTTGTATCGGTTCTTGCCTCCTTGTCTCTTGTAAAATGCCTCACCAAATGGGCTGAAATTATTGACCAATTTCAAATGACGTCAGATGCGATCGGCGTGCTCAACATGGACCCAGAAAATATACCAGTGTCACAAAACATTATGTGTATTAGTCATTTAGAATATGGTATTATTGTGCTCTATGTTCATAATTATGTATCGTGACACACACAGAAATGTTTGCATACTTCTCTAGTTTTCATATATGATATTCACATTTTATTGCGTTGCTTCAGCAGCTGAAGCGAAAGCCTTGTGATCACTTTGTTTGTATGTCAGTATGTATGTATGTATGTATGTATGTATGTATATATGTGTCTGGACAAGCTAGAGAGTTTACCAATGAACCGAATTTTTTCAAACATTACACAACTATGAGATATGAGGCGACACCAAAGTGATTTGATTTTGGGCAGTCTGCCACTTAAGTTGTGGTTTCCACAGAGCCATTTATGGTCAATTTTAGACATTTTCTGCAGTATCTTTAATATTGCTTAGATGGACACATTCAAACTTGGTACAATGCTTACATGCCAAGAGGGCATCACATCAATTCAATTTTGGCACTTTACCAATTTAAGTGTGATTTCCAGACGGCGATTGTAGATCATTTTTTGCCATTTTCTTCAATAGTTTCAATACAGTTTGAACCATAAGCTCCAAATTTGATACTCTGCTCATATACATAGTGCCCAT
>CM032667.1:34393777-34530747 GCA_019095985.1 Streblospio benedicti
AAACAGGTCTTAGTCATTTTTTTGTTGATCAGTAGCCTCTATATGACCTCTGAGAACTTTCAAAATGAGCTTGATAAAACATATCCATACCCTAACTCATTTTGCAACTCATTTATGTGTACATCGTTTTGTTGTATTCAAATAGGATCTTTGAATGTCCTTACCAATATCATTTTGCTTCCTTCGTGTAAGGTAAATGCATGGATAGAAACAAAACCAACACAATGTTTGCTTGAGCTGAAGCCATGCAGTAACAAAATCATAATAAGAACAGTTAGCAGAGCCTACCTGACAAGCATGAGTCTAGCCTGTATTAAGTCACTGTCCACTTCATTGGCTTTGCACTTTATGGATGAAGTCACCATAGCCATGTCTGGTGTCTTGCTCAACTTCTCACTCTCAGGCTTAATAGTTGTAGTTGGAGCTGCAGGACGAATATTACTAGTGGTCTAGTAATTGTGTGTTATATCTTAGTCAATAATAAATATAATGATAGTTTGGAATCAATACTTATTAAAACCTTAACATGATCTATATATAGTAATATTGTAACTGACAATCAATTGCGAGTAAAATGGTTTACTAATTAACACTGCAGCTTGAGTACATATTTACAATGTATACTCACGTTGACGGACCTCCACTGTGGTGGTTGCCTTGTCAATAATGGCTCCATTGCTGGTAGTGATGATAGAGCAGGTAATAGTGTATACACCAGGGCGACCATAGGTACCTTGGTTCTTGGATATAGTGGCCCTAGGACTATCAAAATATATATATATATATATATATATATATATATATATATATATATATATATATATATATATATATATATATATATATATATATATATATGATTATTTGATTTTTAAAAAATGTGGTATCGAAAACTTCTCATTAACAATGTAGTAAACATCATTTTATATTGTGTTGGCAAACGTTGATTTTAAGTCATTAGGGTAAATTGAGTTAGAAAAATGACATACCTGATAGCAATAATCTGGTTGATTGCCACTCCCATGGATGTGTAGGTATTGTAACAGTTCACTAACCCAGATACGGTGGATGTTGCAGAAGGCCTGAGCAAAAGAGGAGTCTCAGCCGTGACAGACAAAGTCATGCCTATCAAAAAGTGGCAATCAGAAAATAAAAACCAGCAGCATAATATTTGCCTAACTCACTTAAAATATTTGCCAATGATTGTTTCAAGCTAATTATATGAGGATGATGCATACGTGTTTCACAGTGTTTGCCCGTGTATTGAGGTTTGCAGGTGCATATATACATATTCACAAAGTCATTGCATTTGCCTCCATTTGCACATGGACGGCTGTAACATTCATTCAGTTCTGAAATAAACAACTTCATGTACAAACACAGCTGATTGAATGTAGATTTAGATAAAGTCAACATTGTAATAAAACAATAAGCAAATGTCATATGTGTGTTTCTTGAAAATATATATGCAAAAATTGTAATAATAATCATTTTATCTTTATGTCACTTGAGATAACAACATTTTTAACAAAAGCATAACAGGAATAATTTATATTTTTAGACAAAGACTGCCTTAATCACAATACTTTATAGCTTAAACACCCAAAGGGTGATGTAAATATATAATCTACAATACAATTAGAGACAATATCGTCAGTAGATATTGTTCCATTTTTTAATATGCAAACTTTAAAATCTTACTGTTACGTCCTTTTAGAATGTATCAAATAAATCATTAGAAAAATACTTTTTCAAGAAAGTTTAACACACTTAACAATTGGTTTGAATGTGTGTCATTGCTAATGAAGAAGGCTATTGATTTGACGAATTACCAAACTCTGAAGCAAGATAAGTCTAACATATTTGGTCTTAAAGAATAGCAAAGTTAATGCAACCAATTCTGACATGCTGCATATGCTCCATTCATATTATTTCACAACACACTACAGTGAACAATATGAAACAATTTTAGGAATCAGTAACATACAAAATCTTACTCAAGTGGAATACCTACCTGTCTCACACCTATTACCAGTATATCCATGCTTACAGACACACTTGTACTTGTTTACCATGTCCACACAGCTTCCTCCATTTTGGCAAGGTGCACTCTTGCATTCATTGATATCTTCAAATGTCATTACAAATCTTACAATATCATGTTATTCATTAGTAAATTGTCAAATATAGAACTGTAATGTTTCTAGCAGCTATAGAAATTGAATAGATATTTTAATATCAATTTATAGAGTGTATCAGTTTGAATAATCAATTTGTTGCTGGTGTGGAACATAAATATGGAATTTTTAAGATATTCAAGTTCAACGTGTATTTCTCCATACCTATCTCACAATTAATCCCAGTGTATCCAGGTTTGCATATACATTCATACATATTCTCTAAGTCAGTACATCTTGCTCCATTTTGACATGGTTGACTTTTGCACTCATTGATATCTATAAGGTATTACAATATGTTTATGCATATTTGTATTTCATGGCAATGTGAATATGTTACTCACATACGAAATATGAAATACCTGTTTCACAAATGGTACCAGTGTATCCTGGTTTGCACAGGCATTTATATCCATTGACCAAGTCCTTGCATTGTCCGCCATGCTGACAAGGCTTGTTGGAACATTCATCAATATCTATAAACACGATCATTGACAATTTGATATGTATGCATTCTTGATATGTACATGAAAGGTATTGAACATGCAGTAAAAACAATGCTTTAAAACGGCAAAATTCTTTTATAGGCCAACAAAAGTAGAATAAATAAAATGGTGTGGGGTAGTGATTGCTTTTCCAAGGTTACAGTTGCGATTTCCAATCTAATTAGAACTGGTATCTGTGATATCTCACACACAAAACATAAACTGCATATATAAGAGCAGTCCTGCATATATATATATATATATATATATATGTTCCTGGATGACTCTAATGGTTTTGACCATATCCACCTGTGGTCATTATTTGCTAGATTTGCTAGATGATGAGTTAACTGTTACGATTTTTAATGTTCCACTATAGACATCAAGAGTATGTTGGGGCAGCAGTTATTCTCACTTTTACTGCTTCCAATGGTGTTAGGCAGAGTGGCATCATGTTTTATCCAATTTTATATCAATATTGTTGTCCCTTAAAAAGTTCTGAAGTTAGTTGTTACTACAATGGAATGCATCATTGCACCATTAACGCTCAGCTTTACACATATCTTTGTCTATTTGCTCAGAATTTGCAGATGAGTATTCTGTTATATATGACGGCACCTAGTCAAAATATATGAAATTTAAACTTTAAAGGCTTTCTACCATAAAGGTGCCATGTATGTATATAAATGGCATACAGATACCTGATGTAAATCAGATAGAAAATCTGAGTGTGATTATTGATAGATGTGTATTAGATATACGTCATGAGGTCTAATCTGTTAACTAGCTGCATCTAAATAAAGGTCCAACAGAACCTCAACAGGCATAGAGGTGTAAGTGTATGGGCTTTGCTTTCTGGTCATACAGTGCAATAGTCATGTAGGAGGTTAACTGATGTGCTTCTCTTGTCTTGAATTGGCTTTGTTTGTAAAACATTACTATACTACCTGGTCTTTGTCTTATCAACCACTTAACACAGAATTTCAGCTCAGTAACATTTGAATAATTGTCACACAAGTCTTGTTTTAATTGCCAATTAGACTAGCCTTAGCAATACTTTCCTAATACTTCAAACTTCTGATAATTCGAAGTATAGAAACACTGATGGTAGCCATAGAAGTCATATTTTACTATGTGATAATCTTCTTGTCAAAAACATTTGTTAACATTATATTTTTGACTTTAATTCTAGCCAGGTTGCTTTGTGGAAAGTGCATCTGTTTATATAGTGGTGTTACAACCAAATATGTGATTCTTCTTTCAATGTTTTTCAAATGAAGTATGGATTTTGATATTTTTCAATAACATAGCATAAATGCAAAATTAAGTATAGTACCTGTCTCACAGTTAGTACCAGTATATCCCGACATACAGCTGCATTTGAACATGTTCACCATGTCAGCACATTTCCCACCATGCTGACACGGTTTACTCTGGCATTCATTGATCTCTGTAGACAGTATTGAGATATTTAATAGCTTATACAGCTATATGGTGGAGAATATTTGCAAAAAAGTTTTTGTGTGTTAATTGTAATGTAAAACATCATAGTGGGTATTTACAATCAATATATGAAGTCACATAGTTGTGAGATTGACTTTGACACTTGGCCAGGTTGCTTTGCTAGATTTGATTATTTTGCAATATTCTGCAAGCACTGGTATGGAGATAGTATCAACAATTAAAACAAAGCAACATAGCAAACTATACAAACTGTATAAGAGTGAATGTATATCATCTTTGGCTTTAATTCATCCTCCATAGCAATTATGATAAAACAATATGTGGCTGATTTCAGGTGGTTTAATTGAGCATGTTAATTTATGAATTGGCAATATTATGAGGTATAATGTAAGATATATTTTACTGGATCTCAGCAGTCACCAATTTACTCACCAGTTTCACACATTTTTCCTGTGTAGCCGAGTGCACATTGACAGGAGTACGCATTAATTTCATTATTACACTTTCCACCATGTTGACATGGTTTGCTAGTGCACTCATCAATTTCTACAATGTAAATGTAAAATATGAATATTTACCAAAGGATATCTATTGGTTCAATAGCATAATGTCCTGGTTAAAAGCTAACAAATACAGCTTAATATGTATTTGATTAGAATCTCGATATTACATATACATTACCTGTCTCACATAATCTGCCATTGAAGCCAGGTCTACAGATACAGGTGTAGTCGTTGTAGGCTTCTTTGCACACACTACTGTGCAAGCAGGGACTACTCTTGCATGGATCTGCAGAAAGTAACAATACGATTATATTACTTTTTCATCATAAGCAATTCAGATTATAATTTCCTTGTACATAAGCAAATTTATGGGACTCAGGGGGCATGTGCCTCCCACTCCTGAAAATGTTTAATTTTCATGGAACTTTTGGCATGTCCGTTAACACTCATGCATCCAAATCCCACGCGTTCCTCAAGTTCACCCCACCTTTTCCAAAAACCTGGATCTGCCAGTGATACAGATATGTGGTCACATATAAACTTCAATCATGCAAGATGAAAATCAAGTATCTGCATCCACTCACATGTGTAAGGTCTGTATGAGAGTCTGATGGCGTAGTTGCGGTTGGTGAACCTGTTGAACATGGCGATGACCCCGCCGACCTCAGGCAGAATTTGGTTCTCGCAGTAGTGGCCAGAGGTTGGAGTGTATTCAAAGCTAAAAACATCGCATTCAAGCCAAGTGAATCCAAAATGGTCTCCTGCATCCACTGCGAGGTGCTGTTCATTATCGAGTGGAATCTGTAAGCAAAACAGAATGCCTGTCCATAATGACACCAAGTTCACTAAACCCACAAAGCAACAGTTATTGCTTCATGGTAGTCTAGATTAGACATTACGTCTCTAGAACCATCTAGCATATACAATATGTTTTGTTATGTTAGCTTGTGGAGGGATAGTTTCCAACATTTAGTTGCATAAATCAACCTAAACTAACAAAGATAATTGAGTAATCAGTGGCACTATGTACTTGAAGTTGCACTTGAAGGTTGTGACACGTGGCAATCAAAATGATCTTTCATTTCATGAATATTTGGTGTAAAGTTGACTGTATACAGCTATTAACAAAACATTGTGATAACCTATATACAATACTTTACTAATATCACTTTTTGGTAACCATCTGAAATATATTACTCATAGTAGAATATCAATGTTTTGCAGTAGCCCAAACAGAGGTATATTTCCATTTTGATAGTGAATTATGATATTGATAATGAGGTGTGCTGCATCATGACCATTAACTTCTGATATCAAGCTACAAGGTAGTCTTTACCTTGTGGTAGCCTACGGGGAGGCCTTTCTGGAACTTGATCTGCCTGACCAGGCGGTACTGGCAGGTGGCTTTGTCTGTGGTGGGTCGGTAGATGCCCACATTGAACGGCTTGTTTTCTTCTTTAATGTAGACCTGTGATAGACCATTTTTACTGGTAAACTGATTTTATTCATCGATATAGATTAATTCGAGATCAGCAATTATCAATAAACATAATGAGTTCTCATGATAGTAAACTTTACAGTGATCATTTATTGTACATGAAAATTAAGTTCATTGTGTTTCGATGGTTCAATCCTTTCAAAGTTCACAGCGATGACATTGCTAACTTCCTGTATTATGACCTTTAGGTTTATGGCATGATAGAAACACATTAGTGAAAAAGCATTAACCGTGTCTATTCAACAGGAAGGGTGAATCAAAATGTTAAATGGTGAAGCTGTATAACAACAATAAGCTAAATTTCATGTTAAGTGGAGGAACCTGCTTTTTTATTGGTCTCATATTTGTGTTTTGACACCCTATGTGTCATTTTCTATTCCTCTGAAAAACACGAAAAACATTTAAATGTGATACTAAAGGACTAAGTCCCATGTATAGACCCAATTGGGTACAAAGTCAAAACAATAAGGGAAAAGATAGCTATACATAAATTGATACGGTACAAGACACACACGAATGAATTGTTCATGGATTTGAAAATAGTAGTCCAACACATAGACGATATTTAGTGGAACTTAAATGACCCAAAGGTTGGTCATATTCCTGTGAAAGTAGGACCTTTCCCAAGCACAAAAATGCATTTCTTATGAAATTCTGCCCGGACACGCCTTCACAGCTTTAATTCAAATATTAGTACCCCTACGATTTTCAGTGAAATTTCATGAATTCTACATATGACATTAATGTGGTAAAATGTTTTGAAATATTACATTCACGTGACTCCAAGTGGTTGCATGTATACACATATGAAGAGTAATAAGCAGTAATAAATTAGGTGAAAATTATTAAAAATTACCGCCGTTTTGGAAATTATGAGGGAGTTTCTTTGCTCTCAGCTCTTTAATATTACCTTTACTAGTCTGTATGATATGCCATTTTAATTCCAATGTATTTTCACACAAGAAGATGTGCATTTCACATGTCTGGGGGTAAAAATAACCCTTATAGACCTAAATATGTTACCCCTACCCCCTACAAGCAATTTCTTCTAAATATGTATTCAGACCCTTTGCTTGGTTTAAGAATGTATATAACTGTTACAAGCATACACATCAGCCTATCAACTACATCCTGTTCATTTATTAAAAATATGTACACTTTTGAAAAATCCATGATGGCTGCCATTTTCAAGATGTCTGCTATTTTCAAGCAAGTGGCCACCTTGTTCAAATATAGTTATGTAATTATATGATTATGTTGGTCATTAATACATATAACATCTATATAGTATATTGATAAATGTATGCTTTATCAGTCACCCCTCTTAGTTTAATGTTATCTAAGTTATAAAGACAATAATAACAACTTGAGAAGAGACTACAGATGGATGATGACAAAGTCACAAAACACTAGCAGTATTGACCATGTTGAGAAACCAATATTACCAATGTGGGTTGGATGGAACTCTTCGTGACAAAAGATGAACTTCCTAGACACACCATTGCATACATGAACAACCTAAGCTTGCCTCCTATCGGTCTTGATGTAGTTGTCGAGACACTTTGAATCTCCCAAAAGGTTGCCAAGGAGTTCAGAGATGAGTACATTGTTGTATACTATGACCTGGTAATTGCAAAGCCAGCCATGCAAATTCAGTCAGAGGAGGCTCCTCTATATGACAATGTCTTTGTAGCATTTGGACCATTCCACACAGAATTGGCTTACTTTGGGGTTTGGGGCCATTACCTGAAAGCATCTGGAGGTTCAGAGATACTGATTGAGCAAGGAGCGCTTGGACCAGGATCCTTGTCTGGATTTCTGCCTGGTAAACACTTTAACAGGTGTAAACGATTTCATTCACTGTTGGCTCTTGCACTACTAATTCCACAATTCAAGAAGTTCACTAAAGAAGCAAATATACCAGATGTCATTCATGCCTTCATCAATGACCCCACTCCAAAATGCAGACTCTACAGAAGTGCTAGAATCTTCAGAAGAATACACAACTTATATTCACTAGTACAGTGCTTATATTCAAATAACACTTGAGGGAGACCATGGAAGCACTGAACAGTATTGGATTGAGTACACGAACTTGTCCACAGATTCCAGTTGTATAGCAGAGGCAACAGAAAAAATATTCTAGACTTGTTTGTTTATGCGCTTGGACGTATTATACCTGCATTCTTTGTGGGTAATCATCCCAATTACGCATGTTGGATGATCCGCTACCATCTAAATCTGATCAATATTGATACAAGCCACCCTGGCCTCAGGCAAATGCTAGAAAATGGAGCTCTAGCAATAAAAAGAACAAATCAGCCATTTTCAAGGATTGCAGTGGACATGACTCTAGAGCAAAGTATAAATGCTGATGCAGCATAAAAGCTTACTGGGATCTCTGTCTTTGCTCCTTCAGAGGGAGCTAGACAAAGATGGATGATCACAAGATCAGCCTGTAGTGTAATTGTTGGAGATCTATTACCTAAAGCTGGACTCAAAACACAAGATGATGTTTGAAAGGAGACAAAGATATTTAGATTAGAGCGACCAAAATGACCTGATCAAAGTACTAGATGGTGTAGCCTCAACAATGAACCCATTTGAGGTAGAAATAGATGACAGCGTCTATTGTTGATTTGTTGGAGGTACATCAGTAGTTGGCATCACGACCATCAACGTACCATTCACTGCAGTTAAAGCACTACTACTAGAAGTTTTAATATGGACTCATCTGACAAATCCTTGAATATCATTGTAAGTACTCTTAATGGCATGATATTACAATTTGCACCAGTGTCGCTTTTAACTTCAAACTTATACATAGATTTCTTATTAGGCACTCTTAGGTCTAGGTTACATATAATCTGCATGTATCTATCATTATCAACACTATACAAACTTTGTCTATTAGACGTACACACAACTTTACTCACAAGTACGTGTCCAACGTGTCCTACGTTTAGACCTGGCTCATCCCCAGAGTCACTCTCATCACTTGGTTGGTCGTCGTCGTTATCCGCGTCGCTGCCATCTGCTGAGATGACTTTCACGCTGCGCCGCTATTTCCTCTTAGCTTGCATTTCCTGCGCTAAGCGTTGCTCTTGCCCTGGCCGCGTTCCTTCTGCCCCTTGGGGCACAACTTGCTGCCTCTCCAGTGTCCCGTAGACCTGCAAGCTAGGCAGTCTGAATCGAATGCAGGACAGTTCCGTGGTTCGTGCTGCCACAGACACCTCTGGCACACCATATCCACTTTGCTGCTCCTCACATAATCCACTGATTTCCCACTGAATGCACTGCAATTCAGCTGGGTGGCTTCATAAGCCTCGGCTTCCGTGATGGCATCCATTAGCGCTAAGTCATTGCCCTTAGCAATCAACTTCTTCTGCAATCCTGACCACACGGTTCCCCTGATAAGCAGGAATGTAATGTTTGAGTCCGCCTCATCTTGCGCTGAGTATCCGCAATCTTTGGACTTATTCCGTATTCTGACCACAAATTCACTGACACTTTCACTTGCACCTTGGGTCAGGGAAGAGAGCTCGAGTCTGGCACACCACTTGTTCACCATACCGTGCATGTGCTGCTGGAACTTTTTGAACACGTTGTCGACTTACTTCTTCTCCTGATCGCTCATGTTCCACGCAGCCAGGAGTTCAATGCCACATACACCTACGCTTGCTACCACATGATGCCACTTCTCGTCATCAGGAATCTTGTTGATCACGAAGTACGAGTCCATCATTGCACGCCACTGTTCATAGTTACGTTTCGGGTTACTCTCACTCCATTTCAGCATTGGCAGTGGTATCCCTCCCGCAACTTGTGCCTTCTGAGCTGACTGGACTTGGCTTATCAGCTGCTGAAGAATTGCTGGCAGTAATCCCAGGTTCACACCTGCAGCCTCACCCGATGCGGTCTGTGGTTCTGGATCCCCTATCACAACTTCTTCACCGCATGCTGGACAACCTCCATGTCACTCGCACACACAAGACAGCACCTCTCGCAACCAAAACTTTTCCACGCTTGACACTCCCAGTTCTAACACTCAGTCTCTTACTCTTCGGTCGTCGGCTGTATTGCTGGTAATCACTTACTCTGCTGCCACCATGTAAAACATGGGAGTCAATCCTAATGTGTCGACTGCGGAGTAATGACTATCCTTTAACTTCCAATGTCTTTATTATTGACTTGTATTCTTCATTCATACATCAATCACATACATACATATATATAACAGATAATAGCTACATCAGCCTATCATAATGAAACTGCCGTGTACTCTATACCTTGGACATAGTGACAATAGTACTAGACGCATTGTTACTGGTGCATGGTGGTTATATACACAGACACCAGACATGCTGACATGCTTGTCTGCATGTTCACCTTGAACCATATGATCACAGAAGGTCATGTCATATCACTGGACACAAGTGTACACAGCTGTACGAGGTGCACTACCAATCGAACCACGTAACATTGACCAAGGTTGTATTCTCTTCATTGAAGATGAAGATGCACGTTTTTATGTTTTGACTCATATTCCATCCAAACACACGAGCTTAAAACTTTTGAACCAGCTACCTCAACACGGAGATGTGATTTTCTCTACAGACATGTACCTCAGAGATTCTGTGAAATGACAAGAAAGACAGTGTAGAGGATGTAGAGACACTTTAATCATTGAATGCATCAACACAAGAAGGCCAGCAGACTTCAAATCATTTTTGAAAAACGACTCAAACAAGCAATAGCTATTTGCTCTGATGCACAAGGTATGGAACAATGATTCAGTGGCTTCAAAATAAAGACGAGAAGTGTCTTTTTTGTTGTTGAAGGGAAGGCTTTTTAGTTTACATCCGATGATGGAGGCGCTACAAGCGAGGAGGAAATGCACATTATTCAATCTGACCAGGAGGAGATAGACCAAAGAATAGTGTTGTACATACATTGAGCTAATTCTCTAAAGTGGAATTTAGCAGTTGGCCTCATTGTGTTGTTGTACTCTAACTATACTTCTGTGTATACACAGCAGTATAGTTAGAGTACAACAACACAAGGTTGCACATACAATATGTACAAAATCAATGTTATGAGAAGGTTGTTGTGAAATGTTAAGACAGTGACGTCTTCTTTATTTTGCTGTATTATGCATGCACATTTACCATCCCTATATTTGTGGAAAGAAGTGGTGGTCAAATGATAAATATTTCTGAGCCCACAAAAGAATTAGGCAATGATTATTGAACAGTCTTTTAGGTGTGTATGTATTCACAGGTGAAGATGCCAATTGTGCATTTAAAGGCAAAGGTAAAGTGATACGACTTAAGAAAATGCTAGGAAATCTTAAGTATCTGGAGACATTTAGATGTCTAGGCTGTTCTTGGAACATCAAAACTTCTTTGATCCAAGAACTAGAAAGTTTTGTTTGTCTTCTGTATGATTTTAAGAAAATTATATCAATTGATACAGTGTGAGCTGAAATGCTAAAGGCTATGAATGAAGATGTTACTACTCTTGACATTAATGTAAAAGCTGATCTTTCAAAGCTACCTCCTCGCAAAAATTCTCTCATACCACACATAAAAAGAGTGAATTTTAGAACATGTCAATTTAAGCGTGCTCATGAGCCATATTGTGATTTCCGTGTCCAACCAACCATGGCTGGGTAAAGTCTGTTTCTGCATTGGAACCTCAGTGGTCAGAAGGCCTATTCTGCCTAAAAGGCTAATTGATCTACTTGGCAATCAAGAAAGAGATGACAGTGAATTCGAAAGTGACGATAGTGAAACTGATGAGAACGATGGAGAAGATATTGATGTAAACTAAGTGGAGTCGGTTGCGTACCCAGCTTGGTGACTGGGTCGCGCTCTGTGCTGATTCGCGACGCTACGAGCCCAAAGCTCGGACGCGCGACGGACGGCTGACTCCTAGACGATGTTGGTTCCCTTACTACTCCTCGTTGTGTTAACTGGTACCCCACGTACAGGCCACCGTCCAGCATACTGGGCGAGTGCCTGGTGCCTAACAAACCGGGTTTCACGACGGGCCCCCACTCGGAAGTGGGACTTCGCACCGGTGCTGACACGCAACGATCAGGGCGTCCCCTTTATGAAGCCACGCGGTCCCAGGAGCTGTGAGGAGGGGGGTCGCCACCGGCTAGCCCCATCAGATAAGTAAAGAGGGCCTATCCCCGAGGTAATAGGTTATCAGCCCTACATGCTATCCGACTAGCGTCTACAAGGAAACTGAGCCCTAATGGCTGAATCTCAGTACTGTAGTGTACTGAGTCCCTAATCCTAGTGGGCTTAAGAAGGAACAACAACAAGGTGTGTGTAACAAAGGGGATAATATTACTTACTCCAGTGCAACTTACATAGCCTACTTTATACTCTGCGAGGTTGCTGCAACCTCACGCACTGGAGACCTACTAAAGAACTGGTTTCGTTACACACTCCCCCAGATCCCACGGAGGTAGGACTACACCGCTTTTAAGGGTATAGCCTACCTGCATGGGAGCTACACATTAAACAAAACAGTGAAAAGTATCCAAGTATCCAAAGTGTACACGGCGCGGGGCGGCACTCGGGGCGCGGCCACATCGTCTCTCCACTCGCACTCCATTGTTTGGCGACTTCACGACTGCTTCGCGGTTAAGTCCGCGAGCTGACGCTATACTTCGCGACACTGGTTGCGCACTTGGGCCGTCTTTCACAATTGCCGCGCCCGAGCACCTGAAAATATACAAAACAAAAACTCTCCCCCAACGTCCACCTGGTGTATAAGTGAAATGCAGCAGGACTGTGGACACCGTTAGAATATAGGAGGGGGTAACAGGACCCGCGACTTATTAACAAAACGGGAAGGGAAATTTAGAAGAGGGCCTTACACAAGAAAGGGCCAAACTACATGGAGGGGCCGCCGGCTACGATGTCGGATGGTGTACCGTGTAGAGTACAATAGCCGACGGCGGACAATATGAAAGCCACTGTAGGTCGGACCGCCCTTGGACTCTAAAGCCCAACTCCTACAGACGGGGGTGGTAACTGGCCCACCGTCTGCGAGGACGACCCTTACTCCCTTGACGTCCCAGCCGTCAAGATTTTGCCGCGCCGCATCCGGCGTTGCTGGGCAACGGCCAACACCCAAAAGTGCGACCAACTTGCTGACCAGGCACACCATCAACAACTCGTCAGTTGGCATGATGCACCCTCCCCCACCCGACGACTACCGCTTTGCAGAAAGTGGATCATGCGAAACTCTGTCCCTTCGAATCAGTTCCTTGCCCTTACTGCCATAGCAGAAGGCACAAGAATACCTCTACTGTGTCTTGACGTAGTCGTGGTGGTCTCAGCTGGTGCACCATACCCGCAGCCACAGCTGGGGGTGATGTCACACGACTGTCGGTGTTGGAAGCCATCTCTGCGCTCGCGATAGAGACGGAAGAATGACTTCAGCTGTTGACTGAAGAATGCAAGCTGCAGGTCCGCGACTGTTCCCTCATGGTTTCCCTGTCGCGCCGGATATCCCCAGCCCCGCGCTGATGTTGTCATATCTCTGCATCCTTACAGAATCAGACGAGTCTCTCGATGATCTGAAGCGACTGTAGCAGTCGTCCAGCTGCAGCCCCAATGAAGCAATTTCGCGCACCACTCGCGGACTGTCCGATCCACTCTGCCGCGAAGCAAGAGTATCACAGAACTGCAAGCTAAGGTCGCGTACGTTGGTGGCTAACTCGTGAAAAGTCAGTGGTCTTGAAACCCTGATGATGCATCCAATCTATGTTGACAGTTCGTCATTCAGCGTAGTCTCGGCAAGCTGTGCCTCCTGCTTGGCAAGGGCCAGATCTTGCTTCAGTGGGTTGACCTCCCCCGCGTTCGTGTTGCATTGATCAAGCACGATACACAAGGTAGACCGGTGTAGAACAAAGTTGCTCGCAACGCGCCACAAACTCCTGTGACACTGCGAGATTCTCCTGTTTCACTCGCGCAAGCTTCTTCCCGAAGGATTTTGCTCCGCTGGTGAGTTGCTGATAGTCGGAGTTCAGCGAACCGAGCTTCAACTTCAAGGTGTTGCGCTCCTCGCGAGCGTCATCGCGCTCAGCACGACAATGGTTGAACTCCCGTTTCATCTGAGTCGTGAGCTGCTGGTCCAGGCCACAAGATCATTTTCCCTGGTTGTTCTTTTGGTGCGCAGCTCCTTTTCCAGGGCAGTATGCTTGCCGCAGAGACTGGCAAGCCTCCACGAACTGGCATCTCCCCACCCAAGTGTCGCGATCGCTACGCAAATGCCCAGCGACCGTCTTCTTCTTTCTGTCGCATGACGTGAGACTGGTGGAGTCGGTGCAACCTCGCTTCCGTGCTTGCGATCGCTGTCTGCGAGGCAACCGAGGCAGTGTGTCAATGCCAGCAGTTCCCATAGTAGGGGACTCCCACGTGCTGGTGATGGCTGCTGCTGACTTATGGCTGGGAGGTCCGCGTAGCATCCATTGATGTCGCGAAAGTCCCCAGGCCCAAGCTGTCAGGGTTGTCGCACCTCTGCATTCGCATAGAATCAGAGACCTAGCCCACTATCTGAAAGC
Organism: Streblospio benedicti; assembly: GCA_019095985.1. Classification (NCBI taxonomy): domain Eukaryota; kingdom Metazoa; phylum Annelida; class Polychaeta; order Spionida; family Spionidae; genus Streblospio; species Streblospio benedicti. The sequence goes on from CM032667.1 coordinate 34,408,489, forward strand.
ATTCTCTAACTGTGGCTCCAGCCATGCGGATTACTTGAGTGCTGGGACGGCGCGATGACTGGTCATCGGCCGCCCTTCGGTGATGCTGTACGCTTTAATTGTATCGGTTCTCCCCGCAGAGTCCTCCTTGCAGATCCCTAACCAACCCTGGTGCTTCGCATCCCAACCTTGGGTTCGCGGGTCAATCCCGCGCAAGTGGTACGCAACTATCACTCGCGGTAGCCCCACTTGCTGTGCGTAACACCCCATACACTCCATGCCCAACTGCTGGTCAATGGACCATGAGGATCTCCAACTGATGAATTCTTTGACCCGTCAGGCATCTCTTGGCGGACGATGTGACAGCGTGCTTCTTCCCGCAATCACCGATAAGTTTCTCACGACTCACGTCGATCTCATCAACGTGCTCCGCGACCTTGTGCTGGGCAGCTGTGGTGACAGACGGAAACATAGCCGACTGACACTTGCAGATTAGGGACTCTACTGGCTTCTGACTGCAACAGGTGCCAAAAAGCAGAACCCTCGTTTTATGGGGAAATGGGCCCAGTGTTCAACAACACTTGCAAACCCATCCCAGGCGTGGTCTCTGGCCGACTGGGACCTAGGCCCCCAGACGGTGAGAGGATCCATCTTGATCGACGCTACGGGTCAGATGTTGCCGCGCCCTGATGACCATCACTTGCGGTTGGGACAAGGCATACCTGCCTCCCCATTTCCCCAGTGTGGCAATGTACAAAAGCTGGACTTGATGTCTGATGATCCTGTCTACCGGCAGGTGCGCATCCGAAATGGACACCTCCGGCAGCAACTTGGGAAAGGCAGTGTGACCAGACAAACTAGCCACCCAGCTCTCCATCTTGTCTTCGGCTCGCTGTTGCGCTCGCGAACATCATGTGACGAGTGTCGTGGTCGACAGTTACGTGGTCCGCCAGGAACGTGATGTCATCTTGAGAACTTCTTCTTACATAACGCCCCGCACACAACGCAATCAGCGTGTCGGGTTCGCTGCAGAATCGGCGGATCTCCTTGTCGGTCGGCCCTCCGCTGAGCTGTCGATGTGCGACGTCTTGTGCGTGGTGGCATGACAACCTTGTGCCTGTCCCCATCTTCCTCTCCCGTGACTGGTGGCATGACAACCATCCATGGCCCAGGCGAAAGCTGCAGACCCATGGACGAGGGATGTCACCTGAAAAGAGGCACATCCTCGCCTTCGGCCATCATCGCATGGACAGGTCGACATCGTCGGCCCCCACACTCTCTTGCTTTCCAGTAGGGTGAACGGATCGAGATCCGTCGCCCTCTGATATCGCATGGACAGGTCAACATTAATGTCGCCCCCACACTCTCTTGCTTTCCAGTAGGGTGAACGGATTGAGACCCGTCGCCCTCTGATGTCGAAATGGGAGCTGAATCAGCCATGCTGGCTCATCTGGCCCTCCCCCAGCCTTCTGTAGATCTATGAAGGCCCTCAGAGCTGTAGCCCAACCCCAAAAAGGACAATACTCTGTAGTAAGTCACGATGTTTTTGCCGCTATTCTGATGGTCGTCCAGCTGATGGCCAAGCTGCGCACGGCTGACCCTTGACCATTCCAGTATTCGCACGCCCGTGGCCCCATATGTTTCCCAAAACGGCACGACCTATCGCGGCCGCCTTGCGTGAAGGCGATGGTTTACTCAGCAGCTGCCTGTGGCACTGCCTACGTAAACATATGTTGTAGCTGTTGCTGTCCACTCCCTTGCACAGGACAGTAGAGACCTCGCGTTGCTGGCTTTATTTTCTTCTGGGGTCGCGGCTGCGAAGACGCGACCTTAGTAGTCACGTTCGCGGATTGTTGTTTCAGCTTTGCAATGACTTTGAACATTACTTCATCTTGAACTTTTCCCACTGCGAGGTTCCTTCTCACCAAATGCGAGAATCCCCCTGGTTGAACTACCATCCCTGAGCGACTCCACTCCCTCTCCCCCAAGTTTCATCATAAAACCACGGCAGAATGGGTGGGAAGGGAGGAAGCCGTCGTTTGTGTTGAAACTTCTCCACCAAGCTGTGGGGTCGCGCCCATAAAACTGAATGCCCCCGACGTCATTTGTCTAAGATTGTTGACTCTCCAATACTCGAAGAAGCGTCGCCGGTTTACACTAGCGACCTCCTCCGAATAGGAAGAGCTCTGCGGCGACATAACCACAAGGACTCGCGCCTCTGTCTCGATGAAGGGTTTAACATTCCTAGTGCTAACCCACTTTTCTTTGATTGGTCTACGGCCTCGCCCCGCTTTACTCGGGACGTCAGTGTGCATCTGAATCTTGATGATGTTGTCGCTACCCACTTCAATCACTTTGAAGGGGCCAATCCATGGCTGCGCGTGAAGCACATCTCGCTTGTTTGGAGGATGAAATAGCAGCACGCGATCACCCACCGCATAGCGGCATGGCTTCGCTGTGCGCTTCCTCTGTTGTTCCATTAGAACCTCCACCGCTCACCCAGTAACCTCGCGAACAACTTCCGCTGTTTGCATTGCAAGATTCCTCTGATGAAAGACATAGGACGAGTAGCACTGAGGCACCGCCCTGTCATCACACCCATACATCAAATCCACGGGAAGTAATGGATCCGCACATTGACTGTAAAACAATCTCTGTGGTGTGAACCCTATACTCGCGTGGGGGGTTGCATTGTATGCCATAAAGACATATGGCAGCATCTTGTCCCATCTCGTGAACGGGGCTCGCAGGATAGCTTTGATGGTTTTGTTGCGCTTTTACACCTTGCGTTGCTCATCGCAAAGATGATTATCAAACAGCTTCTCCTCCTGGTCAAAGATGATTGTCAAACTCTCCTCGCTGTGAAAGGCGCCATGTCGCGCGATATACTCCCTAAAGAGCACATCCACTGTTTTCCGTAGTAGGGGATACAACTCCATTCGTTTGGAGAAGTAGTCTTGAATCACGCAGACATAACGATGCCCCGTGCTGGTCTCGGGGAGCGGGGCTTGCAAATCAATTGCGACCCGCTCGTGTGGAAATCTGATGTATTCATGCTGCATGGGGGCGTTACCACCCCCAGATCCCGACTTGCATTGCTGACACATGATACACGCGCGGCCCATCATTTTCACATCCTCGTGCATCCCCGGCCAGACCAAAACGCCGACGCAGCAGCTCGTACACGCACTCGTAACCCAAATGGCTTACGCTATGCACGTGCACACACCGCCAGACGCTTTCCCGCCAGGCGACTGGCACGAGAGGTAGTCGCAGCTTCTCTTCTGGTTTCCGCTGAGCGAGTAGTGTTTTACAGAGGCGCCACATGCCGTCCATTCCCCTGTAGATGTTGCTCCACCAGCGTCCGTACATTTGCACCTCCGGCATCTCGTGCCGAAGGGCAGTGACGTCGCAGTCGTTTCCCCACTTCGCCTTTAGTTCGGCAACTCGTTGGATACACTGGTCGCTCCCTTGTGCCTCGCACCACTCCTCCGCAGAGAAGTGACTCAGCACTTGCTGGCACGGATTTTCAGCGTCGTTGTTAGACTGGCCCACGATAGGCAGGCTCAGCGCTGCTTCTTCTTCTGCCTCCTCTTCATCAGACTCCTCCCCGCGTACCAATGGTCGTGGTGCGGGGGCTGCCCCGCGACGTTTCTCGGCCAGTCGCGCTGACCGTCGCACTGCGATACTCTCGCACGCCAAAAGGATAGCATCCTCCGCCTCTACGAGACGAAGGTCCAGGTGGGTGCGGTTCGGCAAGTCGAAGAGTCGGCGAGTGAGATAAACATTAAAGTCTACCCCATCCACCAATTCTGGTTCTTCATCGTCGTCGTCAGAATCAACGTCGCGCGCCGCGAATTCCCATTTAGGTTCGGGCGGCGCGACTGTGTTGACCCGCGAGGTGTTGACGCAGGAGGTAGCACCCTCCTGGTTTTCTTCCGAGTCGTCTGAGTCGGTGTCCCGACATTTATCCATCTTTTTCTTGTGAAACAAGCAATCGGGGTATTCCCCTAAATCGCACGGCTTGCGTTTACAAAATGCCTCTTTCAGCTCGGGGTAGTTCTCGCGCTTGCGCGACAAAGTGTCGGCAACCACGTTGAGTTTCCCCGCGACGTGATGTATTTCCCATGGCTTGTACCAGCCCATCTCAACAATCCACCGCATATACATGTTGTCGGATTGATGATACTGCTGAACCCATGTGAGTGCTGCATGGTCAGTCCATATGACGACCAACGTGCCCCTGGTGATGTCTCGGAAGTATCGCATGAAGAACACGACTGCATAAAATTCGCGCTTAGTGGCACAATAGGCCTGGCGACTCTTACACAGCGTCTTTGAGGCGAAGCCGAGCAGAACGAACCGCCCGTCTTGTTCCTGCTCCAGTGTCCCGCCGATGGCGAACAGACTCGCATCCACTTTCAGATGGAATGCGATGTCTGGTTTCGGACAGTAGAGAAGCGGTAGCTTCTCCAGACATTCTTTAATCTTCTCAAAAGCTTCCTGTTGCTCTGGGGTCCATCTAAACGACACCCCTTTGTGGTGGATCAAATCCGTGGAGCCGGGGGGGAAATTCCACTAACCCACGAAGATATCGCTGCTCTCGTTCACCCTGGCCTCAACCCCACTGGTCTCGTCTGGCGTCAACACTTCTTCAGCCGGAAGCATACAATGCAGATGCCCGAGCAATATGCTTGGCATCCCATTTGTAGTGGGCTCAGCTGATGGTCCTGCCGGAGCTTCTTCAGCATAGTACAACTTACAGCCAACCCTGCACATAGGCGGCTCAAAAACTCATACTCTCCGGGATCAACTGCCGGCTGGTTCACTCGCTTCCGTGTCGGGCTCCTACAGCATCTACGCTCGCGCTTACGCGGGTAGCTGCCATATTTGCCAAGCAGGAGGATTTCCACCCCCGTCCGAAGTCTGTTTGACGTCATCCAGGCGCTTCTTGCCCTGGGTTGATAGGTCGGTGATTTTTGGCTGCAACCAGATCACTTCTTGTTGTTGAACAACGCACCAGGTCGTTGCTCTTTGCCCTTAGCACTCTCCCGAACGGAATCTAATCCATGACGATCTGCACAGGCCATGTACCGCAGCTAAGTCCCCCGCCACACGTGGCGAAGAAACCCATGCCGAATATAACCACTGTTATAAGGTTTCCTGATGGACGTGGTCGCGCCCAGGTCGCGTTCCCGCGAACCTGGCGCCCCTGACACTTCTCACACGACTATAAATGCTTCAAAAGGAAGTCGGTAGGATGCTTGTCTGATTAAGGCTGGCATGATGGTGAAGCTAAATATAGCAACAGGTGTCAGACAGTGTGGTTGCGCAACGCAGCATATAGGCGAAGTTGAAGTGTGACCGGCCTGAATCATAGCCGGGAGGTCGTGAGTTCGATTCCACGATCTTCCAAATCACCTTTACAAGCAACACTGACTTTTGTTTCAATTGGTGGAAGACAAGGACCCGGGTGCTTCGTTAGAAGCCACCGGGTAGTCGCCCTGTGAAATTGTGAAATTGTCCATTAGTCCAGTGGGACTGGCCCCGTGTGCAAGACATTGGGGGAGGGGGCTACCACCCGGGAATTTCGAACTCAGATAGTTGAGTATGTGTGATCTGGATGGTGGGAAAGTTAGATCTGCGAATACTTACGGGTCCATCGGTCACCGAAAGCTGACTATGGGACGGTCCTCTTCCGAGAGAATTCCTGATCTGATAACCCAGTGTCCCTGAAACACTGACGTAGTATAGAAACTCCCTAGCTCACTGTCCAAAGCAGCCAGCAGCACAAGGTGATGGTGACTCTGGGTAGTGCCCGGATCCCTAGTGGGATAGGTTGAATACGGAGGTTGGTGTAACAGTTAACACACCCGACTATGACATATAAGACCGGTCTGAATCATAGCCGGGAGGTCGTGAGTTCGATTCCACGATCTTCCAAATCGCCTTTACAAGCAACACTGACTTTCGTTTCAATTGACACAAATATTGACTTTGATGGCTGCTCTTCGGATGAGGACGAAGTATTCTGAGCAATGACAAGCTTCACTTACAGTCATGTCTTAACAAAATTCCTGTCTCACATATCTGATATTATGTTAAGTTGAATTTCTGTCCAGTATTGTCAATTTCATGTAATAAAACATAATACATCATATTGAAAGCATTATATGTAATTTTTGTGGAATCGGCAGTGGCCATTTTGAATATTCTGGACAAAACCCATTTTAATAGTTATCCAACCATTCCAAAATGGTGTTCTTTGAATTCCTCGTACATACCAGCAAACCCTAAAATTGACATTAGTTTCATCTTTCTATCACTTCTAGAAGTGAAGTTACAATTTTGGGCACACCGGCTGGGGCCATTTTGGAAATTCTGAACAAAGCTCATTTTACAGTTATCCAATCATACCAAAATGGTGGTTTTCTAATTTCTCATACCAGAAAACCCTAAATTTGACATTAGTTTCATCTCTCTATCACTTCTAGAAGTAAAGTTACAATTTTGGGCATACCGACGGCAGCCATTTTGAAAATCGTCACGTAGAATGGAAATTCATAGGAAGCTCCATTGATCCTCAAAAGATTCTCCATAAGCTATCTAAAAAACTTGGTTTCGGAGGATCATGGCAGGGGTGCGCAGGAACCTACCGAAGCCCCCCGACTATAACTTTGAATAAGAATAAGAATAAGAATAAGAATAATTTATTTCGATAATATACATTTACAGAAATTGTATAAATGTATAATCATAGCAATAAGATATAAATAAATAAAATAAAAAATAAAGTTGTGTGGACGAGAAAATTAACACAGTATTAAAATATCACAGTCTTCCAATATGTAAACAAACGACTATAAGTATAAAACTGAGACTTAGTAATAGCTTGCACAAGATTGTTCTCAGAGGATTCTAATCTCTTTATAAACCCAGTAATGATGGACAGCAAGCACTTCACAGAGGCTGTTGCTACATTAGGAAGTGGCCAGCAGGTTGAAACAACAACGATTCAGTAGTTAATATGTACCTTATACGGCTATGGAAAATTGAAGTGCGTGAACACTGCTAGATGTGAATGGTTTCTTCAAATTTTATGCCCCAAAGAATAAGGGTGAGCCATTGGATCGCATGAAGGCATAAACCCTTCATCTATGCATCCATGCCAGGCAGTACTGGAAAACAAGATTAAGAGGGCAGATTATGTGGCAACACTGTGGAGATAGGCCAAACTGGCAAAACCAGCAAGCGTAATGGCCCCCGAGCAGGGGAGAAGACCCCTGATGGCTTCAAAATCAAGTAGTTCAACTGTGACCAGCTACCAAAGGATATGGCCATTATTCTATAGCAGGAATAAACAGAAGATATTTCCATACCAGTAGATGAAGATGAGGTCACTTATGGGGAAATGATGTATGGTGCGGATGAATATGACAGTGAATAATTGAAATTTTAACTCTTGTCACCTTTTCTTGCTATGTTAGTAAATCTTACAGTGTTCTCAGAAAATATTATTCTAAATCGCAGGAAAAGTGTATTTTTGTATATTGATTATCTTAAAGGCCACATGTGTCATATTAGTTAAAGTTGTATTGCAGTTTAGTGATTACTGATCATAAATGTACGTGTATCACTTTCAAACTAGTTGTGTTATTTAATATTGTTTTTATAACTTAGATAACATTAAACTAATAGAAGTGACTGATAAAGCATACACTTATCAATATACTATATAGCATATTAGATGTATTACTGACCAACATAATCATATAATTACATAATTATATTTGTGCAAGGTGGCCATCTTGAAAATGATAGCCATCTTAAAATGGCAGCCATCATGGATTTTTTTTTCAAAAGTGGATATGTACTGTAATAAATGAACAGGATGTAGTTTATAGGCTGATGTGTATGATTGTAACAGTTATATACATTCTAAAACCAAACATAGTGTCTGAATACAGATTAAGAAGAAATAAGCTTGTAGGGGGTAAGGGTAACATATGTATAGTAGCATTACAGGGGTTATTTTTATCTCCAGACAAGTGAATGCACATCATGTCGTGTGGAAATAAATTGGGATTAGAATGGTATATCATACGGACTAGTAGAGGTAATATTAAGGACCTGATGGCAAAGAAACCAGCTTGTAATTTCCAAAACTGGGGTAATTTTAATGATTTTTACCTACTTTATGCATATTTTAGTTTAAAATGGTTATTTATTTGTGATGAATGCTTATTACTTTTAATATATGTCTATCTGCAACCACTTGGAGTCATATGAATGCAATATTTCAAAATATTTTACCACATTAATGTCATATATAGAATTCATAGTATTTCACTGAAAATCCTAGGGGTTACCGATCTTTGAATTCATGCTGTGAAGTCGTGTCCGGGCAGAATTTTGTAAGAAAAGCATTTTTGTGCTTGGGAATGGTCCTACTTTCACAGGAATATGACCAACCTTTATGTCATTTTAGTTCCATTAAACATGGTCTATCTCTTGGACACGACTTTATAGCATCTGGACAGAATTAGTAGAATGGCAAAATTTCAAAAGCCTTTTAGCTATGAAATTGGTTCAATCCATGTAGAAACATTCCAACAATAACAGGCTTTTACCAAACCATAATTAGGCTTCATAGAAAGTGAAGATGCCAAGCTGAAATGTGTTGCTGTTTTTCTTCTATCATGAAGAATGCACGCCTCAAATAGATGTATTTACATAATTTTCCAACGTTAATCAGCGTCACAGTTATGTGGAATACATATTTTGAATGAAAAGCATTGAATGCGATTTTAAATGGCCTTACAACACATACTGGGTGTAACTAATCATGACTTTTTGTGTCTCAAATGTAAATAACAAAAGATGAGTGCGCAGCTTATCTGTACAACTTGGATGTGAAGAATAGCAGCCATCATCTTGACATTACCAGTAATGACAAAATGGATTAAGCCCATAATCTCTTATTACTGTACTGTAATTAGGTAGTTGTACTTCAGTTTAGGTGTATATGTTGTTTGTATGGAAATTAATCTGTAGTGTTGGAAAATGTTTTATAAAGCTATCAAAATTGATTTGAAAAAATGATATCATTCACACATCGCCAAGAGTGTGAATAAAAATGCGACCAACACTGTGTACCAGATTCGTGGTTTCAGCAGTTTCATATGGATAATCGTCAAGAATGATAATGCGCGGAAGGTACACTGAGATTATTTCTTATATTATTATTACGTGAAATTAACAGGCTGGACTTACACCATTTGATTAGTATTGTTTTTTATTTCATTTGAAGGCATGAAGTAAAATAGACATGCAAGATTTAAACGTGGACTGATACAAGCAGCCTATTCAAATAACCCACCTCAATGAGTGTCACGGCTCCGGGCTTGACAAAAGTCTTCAGGTCGACGAACGTCCAGAACCTGGCCTGGGAGACGTGGTAGTCTGAGACGTTTGTCATACCCACAGACATCAGGCTTCTGCTGCCCTCTAAACACAGAGCAAAACACTCAACCTTTGTATATTTGTATAGAATAAACTTTGGTTTGATAGATTTAAAGTATCGTTACGCATGCCAGATAATTCAAGCTCAGCAGACCTGGTTTCAGCTATGTCTATCGTAGCAGAGATATGCTTGGTAGAAAGATATGAGATATGTAGAAAGTGAATCGGCAGTGGTCTTGGAATTGAATTAATTTGCCCAATTGCGTCGTACCAGATGTGATATTTCCATCAAGGTGTTTCTCATCTAGCTTGGTGTCCACTTTTGGGGATGAACAGTTCTTACTGTCAGACGTAGATAATATCTGCTCTAGAAACGTCTCAGAAGTGTTTGAAGCTGAGAGATTTTCTTTATTTATAGAAAATTATGTTAATCTGACTTACCCTCTGTGTTGTCTAAGTCACGTTTGTAGAATGAAGATTCTGAAAAGAGAAAAACTTGAGTACTTCATTTGAATGTACACTAATTTGTTGATGGTAAAATCATCAATAAACGGATGTAAGGCTATGCTCACATTACTCGGGGGGGGGGTGTCTTCTGTACATACGTATTACACCTATCCTCCGCCCAAGTACCCTCTTTTTTCACCTTCTCGGTCCCATTTCACGCAAACACACAAACGTAAACATCGGGGATAACAAAAAGGCGCACACGACATTCATTTACACATTTTTGCAATTTTCCTAAGCGATGTTTACTTTGAAACAGGAGAGTATAAACGTACATTGCTCATATAATGATACTTCATTCACTCACCTGCCTCCACGGGTTGTTCGAGTTCGAGCGATGGCGCCGGCAACATGAACGTGGTGTCTGCTGCCACCATGGCTGCCAGAGCCGCCAGCAGCGCCAGGCCTAACCGAGCCCGGGCCATTCCTGTTAGGGCAGGGTAAGTGGAATCAATTGATTTTGTGTTGTATACTGGCAATACAAAGTAATCAATACAATTAATTGTCAATGTCAATTTGCTTGCACAATACATTATAAACTTAAAGCAATTGTCATCTCCCGGAGATTTTAGCAGTGTGCACACAAACTCACCAGCTCCCCAACGGGACAGGCAGCGTGCCAGGATGTCTCAAAATATACATCGCTAGCCAATGGCATTGCGCTATTATGACTGTAATATGCCAGCATGCGAGGGACTGGACTGGCAAAGGACTTTGGCTCAAACATTGGTTCTCAGGCACATACATGTAGGGGTGAATCTTGACAACCATTCAGTCAGGACATCTTGTATAAAATCTTGATGTACATTTTGCACTCCAGTGAAGTTGGGTTACGTCTTTTTGTATTAAAATTACTTTGATCACACCATGTTCTTGCATTGGTCACATTGTTTTCATACACATTCAGTATCCAGTGTTGTTTAATGAAAAATTCTGTGAAACTGCTTTGACTTTAGTCAGTCCCCAATTAAGGTTTGCGACATTTTGATGAAAATTGCACTTTTATAGGGCCCCTGAAAAAAATATATACTTGGGGCTTCTGTTTGGTGCTTTTGCATGAAAAAAGAAATATGTGTAAAAGTGTTGGCAAAGTCTGGGGTCCCATAATAATGTGTACTAGGGCGCCTTGTTATTTGAGGTTTTGGATTGATGATTAGATTTCATATAACTTGGGGTCCCTGAAAATGTATGTACTTGTGGCTTCTGTTTTTGTGCTTTGGCATTTATGGCTTTCATGCTTTGGCATAAAAGAAGTACAATGTAAAATGTTGACTAAATCTGGGGCCCCATAATAACTTTTATTATGGTCCCTTATTATGGTCCCTTATTATTAGAGACTTTCTGGTCAAAATATTTGCACACATAAAATTTTTGCCAAAATCTGGGCCCCTCCCTGTATGCTGGGGGCCCCTGGCTGCAGCCCGCTCAGCCGCCCCCCTTAACCCGGAATCGGGTACTGACTGTAGTTTTCAAATTTGCCATTATATAGTTTGGCACGCCAACACTAAAATGCGGAATGTTCTTGAAGCAGTATATTTCTAGAACTAGAATTCTCTTAAACGTGTTGATGAATCGGATGCAATTAATGCCATGAATAAAGCAGTTGCCCATGTAACTTAAGATTTATATGTGTATAGCACGAACTGGTTAGTACCAGCACAATAAACAAGGACTGAGAGAACAGCAGGTGGTGCCATTAATTGGATTTCCTCGTTGGTGATACTCTTAATTTGATATGATTTGTTGTATTACAAATCCCGAAAGAAACAAACCTATTAAATCAATTTGAAAAACAACCTCAAACCTTGCTTAAATCAAATCTAAATTAGTATGTTATACTTTTAATACACTAAGATGCTATTTTTCATAATTTTAATTGTCTAATGCATGGTTGAACAAAACCCAAACCAAGTGATAGTAACCCTGATAAAGATACCTTTCACAAGAATCCAATCACTACAGAAACTCACCAGAACAATCAAAAGGCAAAAGGAAACAAGAAACAACACAGAGCTGTTGCGGACTGGGTTTTTGTGGCAAGCTGCTGTTGTGGGTAGACACCCCGGGGTGGTGGTGGCTATCAAAGATTACTCTCTAAGTCCAACTGTTCACAAAAGTACTTTATTTTCAACTATACACGTCTTTGATAACAAGAAATCACATCCCAAAAAGTCTTAAAAATAGTACCTTATAGAACATTACATGACATACTACCCAGTAAACGCAACGTCTGGTCTTAATGACGCCTGGAATACGTATTGGTATGGAAAATGTATGAAAGACGTTTTAGAATCGTTTTTCTCCTCGGAAGACGTCTCCCAAACGTCTTTCACACGTTAGAGTGGACCTTATGGGTGTGGTTTTTGCCGACGCACAGAAAACTTGACAAGAACACTTCTTCTAAACGTTGTCCACACGTTTGGCAGACGTGTGGACATTATCCATCTTTCAATGACGTTTTGTAGACGTGTTATGGACGTCGGTGCATATAGGCTAAAAAATCACAACGTTTGTAAGACGTTTGGCAGACGTCTGGAAATGGTCCATATTTGAGGGACGTTTTGAAGACGTCTTGTGGACGTCAATGCACTTTTCAGCTAAATACTCACAACGTTTGTAAAACACTTTGCAGACGTCGGGGAATGTTCATCTTTGAAGGACGTGTTATGGACGTCTGTGCATATAGGACTTTGAAGGACGCGTTATGGACGTCTGTACATATAGGCTCAAAGTTCAGCTACATGCTCACAACGTTTGTAAGACGTTTGGCAGACGTCTGGTAAAACACAGTTCATCGTTATTTTCATAGAGCATGCCAGACATCTCACCATAGCAGGAAGAGACACAAGCACGGAATTATAGTCTGTGATGTCGTTTTACATGAACCTGTCTCACAGCTGCAGAAATTGCTGTGTCTAACTGCATAACTGCAAACCACCTGCCTGCAAACCACAAATGCTTCACATTTAACCACAGTGTACCATAAGGTCAAAACAAGATCTCTCCATGTGTAAAATCTTCACATTCCACAGAGTTGTTGTCAATATTTTACTCATACACAACCCAAACGAGTGTAGCAGTAAACTTACATATTTTAAAACATTTGTAGACATTATGCGCTCTGCTATATATGGGTTCAACAACCAACTAACTACCCTTGTGGGGGTGGTTTCTGCTCACGTGTATACAGCTTGTTAAAACACCTCATCTACACGTTCCCCACACGTTTGGCAGACGTCTGGAAATGTTCCATCTTTGAAGGACGTTTTGAAGACCTGTTATGGACGTCAGTGTATATAGGCTCAAAGCTGAACGCAGTGAACGCAACATCTGGTCTTGTGAACGTCGATAAATGTAAATGTGGTGGTTTATAGTGGTGATTCTAATGTGCTCTCATGACTTTACATTTTACATCAGGTCATTGGCACACTCAATGATCATACACTCTTTCAACCAAATGACCTGTACCTAATTAACGGTTAGGTGCAACTGAGCAGTGTACACCTATTTATTGATGAGTTTGCTCAGCACCCACCACCCGACCCGACCGGGAATTGAACTCATGCACTTCTGGTCAGGGTCCAACTCTCAAGACGTTTGTAAGACGATTTGCAGACGTCTGGAAATGCTTATCTTTGAAGGACGTTTTGAAGTAGTGTAATGGACGTCGGTGTATATAGGCTCAAAAACCCAAAGGACTTGTTCCGTCTCATCAGCACTGAAACAATAACTCAGACATTCTAGTGTCTTGTATCCTCACTGAGCCGCGGTTGCCCTGGCCAGAGCCGCCAGCTTCCCAGGATCGATCAGTTCTGTCCACAAGAGACCCAACAAACAAACTTCAACACCACTACGGGTGTTTTGCTCTCATACAGACAAAACACGTCATCTAAACGTTCTCCACACATTTACCAGACGTCTGGAAATGGTACATCTTTGAAGGACGTTTTGAAGACGTGTTATGGACGTAATTGTACCCAGTAAACGCAACGTTTGGTCTTTTGCACGTACGGAATATGTCTTGGTATGGAAAGCGTATGGAAGACGTCTTACAAACGTCTTTGTCCTCGGGAGACGTCTCCCAAACGTCTTTCACACGTCAGAGTGGGACCTTGTGGGTGTGGTTTTTGCCGACGTGCAGAAAACCTGGCAAGAACACGTCATCTGAACGTTCTCCACACGTTTGGCAGACGTCTGGAAATGTCCAAACCTTGAAGGACGTTTTGAAGACCTGTTATTGACGTCAGTGTATATAGGCTCAAAGTTGAACACAGAAAACGCAACGTCTGGTCTTGTGAACGTCCATAGATATAAATGTGGTGGTTTATAATGGTGATTCTAATGTGCTCTTACGACTTTACATTTTACACCAGGTCATTGGCACACTCAATGATCAGCAATTGATCATTTCTCACATACCTGCATCGTAACACATTCAGCACACCATGCTAATCACACATACAGGCACTCACACGACTCTTTCAACCCAATTAGGTACACCTAATTAACGTGAAGGTGCCACGGAGCAGTGTGCAACTATTTAGGGATGAGTTTGAGTTTATGAGTTATATGTACACTTTATACTACGCAAAATACCACATGTCAAGCTATAAACTTATATTTGCAGTAGTATTTAAAAGTGGCGTTTGTTCGCTGTAAAGTGAGTTTTTGTAGCACATTCTATGCTATACTTACGCAACATGACTCCATATTTGAATGAAATGCCCTGTTCCATAAACAGATAACGTTTCGTTAAGGGTACTTAAGGTATTATAATTCGAATAGGCACTTACTGTATTCGGGTCCTTGTTAACACAAAATGCTCGTTTATACAGTGTAATCCACGTTTATGTTCTATTCTATTGAGGTACAATTCCACAATACTTGGTGGTCAGTGAGTGGGCAGTGGACAGTGGGCAGTATGGGAAAATTTTATTGCCCATCGTGTAGCTGTGAACACATGGCGCTGTTGTATAATGGCTCACTAATAGTGTCTGTTTAAACAATGTATTTGTTTATGTTTGAAAAAGGTGAATGAATATATCTAGCCTTCTCTCACGCATCCCTCTTACTATAATATTTATGTTAAGAACAGCACATATGAGACCCAATCCTGAAGCAACATGCATGCCACGAAGTCAGGAATACAACAAAATTCAATTTTTTAACACCTCTAAACATTTCTACCACAATAGAGGCATAGATGAAGAAAGTTTTAACACCCCTAAACTTCCATTCAAATACCACAAGTGGCACTGGCGGGACTTGAACTCATGACTCTAAAGCTATCACAGCAAACTGATACCATCGCCCCAAGCAATAAAATATGTATAAATATATGATATGTGTGTGGATGACTACAAACTACTTCTTTCTCAATCTACCAACTAGTGTACAATGGTTTGTTATATCTAATGCTTGAACAGAAATGTCTATGACGCTATACACGTAATGGACATGCTATCGTTGCTGTATTTAGATTATAGCAAGAAGTCAACAGTGTGATATTATCAAATAAATGTAAATAGTGAGGCATGCTTTTGGAACAGACTATAACTGACTTATACAACAATGACAGGTGTGTTATTGGTCATACGTACGATGTTGAAAGTAATAAAATTTTCCCTATAAAAAGCAGCCTGCCACGATACCAATCATCAATCCAACTGAACTGTCCACGGCAACAAACTGTGGTGTGCCATTGGAGATCCTGATCATCACAAGCCACATCTTTCGTGAGGAGAATTCGCCAAGAGAAAAGTAGTGAGTCACTCTATTTTCAAAGTAATCTATAATCATATCATTACATACTTAGTTTGATCAGCTTCCGTGCAATTGTAAACATTGCAACTGGATCGCAAGTTATTATTATGGGAAATGACATTTGAATTGTTTTTTTGAATGTTTATGTATTCACAGTCAATCTTGAGATGCACTCAGAGCATATCGCATGAACAATAGTTACATTTGCTCAGAATATATTTTGCAAATTTTTTTAAGAACTGAGCAATTAACAGTCAAAGTGACATTGCATCTCTTTGTAATTAAGCCTAATAATGTTGAAAATTAACATATTTCACAAAGTAAATGATTAATAATAAAACCACGATTCATGTAATGCTGTTGAGGGTAAGGATCTGGTAAGGTATTTTGCCATCAAAAGTGGTTGATACTTGCATATACAGACACAACTATTACCCCAACAACATAACATTGAAAATGCAACGATCTTACCCTCTGTCATGGGAGGAATGAACCAGACTTTTGAGAAATAAGACATATTCACTTATTAATTAGTTTAATTTGTATTACAAGCATAGATATACAGTTCAATGCCCAAGAAAACGGCTTACACAAATCTTATGAAAATGGACCATTAACTAATAAAAATAACCGGCCCTGACAAAAAGAGACCGGCTAATTATTTCAGTTAACATGCTAATCCTAAAAAATGTATCCCGGACATCATATGTAAATATGAATGTTTGAAATCAGCCAGCCATTGCTGAAATCAGGAACAGGCTTGTCTTTACTGTCTAATTTTAGTACCCTTGAAACCTATATATATATCTTGATGTATGAATGTGCCTACCCTGCCCTAACAGGAATGGCCCGGGCTCGGTTAGGCCTGGCGCTGCTGGCGGCTCTGGCAGCCATGGTGGCAGCAGACAGCACGTTCATGTTGCCGGCGCCATCGCTCGAACTCGAACAACCCGTGGAGGCAGGTAAGTGAACACTCTCAACACCCGCTCTAATATTCCTACAGGTGGTTTTGTCTCTATTGGACTGCTTTAATGTGGCACATTGTATTGTACAAGAGAATTGTAAAATGAACTAGCCAATATTTCCAAAAACATTGAATACTTTTAAGGAGTGTATATTGAAAAACACACGGTGATCCGTGTGATGATGCTATAAGCCAAATGTATAAAACTTGGTTGTTTTACAAATATGCCATAGACATTACATTAGCTTGAATCTTTCAATTCTCCTCATCACATAAAGATCGCCATGGCGAAGTTGATGCTACTCAAGATTGAAAATAACTATGGTGTAATATTACGATTCCAACCCCGATCTCAGCCCTGTTGTGGATCCCGGTCAGGATCGCAATATAATGCAACTTACTCGAGTAACTGGCTCTACCCTCGGGGGTGGGGGGCGTTCGGTGGAGAGGGGGAGGCTAGTTCTTTTTTATACCATAAACATAAAGTTTAGACCCATAACTATACCTAAAAATCACAAAATTTAGACCCATAGCTATACTAAAATCACAAAATTTAGACCCGTCACTATACCTGATATGTCTAAAAAGATGACCCCTAGAAATCACCCCCCGTACTACCCAACATATAGTAAGACCCACCTCCCCACCCCCCGGGGCTTTTTCATTTGAATAGATTGGTTTGTGAATGACGGGGGTGATCACAATATTTGCATGTTCATTTTTCTATTTCAGAAACTCTGAGTAGGCGAAGTTTGGATGCGTTGGGAGGTAAGTTGCTTACAGTAGAAACGTTGACTAAGACTACCTTTATTAAAAGGCCACTCTTCTAATAATATCATTTCTAGCTATCTCACACATACATAACAAGACGGCAAAATCACCCTCCCATGCGTATCACACCATCCCCTACCACCAGTAAATGTAAAAGTGTTTTTAAAACGAAGAATCACCTTTCTTGCCCGTATGTCTTGTCCGCTACAGCAAGATAATGGCTGATTGCATGATAGTCACACGTACTGGCCTTCATGTCCATAACTGATTTTCTCAAATCGCCATAGGCTACCAAAGTTTTCATATAAGAAATATAACGTAAAAGATCTCGAACACATCTTGATAAACATGTGACGGAAGCTTTTTTTTATAAAAAGTGTAGTTTTTTTCTATGATAGTCATACTTAATACTGTCCCTCACCAGATCTTGTTGGATTTTTTTTTTTTTTTTTTTTGCAAATCGCACATAAGCTGCAAGAATTCACAGAAAAAAACAATGGAAAACCATTGCAAACATCGTGATTTACATGTGACTGATTACCAAAAAAGAGTTATGTAGATTCATCTATCCACATTATATCACAATCCTAATATATACTCAAACTTTCTATACACTGAATAAAATAAAAGCAAGTGTGCCGACTGGAGCCGTTATGTTACAATGTCAGTATATGCAATCAAAGTGAACAAGGGCACATTTGCAGTTTAAAGTTTAAGTTAAAGCTAAAATATTTGCTATTATTTAATCCAGTGTAAAGAAAGTTTAGATGAATGTTATGATTATTTATGATTATTACAATGGCCCACACTGCACCATAGAGGTTTTGAATATTACAATTTACAGGAGAACCTGCCATTAAGACAACCTCTATGAAGAGATCACCTCTATAATAAGACCATTTTGTGCAGTCCTAAACCTTCATATAGAGACAACCTCCATATGTAGACTACCACTCCCCTGTTGACACCACTTGAGGCTGCTGGTCTTAATAGAGAGATTCCACTGTACTTCAATGTACTACAGTGGTTATAAGTATTACGATGCACTACAACGTACTATAGTGGTTATGAGTATTACGATGCTTTACAACGTACTATAGTGGTTATGAGTATTACAATGTACTGCAATGTACTATAGAAGTGTCGCTGATGCGGCGCGGCGCAGACGGCAGCCTACTGTCTGTGGGAATGACCAACATCACCGAGCACCACGTCCAGAAGGCCCAGTTCTGGACGTACGTCGACCAGAAGTCGTTCGTCAAGCCGGGCGCCGTGGAAATGATCGAGGTAGGACCTGTAGTAGTTTAGCGACAGTGCGCAACGTGGAAGAAGAATCCGTGGTAGTATAGGGTTCCAACCATAGAATATGTGCCATCTCTCTGTGTAGATGTTTTTGATCTTTTCAAAAAGTTAGTGCGTCGCTTTTTATTATGATTTCCGCATGGACAAATATGCGCACGTCTTGTCCATGCCCATGAAGAAAGGTTTTCAATGAACATATATGCATGGCTAAAATCGTCGTGTCACTTGTAGCCAATATCAGGGTTGTTAGTATTGAATGCGTCATTTGATGACACATTCATTGTCTCCAGTCACAGAGGGTTTAAAAGATGCAGTATCATGTTTTCGTCTATACATTTCTCGTCTGGTCTCAGACGGTAAACATTCGAGGAAGATCATTCCTTACTTTTAAACTGGCGCTTTGACAATTAACAGATAGTATTGGACGTAGGGCTTCAGAACCACACACACACATATATATATATACATTATATAAGACTCTATAATAGTCGGTCTTGCCTGTGACCCATTTATTTACTTGCATCACTCACCAGCACAGACGTTAACATTTTATAAAAAGTTACCGAGTAGGTAGCAGTTTTTTTCTCATTTCTTGCTGTTTACTATGTTGCCACATTAGGCCCATAATCCACAAAACCTGGTGGCTGTGGCAAGAAATCGCTGCCGAATCGATCCAATGCTTTTTGGCGGCACCGCCAGCCGTGTTCAACGAACCGCTTCTGCTAGCAATTCTGCTGCTTGCTCACCCACGACTGCCGCTATATAAGGTGTAGGCGGCACCGCATGAATCAGTTTACTTCCGTGGCCGAGTGGATAGGGAGTTGGACTTGTAACCAGAAGGTCGTTGGTTCGATTCCTGGTCGGGTCTGATGGTGGGTGTTGAGTAAACCTACCTCCAACAGGTTGCACACTGCTCCGTGGTACCTACATGTTAAATAGGTACAGGTCAGGCGAGTGAAGACAAATGTGAGAGATTAGCACGTCTGCGCTACGGCAGCGATGTGCTGTATGCTCCCCAGGGAGTTGAGAAGGATATAGTGGGACAAGGATGCCAATGACCTGGTGTAGATATGTAAAGTCGCTAGAGCACAATAACAGTGAATTGCGACTGTAAATGGCCACATTTACAATTACATTTTACATAGTTTCAAATGAGGCACAATCCATTACTACGACATTCCTCTGTAGACGTATGTTATATATGCACACATATATATTTTTTTTTCACTGGTAATGTATCAAAATTGAATGGTATGGTTTATGAACAGAGGCAGCTGTTAGCTCAAGTATGAATAATGGACCTTAGGACTCTCGGTTGGTAAGTGGTTTGTGCCACTCAGGCCTGGTTTGCCCGGGGGCGGGTGGGTGGGTGGGGGTTATAGGGCCTCAAAATGCTCAACGTACTTATTTCACACTGCTGCTCGAGGGGGCTCAACAGTTGCATTTATTGCAAGCGCCGAATGCGAGAGCTAACACTGTGTGCAAAAAATATTGATCCTATCTATTCTATTGTACTCAAACGGAAGATTTACCAAAGCTGTCACCATACTCCAAATTTCCCTTCAGACATACACTAAAATATGTACCTCTGCCTTTTGTGTTGTTTTGTATTTAAATGTTTTTAGAAAACAACTATATATAGCAGTTCCAAGAACTTTTTTATGTATAGGTTTCTTTTCAAAGATAAAATAAACTGTCTATGCATAAATCATCAATGGGTGTCTTCGCCTATTTGGTGACAGTACTTTAAAAATCAGTTACCAATGATTTTTTTTGTTATCAAGAGATAACTTTTCAACATGGCAATTTCTGAGGGAAAGTAATTATAAATATTTTGAACAATAATGTAATGAATTTAAGCACACGCTGTGCAGCTTAATTGCCACGTATATCTACTATAGAATAAATAATAACTGCTGGTGTATTTATTGGAGTTCGCATATGAGTTTATATGGCAGTGACCATAAACCTATACATGACAAATGTTATAAATTCAGACTGATGCCTTGCACCACGTGTTCTTATACGATTCTGTTTTTCTAAATGTTTGTCAATCGATAGTCGTATGATATTGCCACAATTCAACCATTATAAAAATACGCATACCAAGTTATGCTTCTAGACAGCATAAGTATACATGTGTATATATTGCAATAGTATTTGTGACTTATATATTTTTTGCAGACAAGTAAAATATCAGCGGCGGTTTTTGTATTGTTTCCTGAATCGTAATAGCTACATCTATCAAAGAAATTGGTTATGCAATTAATCAATGTAAAACGTGCACAGTATACTAGTAAGAGAAAAAAAAGCTTACGACATTTTCATATGCTCTTGCCGCCAAATGCCTGCATGACGCCACTGGAACTTGGTGCCAGTAAGAGCCAGTTGGTGTTACGTTTGAGCTACTATACGTCACTAGACACGTATTGGCGACACTAGAGGCCAAATTGAATTGCATTATTGCACAATGATTGTCGCCATCCTACTGTACTTCTAGCATAATGTTATTTGAACTTTTTCAAACTTTAAGCTATACTACAAGAAAAGACAAGATAGAAGACAAAAAAGATATTAACTACACTCTTGATTAGAGGTCAATGATTCAATTTTTACAGTTGTCGTTTACGTAAATACATGATACCAGTTTTCAAGTAATTCAATTTACTTATATTTTATTTGTATTGTATAGTTTGACTTAACATTATATTTAATGCATTGCAATATCTGCTAGTGAGAGCAGATCATATGCATGAGAACCTTAAGATATGAATTATTTTGTAATAAAACCAAGCGGACGCACGCTGTGGTTAACTATCTACATGAAAATATAACTAAATACCATTCATAGCTCACCATAACTGGTTTATTGCCGTTTACCCCAACCAGATCCACATCAAGGACGGTAACAAGCCGTTCAACGTGGGCATCTACCGACCCACCACAGACAAAGCCACCTGCCAGTACCGCCTGGTCAGGCAGATCAAGTTCCAGAAAGGCCTCTCCGTCGGCTACCACAAGGTAAGGATTAGATTTTGCCTGTCTTTAAGAAGGGAATGGTTCAAATTGCAGGTGACCCTAATGACATTATCATCATTTCATAATCCTCTATCAAACGGGAAATATGTCCCTCTTATCTGTGGTCTATCACAAGGTAGGACTTTAACTGGTTTGTCTCCAAAAACAAGGCTCTGTACACTGATTGAGTGTCAGATAGTTCTAATTTTCTATACCCAATCAGAAGGGCCAGTCTGTTCTTGTTTTTTATTCTATTTAAATGTCTTTGCTGCTGTTATTTTCAAACGTTTTCTAAACACAAGTCTACATTAATTTCAGTAATCTAAATAAATTATCTAACTTGTTCTTGTTTCTGATAAAGTGAAAAAAACGCTTTTTCTGCTGGGGAGGGGGGGTGCGGAATGAGCATGTTGAAAAATATATTTCAAACGGTGAAATTTCTCAGTAAGGTAAAAATAACATCTCTGCATTCTTTATCGAATTTAGTAGATGCTAGCCAAACCCCTTTGGGTTGCTTAAAACTATACACGTAAGTTCGTAGGCTATGAAAATTGGCTTTTATGAATAATGTATACAAAATCAATTTATTTTGAAGATGGTGAAATTATTTCTATTTGGCTGATCCCTGACTTAAAAGAATTAATTTACTTTCTAAAACAGATTAGATTGGGATCAAAGTAGTATACATGTACTAATTTTCAAACCAAGCGTGATGGAATGCTTTTGACGGGATAATGCTGGAAAGATGTGTTTCAAGTGTTTGATTAGGCCTGTCTTAGGCTGTCTAAAAAGTTAGGTTTGATAATACCATAAGATATACAAATGGCTTGATATTGGTTCTAAACATTATGATATTTTAAAGTGAAGGGTTGTGTGAACCGCTGGAGTGTAGGCATTTCACATTGCCCATAGACACGGTTTGGGGATAAAGCAAGTGCTTATCTATACATATTAGTGAAATACCACCAATCATTTATTAGCTGATATGAACCAAGCGCTCATGGACACAAAATTCATTTATCCCTGGAAACTTGAATGGATAACTCCAATGAATTGTCGTTTTCCCTTCATGTGACCTGACAATGTAACTCATTCCGATAGATTGTGTTTTATTAACGCAATTGTTATTCAGGTTAAGGTTAAAATTAAATGTAAATGGCCAATGATTGCAGATTAATCTGGATGCTCAACGCAGACTCCCAGTGGAAGCAGGAGACCATTTCGGATTCACATGGCTCGAGTGTGATGTCATCAGCTTTGACTATACACCCAAGTTTGGCCACTACTGTGAGAACCAGATTCTGCCTGAGGTCGGCGGGGTCATTGCCATGTTCAACCGGTTCACCAACCGCAACTATGCCATCAGACTCTCATACAGACCTTCCACGTGTGAGTAGCTGCACATCTTAGCTATTGTAACCATTTGGTAAGGCGTGACTGTTGGGTATATTTTGCATTGGATATTATTAGAGCGGTGTGGGTGGGTGGGGGTGGGGAGTATTTTCAAGGAGGTCCATCAAATTTTATCAGAGATTTGAGATGTCTGGGCAATTCGTTTTGCACACTTTAAGTGGGGACATCAATTCTTGCACAAATAATTACAGTCCTCTTTTACACTCATAGTAATGGTGCTTTCAGATGGCAATATTGAATTTGAAAACACTGCAAATTTTAGCCACTGTTACTTGTCCAGTGATATCCCTATAGCTACTCATATCATATTATTTGCTTTTTGTTCGCTGGTACATCGCTTTTATAACTATCATTATGTTTTTGGTTTTAGACTTTCTGAGTATCACTGCTTTAAACTCTCAACAGGTGCTGTATTCCAATAATCCAACTGCAAAAACAACTCCCTCGCATAGGCTTGGAATGCATTCTATCTTGTATTCGTCACCATTCAAAGTTTTATTATTCTATACAACATTATCAGACGATGGACATATTTGAAAGCCAAGATTCTGCTGCACCACCAACGTCTTTAATAGGCATTTGAACTCACAGTTTTGAAATCTCCTAGATTGTAAATACAGCATGGTTTACTTTGCCTAAAATGACATCATCCAAGCACATTACTCACCGAGAAATACAGAACTGGACACTTTCCCTTTGTTTAAATGTCATATTTTATGGAATACAAAATGCACTTCTCCTATTCATTGGTAGCTGCCCATGTCATTAATGTAGCAGACATGGGTAGAAACATCACTTTTTGGTCATGCAAACTTTAGATTTGCGGGCTGTCAAACAGAGTGTCGAGGGTTGCCAACCATATATTTCTATAATAATCATGCAGTCCCCCCTCACAATTTTTGAATGGTCTGTTGACCCTACCCCTCTCTAGAGGTAAACAGCAGCTTTTCTTAAATTGTGGAGTGATTTGATATTATAACCAACAATAATTATTCATTCATCAATTAAATGCTCTCTCATAACAACTGACATTCATGGATTTTCTAAAGATTTGTGTACATTAGTTAATCTCATTGAATTGCATTTACATGATAGAGCCTGCATTGTGTTTCTCTGTCTTGTTTTCCTAGATCCATGCAAGAGCAATCCTTGCCTCCATAGTGGCGAGTGTAAGGAAGGCTACAATGACTACACCTGCATCTGCAGACAGGGTTTTACTGGCAGCCGATGTGAAACAGGTAATACAATATCATCAAAAAAGGAATAGTGCCCATTCCACGTCACATAAAAATGCTGGTTTAGTAATTATATGATGAAATAGATTATCCCCAAAGATTTGTACTCGTAGTGGAGATATCATTAGGTATAAGTTTGATAGACATGATTACTATCATTCTAGTACATTCTTGTTTAAAAAGGTCTTGATGCCTATCACATAGGTATACAATAGGTTGATTTTATTTTTCTTGTCTCTTGTCTGTGACATTATTGTTTTATAATTGCCACTTCAACATTGCTGGTAAAACTAGGCCATAGTATGTAAATAAATATCTGCTTTTCTTAATGCTCCAACTAGTGTTGCATATCAGTTTTCTTAATTACCGACCGGTTTTTTGTAAGAAATGATTTGACATATTTATCTTGTAAAACAATTCTGTATGTAAGCTGAATGTTACTTGGCACCAAGATGACCCACAGGGGCTGTATTTCTTTCAAATACTTCTTATAATGATTGTTTTTGTTATAGAAATTGATGAATGCGGTAGCAAACCATGCCAACACAAAGGGAAGTGCAATAATGAGATCAATGCCTACTCCTGTCAATGTGAAGCTGGTTATGCAGGCAAAAACTGCGAAACTGGTCAGTATGTTAAATAAACCCTACTCCCCTGTTGTCCTGTTGAAAAACATGGTTTTATATAATGTTTTCTAAAAGATGATAGACTCTGAAAGTCTGACACAAAACATTTGAAAATGATTGTATTAATGTAAAGTGTTGTGTTTGTTCAATTTGAACTGGCATACTAGAAGGCTGGTCAATTTTAATATGGTGTATCATGTTGAAGAATACTTTTAATAAATACTCAGATACTCATTTTCACATTACTACTTTGATTATAATATTTTGTAATACAATTTCTGACAATGATTCAAATTTTCAAAGTTATAAATGTTATTTGATGGAAATTCCAGATATTAATGAATGTGAAAGCCATCCTTGTCAAAATGGAGGAAAATGCACTGACATGGTCAATGCCTTCACATGTGCATGTAAACCTGGCTATACCGGACCCAGATGTGAAATTGGTGTGTATACAAATAATCAGCTTTAAATGTGCTGCATTAGTCAAAAAATCACATTGTAAATATTGCTAACATTTTCCAAAGTTAGCGCATATTTATTTGATGTCTTATAATGGCTTTTTATATAACAACATCACACCATTGTTTCTAATCTCAATCTGTTTTGTGCTAAATCTTTTAATGAGTAAAGTAAGAAGAACAAGAATTGTAGATCAATATACTAGTATAGTATATAGCATTAAAGGGTTATGTGCTGTACACCACCACCATCACACATTGTCCATATCCCCACCCACCACATATATACATCCATCGACCACACATTTCACCTTTCATATTTCAAGTCATATAACATATATATGTTTAGATTTAAGAAAAACTTACCACATTACAGATATTGATGACTGCGCCAAAAAGCCATGTCAAAATGGTGGACAATGCATGGACATGGTTAACGGACATAAATGTCACTGTCTGGCTGGATACACGGGCAGGAACTGTGAAACAGGTATTTTGTCAATTGGATATTTATAGATGATTTCATACTATTGGAAATCAAGATTATGTTTATTACCACTAAAATTATGGAGATGTGCAGTAGATATTTGTTGGAAATTGATGTTAAGACAAATAATTTATCCAATACAATAACATGTTGATATAATATATAATATATATAACATTTGAATAAAATTTCCCGTATAGATGTAAATGAATGTGCCAGCCACCCATGTCAAAATGGTGGGAAGTGTAATGATCAGGTCAACAAATATACTTGTACTTGCAAACCTGGATATACTGGCTACAACTGTGAGACAGGTACCATTATATTCTAGAATATTGGTCTGGTTCCTGTTCCTGATTACATAAATGAAACATTTGCAAATTCATTATATTTACATCAAGTATAGTGAGCCCTGTGTGTAAAGAAAAGTGTTACAATTACTGCGATTTGTAAAGCATTATTAGTCACATCACATAGAAAAAAAGTTCCCCTCATTATGAGCCCTATGATGAGGTTTCCCCACAATAAGGCTTTACTAGATTAAATTTGTTTTGATTTTTAGACTAAGGAAATGAGTTATTTTATTATATTTCTTGTTTTAAATGTATATGATTTTGATTAATATACTATAAAAATTACTAACCAATTGAGTACATAGATACTCTTCAGTTTTTTTAAATCTTAAACACTCTCATCCAAATGAAAATAAGATTGTTATTGATAGCATATTCATAATAAGGTTTTTACTGCATTAAATACAGTAGATTTTGTGTTGTTAGAAGAGTTGAAGCTCAAAAGATGCAATTCAACAGCTAATAACTGGAAATAATTCCTTTTAATAATGAATGCTGCATTTTTGGGGGTAATTCATAAGATGCCAATATAACACATATTCTCAACACATTATAATGTAGATATTAATGAATGCAAGAGTGCTCCTTGCCAAAATGGAGGAAGCTGTGTGGACATGGTAAACCAGTACAAGTGTGAATGTAAGCACGGATACGTTGGTAAAAACTGTGAAACAGGTAGATATTATTTATGATTATTATTCAATATATAATTGTATTTGAGTTGGTACTAATGTTTTTATATTTATACCTTCTCTGATGCTTATTTGCAGAAGCGAAACTAACATTTTGAAATGTTTCAGAATTGAATGAGTGCCACAGCCATCCATGTCAAAATGGAGGCAAATGCAATGACTTTGTCAACTTGTATACATGCACCTGCAAACCCCAATACACTGGCAAACACTGCGAAACACGTACGTATTTCATTATAAGTTTCTTTATATCTTGCTGTTAACAAGAACATATTGAATATTTAATTCAAAGGATTTGTGATGTAGGTTGATAATCATCAAAACAAATATGATGATATCATGAGATTTTTACCTTTTGAATGAATAAATGCTATAAACAAAATACCACATAGGGAATATCTTAAACCCCTTGTATATAAGGAACAATGCGCACATAAACTGCATATAACTTAATATTTTAAGTAGGTTTTATTTTGACATTATTTATGAAAATCACTCTTACTAACCATTCAAATGTCTTACAATGTAGCACTGATTGACTGCATACTGCAAGTTTAGATAGCCATTTTAACAATAGCTAATGATAGAAAGCTATCATGGTTTCATAATGTGAATTTATGTATATTTTCTACTATGGTAATTTGCAAACTAACCCATAAAACCATATCATAACATTTACATTTTGCAGCTTAGTTGAGCATTAGATTTTTCATGGTGCTCTAAACTAGGAAATTCATGGTAGCCTAGAGTGACTTAATATTGTGTTTTAGCAAGTTTCCAGTTTGATAATGAATAATCCAACTCTTTGAATTTTAGAGCAGCTTAATTGCACAAATTTGTAACAATGTTGATGAAATTTAATCAACACAGGATTTTAAAAAAAGTTTACAGTATGCCATTTATCTTTCAGAAATGACTGTGTCTGTGACTGCCCAAACACCTCTAGTACTGAGACCCACTGATGCTCCTACCATATCTGGTTTGGTGAACTGCATCGACACCTACAAACAAATGGGAGCCTTTGTCACTCAACTGCTTACTGTCAGGTACATCTGCTATTGTCTTACACCCATTGTTGCTTATCGGTTCTTTAGAAACTGAAAAATGTCTCTTATAATTGTATGATTAAAATCATTTCTGTCTATGTAATGGACTTCAATTTGTTTGGGCCTTTCTTTATATTCTAATGCATATGATCCAATTAGAATATTTTAGTTCCTTGTACGATTTAATCAATCCTATATCAACAAATGTCTAAGGTCCTTATATTGTACAAGAAGTATTTGTAAATCACCGGCTATTCTTGCCAATTACTTAAATATCAATATACAAAAATTAACATATTCTAATTCTAGTCCTACAGCCACAGTGTCAATGAACAAGGGTACATATGGCCGGCCTGGGGTATACACCATCACCTGCTCTATTGTCACTAACAGCAATGGAGCCACTATTGACAAGGCAACCACCACGGTGGAGGTCCGTCAACGTGAGTATACATAATTTCAATGTGTTCAGTATTAGTACATTTAAAATACTACTAGAGATAAATAAAGGGATGCGAGTATTTCCTTGAGTTATTTGTTATTTGAGCCATTAAATGTCATGATAAGCATTTCTAACTGTAATTATACAATTATTCCTCAATGTATCAGTCGAGGGAACTGTTTACATAGTAATTGGGTAAAATGATAATGCTTTATTAACTCGTATTGCATATTGTTTAAAGCACCAACCACAATCATCAAACCTGAGAGTGAAATGCTGAGCAAGAAACCAGATGAGCAGACATTGACTTCATCAATCACTTGCAAAGCTGATGATGCAGACAGTGACCTGCAGAGGGGTGAACTCTTGCTTGTTAGGTATTAATTTAACATATTAGGATCATCAAAAGTGGCTTTTTCCCAACAAGCAAACAATATTTGTATTGAAAACCCTGTACATAATTTACAACATGTTAATGAATGTTTAAAAGCATTTCCTTGTAGATCACTGCAACATTTTTATAGATTATTGCCATTGGGTAAAAGATTATAGAAGTATTGATAATCGCAAACATTGTTCAGTAATGTAAATGTGACTGACCATGAAAAGAAACAGCAGCGCACATTGCAGATTGTTTGCATTGATTTATTAAAGGTTAAAAGTGTATGTTTTCAATCTATCACCTCAAACTTTCAGCCCAGTGGGCCAGGCATTTTACACAAGAAAAGGAGGCAAGAACCAATTTAAGGTGACCTACATGAAGTCTGGTGTGTTTGTGTGGAAATGTGAGGCTATTGATAAGCATGGGCTCACGTCTTCATCTACAGCAACTGTCACAGTGGTAGACCTGAAAGGTGAGTTTTAAAGCCATTTCTTTTGTACATCTCAATGTGAGTGGTACATTGGATAGAATTAACATAAGAGCTATGAATATTTCAGACTATAATGTGAAATTTCTAGCTCATTTTGGTTTATTTATTTTGCAGGCCTATAGTTAATATTTTTACAATGTTGATAGTATGTTCGCATATACTCCTGGTGGTTGAACCATTTTGTACATTTTACTGTTCTTATATATAGTTTGTATGAAATTTTATGTAGTGTCGGTCGCAATATATGTTGTTCGTTGATTAGATTGTGAGAATACCACAATGTGAATGGAGCTAATGATGTATAAATGAAAAGCGTGTCATGAATCACTCATTCTTTTTTTCACTGAAAATATTGACCAGAACAATTGTTTTAAACATTCAGTGATCTCTTTCCATTCTCTGATATTTTAGCTCCAACTGTAACAATTAGTATGGCAGAATCCATCACCCTGCCAACCATGCCTGGCAAGACCACCACTGAGGTGGATTGCAGCAAGTTCTCTGATGCTGATGGCACAGTGGAACGTGTGACACTGTCTGTTGTTAGGTATAAAAACATTCTATTATCAAAATCGAAGAAAAGTTTGAACATATTTCATATTGATTCAATTCTATAATTCAGTGAGAAGGATGGGATTCACTCAATTAATAAAATTTTGGAACTTATTCTATGATCAATAGAACATTCTAAATGTACTAGATCCAGCAGAACCTATTCAAAACTAAAGTCCATGATCAATCAAAAGCAATGATTATCTAAAATAATTAATTTGAATATATTTTGCATTCACTTTAGTCCACCAAATTCGAAGGAAGTTATGATTAACACTGATTCAAAGGGGAAATTTACCGTAACTTTTACAAAGTTTGGAAGTTACAAGTTCATCTGCGAAGCCAAAGACAACCACGGGCTTAAAAGCGCTTCTAAGATTGCAACCATCAATGTGAAGATGGGTGAGTTGTGGAACAATATTTTACAGAGTACAACATCTCAAATAGATATCAACATATTGCATTACCAATATACTACTCCTACTACAACAATAAT
Organism: Streblospio benedicti; assembly: GCA_019095985.1. NCBI lineage: Eukaryota > Metazoa > Annelida > Polychaeta > Spionida > Spionidae > Streblospio > Streblospio benedicti. The sequence continues at coordinate 34,438,930 of CM032667.1, forward strand.
ATAATAATGATGATAAAAATTTTGTCTAATACAAATAGCAATATGCATAACAATGATAAGAAATATGGCCTATAACCATTATGAAGGATTTTGTTATAATAGTATTTTACTGCAAGCAGGCAAAATGTAACAACTGAAAAAACTTTGATAAATTATTCAATAAAAGAATAATGTGCAGGATAGCTAAATGTGACTGTGGTTGCAGCTCCCACTGTCCAGCCAAAAACCAGTGTGCAAGTTATCATCTATGAGACATCGGTAACAGAGATTCTAAGTCTTAATGCTGATGATAGAGATGGTGTGGTGAAAGAAACTTATGTTCATCTTATTAGGTAATATTCATGTACTTTCTATATATACATAATATATGTTGTTATAATTGATTTTAATGGTGTTTTGTTTGCAATAAGTTGGTGTAGTAATAGTATGTTCTAACTAGGTTGTTGCATATTTTTTACAGTGTTCTCAAATATACATTACAAGATTGGTTTTCTTCTTCATACGTGCATAGTAATTTGACATATGTCATATTATTATCGAAAAACGATGATTCTAATAATGCCCTCATGGCTTATTAAATGATAAAATGTTTTAGCATATATATTCATAATAATAATGCATAAGATGTAATTGTAATATAGATATATTAAGTTGATTGCTGAATATTTTCATGTAAATGTCTTTTGTTATACTCACTCTTTCCAGACCCACATCCGAGCCAAAAGGTTTTGACTTGCAAAAGGTATCTACTGGCATCTATAAAGTGACCTATGCAACTTTTGGTGTATACACCTTTAAAGTGATTGCAACGGATAATGACAAACTTAGTGCAGATGCCACTGTTACTGTGACTGTATTGAAAGGTAATTTTATCTCAGATACTATTTTAAAACAATATAATGAACGCAAGTGAGCAAAGTTGTTTGTGCTACCTCACAGCATTCAACATAATGATATTATACACTGTTTAAAAGAAGTTTGCTTTGAATATATAATGTGATCTTGAATTTAGAGCTGTTTTTAAGGCAAGAGTATTTAATCAAAAGAATATGAAGTATGTAGTAAAATGATAAGTGCATTGATTTAAATATATGTGATGAAATCCATGATAGTAAAAGAAATCTCACACAGACTTAGCAGTGCCTGTCTCATAAAATGTATTGGTGTTAATTATGATATAGAATTTATGAATGTATATGTTTTGTTTCTAAAACTTGTTGTGAACTCCATAGCACCATCTGTCAAACCGGTCGGGGACAGTCCACTCACTGTGTATTATGGCGTTAGTACGACTGGAAAACTTCAGTGTAATGAGAATGATGAGGATGGTACAGTTGTGTCATGTGTGTGCAAGCTGCTCAAGTAAGCACTGTGATAACTATTACCTATACTTTAATTATGTATAATCAACTTGAACTATACTTATTGATTATTTATATGCGACCAAATGTATTCAACAATCCAAAAGAAATAAGATTATGCACAAATTAACATTACTAATGTAAATTTGAGTATATGCATATTATACCAAATTTTCATGGCTGTAATACAATAAATTTCAGTAAAAATCAACCAGATGGATTTGCTATGGCAAAGAATGGGATGGATTACAGTATTACATACACCCAGCCAGAAACATATGTTTTTAAGTGCATTGTCACAGACAATCATGGACTGGAGGCGAAGGCTATCACTACTGTGCAAGTCAGACACGGTACATATAAGAAAATATAGATTATTGTGAAGTTCAAACCACATAAAAATCATATCTCTCATTGTATGTAGAGAACTCTATAAGAATATAATGCATTTTAAGCTAATAGTTCTGGACAAACGCACAATACAATAATAATGGTAACGGAAAATGTCTTTACTTATACAAGAATTGTAAGCGGTCTTGTGCAAAATGCAATGTGTCATTATGCAATTCATTTAACATACCCAATTCATACATTTTCTCTGACTTTAAGGTGGATGCAAGAAGGAGCAATGTGCAACAAACTGTGAAGAAGGCTTCATGAAAGATAATCACGGCTGCAAGACGTGTAAATGCAAAGGTAACATAATTTCCACAACATGCATTGCTTATATCAGGAAGATCTTATAATGTATAAATTATACACAATTAATACCTAAACACACTAAGATTATTATGGACAAAAGCATTGAGATACTAGTAGGTACCTCAATTGGTGCGGTACTAGAGGAATAGTGCTCTTTAATTGAGGATCTTACTCCACAAAGAAAAATGAGAGTGGAATACAGGAAAAGGACAACAGCCGTCAATATTATGATTTTGTCAGATAATCTGATATATTATTTTATTATATTAATAAATGTATATGTTTGAAGTAACACTAACTGCTGCATTATTCAGGAATCTTGAACAAGATATCTACTGTTAAATTTTTGTTGTTATACTAACATATAATATATTTGTATCACAGAAATTAATGAGTGTCAAAGCCACCCCTGTCAACACAATGGTCAATGCCATAACCTCATCAACAAGTACAAATGTACCTGCCAAACTGGCTACACTGGCTACAATTGTGAGACTGGTAAGAACGAATATTGTATCATATTGTCAAAAAGAAGTTGTACTGTATTCCAAGTAATGGATCTCAATTAAAAATATTATGTTTATCATGTGATTTATGATAACATGTCTTATTTGCATCTTGTATTAGATATGTATCTAAATGTGACACAAGTGAACAAGTGACATGCAATAGCATCCACATTGAGTATAATGTACAAACATTTACACACAACGTAGTTTTAACATTGTATTTTATTCAAAACAGAAATCGACGAATGCTTCAGTCATCCATGCAAAAATGGTGGAATGTGTATGAACAAAGTGGGCTCCTATGTTTGCTCCTGTCCAAAACGATTCACAGGAGTGAATTGTGAGACACGTAAGAAACATTTCATAAATTTTCATCAAATCAACTCTAACACAAGATTGACACTAAAAGAATAAACCACAGAAATGCAATTGATTTCTTTAGTTACCTTTTTGAAGGCTGGTACAATATTCAAATTGAAAACACATATACGATTCACAAACCCCATAAATACTGGCTAAAAGTTATATGTGATTGATATTTACTATAAATTAATGTTATTTCTATCTGTAGGTATGATAATTATTTATCACTAGTTGGCCTGTTTCCCTCAGAGACTATTTCGAGTGTGATGGAAATGAAAATGTGAAAAAAAACTGTCTAGATTTGTCAGTCTCACTGAAATAGCACGTTATGATTATGCTTGGAGGTTGGGGTTACGGGTCCATAAATATAGAATTCAGTTTATGTTTACCAACCCGTAGAAATAGCCACTGTCAATCTGATCACATTACGTCCTCTTTCTCCAAGATGGAGGGGGCAGGAGAATATGTATACTAATCAGTGTATTCTAAATCAGTTTTCTAGTTAATGTTAACCAAAGGAAGTGCACGAAAAAAAGATAGACCTGTAAAAGGTGATGTCCTATTCAATGCAATGGTCAGAAAGTATATGAACGCTCCAGCAAAGTGACTGTACAGTGATTTCCAAAAGTAAAAAACCCAACCATGTGCCACGCCCACTCTTGCATATTTATATATAAATATAAGACTTGTTAAAATGCAAATGTAAAAATTATACAAAGTATTTGAAAAATGTAAATACTGATATTTCTAATGTAATTTGTCATTATCGTTTCAGCACTAACTGTGACCATCAGCACTGAGACTGTGCATGTGATCCGGCCGCAAGAGAAGCCAACTGTGAGTCACACCATCACTTGCTCCAACACCTACACCAAATACAACATGAAGACCACAATCCAGGCCACTGCCTCGTAAGTATCAGGCCACCGATGATTAACTGTCACAATAGCATAGGCTACCATCAAATAGGTGCACCATAATGGACTATCATATATTGTATCATGACACCAAAAGCCATTTACCTAGATGGTATAATGATTACCAAAGTTTAGATCCATAAGAAGCAAGTATATGTAAAGACAAAATTACAGAAAATGAATGTGAAAAATGTTATCAAAGCATTATCTAAAATTAAGTTTCCATGTTTAGACGGTTTGAATTCAGCGTATTACATTTTCTTCTCAAAAGATATGAAAGATATAGTAATAAATCTTTTAATTATACATTTATAAATAACCCAAGATGATCTATTTTTCAGATAAATATTGAAAACTCTATTGTTTATAAACGAAGATAGGAAATAAAACAAATTATCATTGCTCATTATAGATATGTAATAAAATTGTAATGCATGTTAAATATTATCTTAAATTATCTTGTACAATCAATATTGTCTATCTTTCTTCTTTTTCTTAGCCCCAATAAAGGTTGCAGTGTTCAACGAGTCTCACCCACAACCTTCAGAATGACGTATTCCAGGCCCGGTGACTTCACTCTTTCTTGTGAAATCATTGATACTTCTTCAGGAAAAGTCATTGATTCTGATAGCAAAACTGTTGATATTAGACAACGTAAGTGATAACCATGCATCAGTAGATTTGTGATAAACTATAAAATTTTACTTTTTCTACTTGGTTACGTAAAATATTAGGATCAACTTTGATTATTACATGATTGTAATGCAATTGATTACAAATTGTAGCACCAAGTGTTACTGTTCAAACGAAAGTTGTGATTCATCGTCGACCAGATGAGAAAGAGATAAGTGATACTATCATCTGTAATGCTGAAGATACTGATGGGTCAATTGCCACCACTTCATTGGCTGCACTCACGTACGTTTGTATCTCTTTCAACTATTTATAGAGTCAGTTCTGTTATGATATCTACTTTATTTGTGGTGCGAGGGGCATTGGATATAAGGTACTCAAGATTTTGTATATTTACTATCATTCCTCCAGCCTCTATGTTTTAACCTTTTTGCATTACTATTTTGTTTGCAGCCCAAACCATAACCATGGCTCCGCCTTAGTCACGCGGGAGAAGGCCCACACTTATAAAGTTGTTTACCGAGGCTCTGGAAATTTTGTGTTCCGTTGTGAGGCTACCGACAATGATGGCCTGAAGGGTACAGGAAAAGTGACTGTGACAATCATTGATCTTCATGGTAGGTATTTATTTAAGTTGCATGAAGAATTCATGTGATATCATCACTCTGAGGCAAACCAAAAACATATAATTTAATTATGCAGGTGGCTTGAATCATAATTGTCTTCTGATTTACATATCAGTAATACCATTTAGCTTTAACAATGATGGGTTAGATGTATAATAGATTACCTGTTTGTGCAGCACCAGAAGTAGAGATCAAGGTGAAGACACCCCTGACTCTAGAGAGCAGCCAGGTGTCTGTGGAGGGCACCATTGACTGCAGTGAGACCTCAGACAAAGATGGCAACATCGTGTCCATCAGTGTCAAGGAGCTTTACAAGTATTATAATTAGAATTGACACATAGATTATTACAGTTAATATCAATCCTACTAAATCAATGTTAATATCTATCAGAGGATCTCTGTTACATAGAAAAAAGTTAAGAATTTCTGGACATTTGCATTGATTTATTAAGATTATGAGAGCAAGGAAATGAATTATATTAACATATGTTTCTATGCTCTTTGTATCTGATAAATAATATATTGGAGAGAAAGGAGTTACTCTGTAACGAGTCGTAAATATGCGTGCTCACTGATGCTAACAATACAGCAGCAATAATATTGAGTTACATATGAAGAAAAAATAGATGATATGCTTATCTTAAAATTGCAAACCTTTACTTTCCATCAGATTGGGTATTTGAAGTTACAATTACTACTACATCCCAAGGTTTATTTGTCAATTGCTGCGGGTGTGTCAGTGTCTCAGGTAGGCAGCAGGTGGCTGTTTCTCACACAAGCTCTCCACGGGTCCCTATCCTTGTGTCTGTATTAAGGAGGTTACAGTCCTTCAAGTTGGACCTCACACATTCCAACCAAATGTTGCTCGGTCTGCCCCATACGCGACGACTAGGAATCTCTATGTCTATGACAGAATTGATGTAAGAGGAGGATCGTCTTACATGTCTGTACCATCAGAAATGTCCGGAGCGTAGTTCGGAGGACAACTCAACAATCTTTAACATTTTGTGGAGTGTAGCGGAAGGGGTATCATCATCAGCTTTCTCTCCGCAAATCCAACAAGTTATTGGTTATATATGAAGTTTGTTTGATGTTTCAGCCCTGGTCTGAAGAAGCATGTGAAAATGACTAGCTTGACGAAAGGCATCTTTGCTGTAAAGTTCACCAAGGCAGGCCAATACCAATTCAGTTGCCATGTGAAGGACAATAATGGGTTGGAAAGCACCTCAACTCCAGCTACTATTGTTGTCAGACAACGTAAGGGATGATACATTAGCATGTAATGTTTTGTGTTAGCCATAATTGATCACATACAGTACAATAAGAAGACTTTTTGACACACAAACTATGTCTATCATGTGATTTACTAATGAGATTATGATCATGTAATTGTACTGAACTGTTAAACTCATCCAATGTGTATGTGAATTCACATATGTAATACGAATGACAAACATTATATTTACAAATGCATTTGTAGTTTAAGCAGAATATCTACTGTTTAGGTAGGTATGATAGGTTGTTTTTCTTTTTCCACATGATTCAGATAAATAAAGAATGTATCATTAAATGTATGTAATGTATGCGTTGCAGCACCAACCGTGGCCCCTACTAGCAAATCTCCAGTTGTCATATATGAGAAGGCAGTTGTTGAGATTCTTATAACAAATACTAAAGATATTGATGGAACGATTGTCAAGGAGTCAGTCGTATTAGTTAGGTAATTAGATTTTCTTAAGGATTCTATTTAGATGTTGGTGATTTGTCATCATATAGTGAGCATAGTAAATAAATGCAACAGAGAGTATAATGCAATTAAGAAGAAAGAAAGGATATCTTATATTATGAACATGCCAAAATAATAGTAAATCTTACGTGTTAATATTCACATGACAGGAGAATGGAAACCTCAATTAAATCATTCTAGAACATGCTTACAGAGATTACTGTGTGTTTAGTTCTCAATAATGAAGCTTTCTGAATATCAATTTGTAGCCCTGCGAAACGCCCGTCTGGTTTCCAAATAGTAAGAGAGGAATCAGGTCTGTACAAGGCTATCTATCCAGAGCCAGGAGTCTACACATTTGAGATCATAGCAACAGATAATGATGGTCTCACAGCTACGGATAGAGTGTCTGTGGTTGTGAAAAAAGCTCCTACAACTGAGCCAGGCAGCAAGTCTCCCCTGACACTGTACAAGGGTAACTCAGTCACAGAGCGACTCAACTGTAATGAGAAAGATGATGATGGAACCGTTATCTCTTGCAACTGCAGACTGCTCAAGTAAGATGTGGCCAGTCCCCTCCCCCTCCCATAAATGTCTTCTTGTGATGTGAAAATTGCTTTAATTGTTAGTTTTCAAAACAGGATTTCCACCTATAAGTCATTTATTGATTAAACCTTCAAGCTAATGAAACACATGGTTTTAAATAATTTCTTGTCAGATGAATACAACATCCATGACCATTTTTCTGCATATTAATGATAGATTGACCTATTTAAAAAGCCTACTCTAAATAGATGTTTTGCCTTTGCAGTAGCCCACGACCTGAAGGATTTTCCTTCAGCCAGCAGGGTATGGGCTACATGGCAACATACAGACAGACTGGCAGATATACATTCTCATGTACAGTTCGTGACAATGATGACCTCACTAATACCGAGACCACAGTGGTAGTCGTTAATGATGGTGGGTTTGTGTAGAATAGCTGATTCACTAATGGTGCAGTATTATATGCATACCAGGAATCATAGGTGACATTGATCTATCTATATTTCCAGGAGGTTGCAAACCCCATAAATGTGACCGACCTTGTCCAGAGGGATACAAAGAAGACAAATATAATTGCAAGACCTGCCAATGTGAAGGTTAGCATCATGTCTTCTTTATTTTATTTTCAAGATACACAGCTTTTAAAGAGCATTATCATAATTCCATTATTTGAAATGAACTAGCATTGTAAGATGTACATGACAATTTAGTGGATTTGGAGCTAAAACTTCTTTTTTATAATTATGTATACAAAATGATACCTTGTGGTATAACCATTTTAAAAAAATTGGTACTAATTACTCTCTACTGTAATATTTTAATATGCCTATGTATAATGTCTATGGTACAAATCTTATGATTTTTATAAATAAGTTAGCCTTCCCTATTTTACAGTTATTGACAACTGCAAGAACTCCCCCTGCAAAAATGGGGGCCAGTGTAATGATGGCATTAACTCTTACACCTGTATGTGCATGCCTGGGTATACTGGCAAGAATTGTGAAACAGGTATCATAATATTCTTTATCATTCAATATATGGTATTAGAGTTATGATTAAATGAATATTTAATATCTATTACACTAAACCATATGATATTCTATCATTGATTAATAGTGTTCTGTTAACACAATACAAACTTTTTCTTTAGACTATGCAAAACATAATATTGTGTCTTTCCATGCTCTTAACCTTCTTTTACAATTTGCTTTCAGACATCAATGAATGTAGCAGTGAACCATGTAGAAATGGAGGGAAATGCACAGACCAAGTGAATCACTACACCTGCAAGTGTAAACCTGGATATGCAGGCACCATCTGTGAGACAGGTCAGTTAAAGACATATAAAATATTGAAGTACTTACCAAAGTCGCCAAACTCCACTAATGTTTGTATAATAGAAAATACAATATATGTATATATCCCAGTTATTTAAAAAAACTATTTATATAGTGCTTATGAATAATTTAACTTCATGTTCATAAAGTGCTCAACTAGTTATTAGGAGCATTAATAAGTATTTATTAGGTGACTGAATTGTATACATTGCACTACAACGTTGTTTCATGCCTTGTGGCTCTTTTCCTAATGTAGTGTATATACATATATATAAGTATTTATTAAATGATGCTTACAATGACATTACGCTACAACATTGTTTCGTACCTCATGGCAGTCATGAGGGGCTCTGGTTCATTATACACTACATTAGCAAGTGCCACGGTGTGACACAGTACTACATGCTGTTCAAACCAAACATACCTGCAAACTAATTTGAGTATGTTTTAGCCATGAATTGAAGCACTATTATTCATTTTTTATTTTAATATTCATTAAATACTAATTGTTTTCTTATGGTCCTCATCATAGAGTTTATAATCATACAGTTCAAATGTTAATAAGTTAATACATTTATTTAGATATTGATGAATGTGCAACCAACCCTTGTTTGAATAATGCCAAGTGTACTGACCAAGTAAACGGCTACCAATGCGAATGTGCTCTTGGATTCACAGGCAAACGGTGTGAGACAGGTAAGATACATTTTACTTATTCAAAGATCTGTAGTAAATCGTGCAGCAAAATCACTGTTGATATAGTGGCACCTAGAAATTGCTAATGGTGACTAACATCAACTTTTCAATTTTCATTAATACAACATTGTTATGTGATTGTTAACACATTATGCCACACACTGTAGCTATTGAAACAAATGTCTGATACATTATTCCAACAGAGATTGATGAATGTGCCAGCGTACCATGCCAAAATGGTGGCACCTGCAATAATAAGGTTGGCTACTACACTTGCAGCTGTACAGACCGGTTCACGGGCACTCACTGTGAAACTCGTGAGTATACGTTATTAACTCCAACTTGTTTGATATCTACAATTTGCAATTAATGGTGTGTGTCTCCTGTTTTACTTTAATTCACTAACCATTATATTTATGAAATCATGTGATAAGCACTTACATGTAGGTGTTTTTGCCTATGCAGATTTGTAAAATAACAGATATGATATGAGGGTCTTACTTTGAGAAGTATTACATTGGCTGTATTATATACATTCAAAATTTGATGAAATAAAGTGATTGAAACTTTTTATCAATTTTCCCCAGGTATGAAAGTGTCTATAGATGTCGACACCCCTCTAGTCTTGAAGCCCTCAGGTTCAAATACAGTAGATGGTATGGTGAAATGCAGTGAGACGTACATGTCAAGTGGATACAAAGGGAGTGTGATTGTTGTCACCAGGTAAATACAATTAAATCTTTGTAAAATTGAAAATAGCCTTATCTATCATTAAAGGTGATGTCTACAGGACGTCTTGTATGAATAGTTTTATGTGTAATTGTTTTTGCCATTGTAAGATTGCAACTTCCACTTTTGCCTACATGAATCATATCTTTTAAAACTGCAGCTTTGATCTGCTTGTATCTTTTTGAATGTGCACACAGCATTCTTTTCAATGACAACAGTTATTTCACATCAATGAGACGTATTATTGAGACTACAAGCTATTCTTCATCTTCATTTTAATAGTATATGAAAATATGTGAAAATTGACATCCATGATTTCCATTTGAACACTGTCTAAATGTAGCCAATATTCAAAATTTTTTTTAATTTCACCCACATTTCATAGCTAGACGAGTATGGTAGAGGACAGAATATATTGGGGATTTTCAAGATTGTTTTAGATTGTGGCAAGAAGGCACGATAAAGCAGCATTCTTTTTATGGGGGATAGGTGTAGAGGAAGGTACTGATTGGACAGTTAGTCAAATATCCAGCAACTGGTAGGTTTGGGGTGAAAGTCGTGAAATGTTTAAAAGTGACTAGGGGCAAGTACTTGTGAACGTGGGAAGCTAACAGGATTTTTGGGTACTAGACAAAGGGAATTTCAATCTTCATGCAGATTAGTATTCACAATCAGAAACCAGTGCCAATACAATATTACACGACTTACAGAGTGAGCATGATTAATTGTACAGGGGGCAGTCATTTGGTAATGACGAGATAAAAAAATTGAATGTCATCCCTAATTCTCTACATTGAAATTGAATGCCTCCCCATATGCACATTGAGAAACTGAGCCTCCCCTCCCCCAACACCCGGATAAATATGAACAATGACATACTTTTGTATTATATAGTATGATATTGGACAGATTCCCTGGAAACTGTTTAAAGTATATTGCAATGAATCATTTACTGTCAATGGTCACTGAATACATATCTAGCAATCTATATGACTTGTTGACATTACAATACAGTTAAATCCAAAGGCATGCATATTGCAGAAATGCATCAATTTGCAACAAAAGTGCATAAAATATTACCTTTTCACTTTGAGAATTGAGTGCCCTCCCTCTCACTTTGAATTAAAATTGAGTGCCCTCCCTTCTGTGACCAAAGAAAATTGAGTGCCTCCCCCAATGACCGCCCGCCCCCGTACAATTAATTAGGCTTACTCCCTTAAATCAACAATCAATCAATAATTTCTTCTCTTCTCAACTTGCCCAACTCGGGCAATTCAGGACAGAGTAGAAATGTTTATAGAGAAGTTACAAAAGATTGATCTACAATTACGGAAGAGTATAGACAATTAAAGGCAAGGTGGCAAAATTTTATCAAAAGCGGCACACACTCGCACGCACATGTAAGCTCTGTGAAATGTAGGTATTAGGCGCAGCAATTATCTTTTACTATAGCTAATCATGTGCGTACTACTAATTATAAAAGGTTCTTTCAGTAGTAAAAATATTCCCTAAAGGATGGTTATAGTGAACTATAGAGTGTCTCTTTGCATTTATTTCAGCTCTCCCACTGATGGCATGGTAAGGCGCATTTCAAAAACTAAGTTTAAAGTGTCATACACGAGAGCTGGAACATACCAGGTGAAGTGTATCATTGTGGCCTCAAATACAAATAATGCAGTTGATGAAGCAACAACTACAGTGACAGTCAATTCCGGTGAGAATTATATGATTATAGACCAGATGATATCAGAGAATTCAGTATTATAAAATAGAGTAGGCCCATCATGCAGATGATGTCAATAACCCTTATGCTTATATTGTGGTGCTTATACAATGTTGTGTGCTGTTGTAGAACCTTTAATAACTGTGATTGGAAAAATAGAAGTGACAAGGCGCCCTGATGAAAAAACCGAACAGACTATCACATGCAGTGCATCCAGTGACAGGTCCATGGTTGTAAAGAAATCTCTTGTTCTGGTGCAGCCCTCATCTGGGGCGATTGTTGAATATATCAGTGGTGACAAGTATCGTGTTATCTATAGCAGTGCAGGATCATACAGGTTCAAGTGTGTTGCCACTGACAAGGATGATCTCACCGGTTCTAAAAGTATTGTTGTCACAGTGGTGGATCTCCATGGTGCGTACAGTTTTTACAACAAATAGGATGGTATTCGTTTATGCTTCAAATGCTGTTGTCAGCTATCACATGATATATTTTACTTCCAGCACCTCAAGTCGAAATCAATACACAGAAGAAGGTTGTTCTAACAGAGACTAGTGTTAACATTAAAATTAACTGTATGGCCAGAGATAAAGATGGCAGAATCACCAACAGTCACCTCAACATCATTGGGTAACAGTTTACAATTGTATGTCCACAAACAAGCATGTTTGTTATATGTTTCTTTCTTCTAAAATATATAATGAGTGATTTTTTTACAGAGGTGACAAGAAGCAGCAGTATGTGTCCGCAAAAAATGAAGACAGTAAAAGTGGTGTTTTCCTTGTAACGTTCACAAAGGCAGGAAGATATCGCTTCAGCTGCAAAGTGACTGACAATGATGACCTGACTGGAGTCTCAAATACAGTCGTCGTTCGGGTCCTAGCACGTTAGTAGTGCATATAATCTTAAAAAAACAAATCTATCAAATTCAATGTTTCTTAAATTATAAATGTGTGCCACCTTTGAAGGTACCATTCTTAATGAAGCATATGGACTTTTACAGCACCGACTTTGGATCCTAAGACTGAGGAGAGGATTGTGATCCATGAGACAACAGTGTCTGAGGTTATCACAAGCAATGCTAAGGACACTGATGGTGTAGTTGTTGAAGTGACTGGAAAACTTATCAGGTAACTGTAGATAGTTACAATACATAATGTATTTGGCATTCTATCATTCAGTGCAGAAATCATCGCCAATAACCCATTTTGATTGGTGGATAGGCATGCTAAAGTATACGATTGACTGCACATTACTAAGGATTGACTGCACGTTAATAAGGAAGGTAACATATACACATGGCACACTACCTGATAAATAATGCCCGGTTCAAATGTTTACTCTGAAATTTCTCTTAAGTAAGTGTACGAGGGGTTGCTTTTGAAAAGCCTATGTTGTTTTGATAAACATTTGATTGCTTTCACACTATGAATCAATGTTGATAAGCATGGACATCCCAAAATGTTTAAAATTTAGACCGTGATAAAAATACAAAGTTTGTTAAGAAACTACTAATGGACGACAGTTTCGTAGAATACCAGGCGATTAGCGTAAAACGCAGTGCGCTTGATGTTTCATTTCACGTGTCTTGTGTATGTGCAGCACGTGTTTGTAAACGTTGCATGCAGCCCACATATCACAATCACAAATAGACAGTTTGTATGTATTTAGTGTTGTCAGCAACATGTCATCGTGCCTTCATCATGATAAAATGGTATTTGAGCACTTGATTGTCACTTTGTTTGTGCCAATCAAACATCATCATGCTCAATTAGACAATTGACACTCCAATCTCATGCTCCATACATTAAATGACGGAGCAGTACAAAAATGATAGTGGTTTGTTTTCTGTGATTAAGTTAGAGTGAAACATTGGAGTGTCCAAAAAACATTTTCTTGAAAACAGTCGTTATGTAATAGTACATTTTACTTTTAAGGGGACTGTTTAAGTTAGAAATACTTATCGAGACTCCAATAGCAAACAGATATCTAACGGAAACAATGTGAATGATTGCACTTTGGCTAGTAATTAAGATTTTACCATGCTTGTTCTTTCTGTCTAAATCATCTGCATTGAAGAATGTATTTTCTAAAATAAGTCCAACTGCATTTGCATGTTAAAGTGGACACTGAAAATGAAATAGTAATTTTTTATTTTTTCCAGTCCAAAATACCCACAAGGTTTTGTGATGAGGAATGTGAACAATGGTGTATACATGGTCACTTATCCAACACCAGGAGTTTACAAGTTTGAGTTTGTTGCCATTGACAATGACAAACTTACAGCAACCAAAACAGTCACTGTAGTTGTACTACAAGGTAAATATTTGTACAATATATTTTTGTGCACTCATGGAAAGAAATCAATTCTTTATACCATTATGAAGTATAAATCACCTGATTCTTTCTTCCTTAGTGTGCTGTGTACTAATGCTTATATATACAAGTATCAATAGAACAATTACAACTGCAGTTAGATGTAATAAAACATTCATGTATGTTAAATGTTGTCATGTAAAGCATGTGTAATTCGCACAATGACTTAATCTTCTTGATTTTAGCACCTACAACTGAGCCTTCCAGTAAGACACCACTGACCAATTATATAGGAGAAAAAGTAACAGAGAAATTGATATGCAACGAAAGAGATGTGGATGGAACTGTTGTGTCTTGTGAATGCACCCTCAACAGGTAAAAACAACTGTGTTGTGTTTTATAGTTGCAATTTCCCAATAGGAGAAGAACATTGGTGTTGTTTCTCAGTTGTTTTCTCTATCTGGAGACTAAATTTTGCATTTTGATTTTAAAAATAACATTCTAGACAAATGTATAGTTTATTATTGCCGTTTCAGCACATGAGAATTCTTTTCAGTAGAAAAAAATATAGATTACAGCTATAAAGGTTCTGCCTAACTATGACTAAGCATGAAAATACAATCTTAAGAATAGGTTATACAACAATTTATTCTAGTATAACTCAAACATTGTTAAATGATATTTAGCTACGTATTTAATTCTACTCTTAATATTATACTACATTGTTTTTGATGCTGCCTCATTGTTTTAGGCTGTACTTTGATTGCAAATATACTATATACTCTAAATTGTTCTAAATGTAAAAAAATAATGTAAATAGCATAATCATGAATTGAAGAGAAAATTCAAATGATCAAATGGATTTGTGTTTTAAGGTGTTTTTGGTTATAGTATTTTCATTGTTTTAGGTAAACAAATATACTAAACCTGCTGGCATTTTCGTTAGTAAACCTAAACCTGCTGGTTTTGAGATGAAGCGTCAAGGAATGAACTACATGGTGACATACTCGACACCTGGCTCCTACCATTTCACATGTAAAGTCACTGACAATGACCAGCTCACAAACCAGGCAAATCTGGTTGTTGTAGTAAGAAACGGTGAGCTTTTTCTATTTATAAAGTTTCATTATATCTTTGTTTTTATATGGCCATGGAAATAAATACATTGCATATATAGCAAGGCAAATGAATGCATTATGTATTGCATTAAAAATATTTCGTGGGATGCATTTTTCACTAAATCATAATTAATTGTGTTTAAGGTGGATGCAAGCCTCTGCAGTGTGGCTCATGCCCAGAAGGTTACACTAAAGATAAGAATAACTGTGAAACATGCCACTGCAACCGTAATTCTAATGATTTTTCTGTTATAACTATTGCTAAGATAAAATTAACTTCATGTAAGAACATTGAAATGAAAATAAGACTATGAATGCAAATAAAATGCTCAGAACGTATTTGTATTGGCTGATGGAAAGCTTAGCCAGAATATCAAAAAGTCAATTTCTTTAGCCACATGTATATTTGTAATTTCTTTTGAAGATATCAACAACTGTGAGCCAAACAACTGCCAGAATAACGGCAAGTGCATTGATGGTATCAACTCATACACTTGTGAATGCAAACCTGGTTACACTGGCAAGAATTGTGAAACAGGTAGATTTCAGAATTAACCAATGAAGATGAACAAATTATAAAAATAATTTACTTATGTTACTGAATGAAATTGTGGCTTGGATCAAAACCTCATAACCTTTTTTGGTTTTAACTTAGACCACAGTGTATACTGAATAGGTAATGATTTATGTATAACTGTACTTCATAGATATCAATGAATGTGCTAGTCTGCCTTGCAAGAATGGAGGCACCTGCTCTGATCTTATCAATAGTTACAAGTGCACATGCACTCCAGGGTTCACAGGCACTAACTGTGAGACAGGTATGATAATGTTAATATGCTATACTTTGTTGTAAATTATGATCCTTTCAATAAAACTCAATTTCTAGAAGAAATGGTGCAATGCTTTCCTTGTTTCATAAATGCCACATTTCATGAGTAAAGATTGTTTATTGGATGGTAATTGCAAAAAGATTTGAAAGCCCAATTTACACAGAATATGTATATGACATTTATTTTACAATTCATTCTAAACTAGAGTAAATGAATCTTGTTATCCTAATATAGTATGTATTCCTGTTAATTGTAGACATTGACGAATGTGCCAGCCAGCCATGTCAACATGGTGGTCACTGTGTTGACCGCAAAAGCTTCTATCGCTGCAACTGTAAACCTGGTTATACAGGCCCAGTTTGCGAAACTGGTATGAAACAAGTTGATCGATTTCTTATGTCTTAAATTACATATTATAATCTTACAGACTGAGCATGACACACTATTAATAGATTAGTAAGTTCATGCTAAAATTAACCAAGATTTTTTGTCTACCTTATCAATCAATAAACTAAGATACATGGATGATATATGCTGTATTATAGCATATTAAAAATGTGACCATATTGAAATGTTAATTGCTTGCTTCAGATATAAATGAATGCCAAAGTGAACCATGCCAAAATGGAGGGGACTGTACAGATATGGTGAATCAGTACAAGTGTAGCTGTAAACCAGGATACACTGGATCAAACTGTGAAACAGGTAATCAATTGAGTATATGTACACTTGGAATCCGTAGTCAATGTGCCACAATATAATAATACTATAAATGATACATTAGCAGGCTATGAATAGGAATGAGATTATTTTTCACCTTAGATTCACATTCAATATTTTAACATTGCTGACTTCAGATATTGATGAATGTGCAAGCCATCCTTGTAAACATGGGGGCATTTGCAGTAACCTTGTCAACAAGTACACTTGTACTTGTCCTCCAGGCTTCACTGGCTACAATTGTGAGACTGGTAAGTTTTTCAATAAATTTATAATATCGGTCTTAAATCCCTGTAAAAGAAAGAAGGGTCACATCTTTAAATTGTTTGTGTAGAATGTGTTTGAGGCATTCATATTCTACAACAAATAAGACTGTACATTTTGAGACTTTCATTTCAAATGATGTTTTTGTCAAATTTTAATAATGCATAATAATTGTACATTGCCGGGACAAATTTTATGCCAATAACTTGCTGTTGATACTTTAAGAAATTGATGAGTGTGCCAGCCATCCATGTCAGAACCAAGGACGATGTGTGAATAAAATCAACGGATACCTATGTCAGTGTCGCAAGAAATTCACTGGTGTACACTGTGAAACATGTAGGTTTATTGGAAAAATACTTATTATACTGTTAGAATCAACCAATCTAGTTTATGGTGAAACTTCTTGGTTTTATATTGTAATCCTACTACCAAGACTTATTTATTGGCGATTGTGGCATGTAGGCACCTATTTATGTTATATTTCAGCATTAACAATTACTATTGATGGAAATACCCCACTTCTGCTGGATAATGATAAGCCTTCAGTGTCCAGTGAGGTCACTTGCGGTAATAACTACATAACCAACAGCTACCCTGGAACCATCAATGTGGTGGTGAAGTATGTATGAAAGAAATATTTCAATATGGTTATAGCTTTAAATTATATTAGAATATATGTTAAGGAGACTTGCTGGTGATAAAAGAATTTGGAGGAAAATAAATCTCAATCTTGTTTTTTATTTTAGTATAAAAGCACATTCATTTCACTTTTTAAAAATGTATGACACTTTAGGGGTTTCGGGAATAGAATTTGATTTATGGACCATATAAAAGATCATACAAAAGACAATAAAAAAATTCAGTCAATGTTGATTTTGCCTGGACTGAAATTGTATACATGATCTTTTGTATGTCCATAACCAAATTCTATTCCTGAAACCTCTAAAGTGTTATACATTGTAAAAAGGAAAATGAATGTACTTTTATACTAAAGTAAAAAAACAAGGACACTTTGAGAATTTTTTCATCTCCAGCAAGTCTTGTTAAGTTAAGGAACATACTATACAATCAGTATAAACTTGTATTTACAATATCAAATATCACTTATATGTAAACATGTAAATGAGAATTGAAATGCAATGATGTACTTGTAATTCCTTTATTATCTTGTAGTGAAAATCTTTACTGGAATGCCCCAATGGTATCTATCGTATACACCAATCAATATTTTACTAATGCACAGGTTAATTATATCAATTATTTACACCATACAAAGATAGATTATAGATTGTTTATGAACATATTTTAATGGTAATGTTCGTATCTCTTCTGCTAGGCCCAGCAAGAACTGCATTGTGAACCAGCTTTCTGCTGGCAAGTACCGCCTGACCTATACCCAGCCAGGAGATTACAAAGTGACATGTAGAGTCACTAATACAGAGACATCTAACACTGTTGATAAGGCGTCAACTGTCATTGATGTCAGACAACGTATGTACTCAGAATTTTTGCCACCAATAATTAAACATAAAATCATGTTATAAGGACTGAAACTATTTTATATGAATATAAGTTTCCTGAATAAGTAATTATATTACTATAGCTACAAGCAAACTAGTTTCTTCGTTCCCAATACTCCTTCATTTGAAGAACAAAGTTCCATGGTTTGTACAGTGACAACAGTAAATTGATTAGTTAAAAGAATTGTGTAGCCAAATTTTACTGCGTAGTTTCCATTCTTATATCTACAATGCACAATTACTATGATTAAGTATTATCAAACATCTTCATTTCACAGAACCACCTAGCTTTGCAGACATTTCGCTGTTGTCTCTTAAGCGTCAACAGTACTACTGGCAGTTGAAACTGTTTGTGTGACCATGATGCAAGTTGGAGGTTTGCGGAGATCTTCCTGCCTGAGTCACGATTGAGGTCTGGCCTTTCTCAATGAATGTGGATGTCCTCTCAAATCTTTTGCTTCAGGATTTTGGATTTTTATGTGGAAGCATCATGTCTTCCACAGTGAATGCATGACTAGTCGTTGACATATGCTGCCAAATTGCAGACTCGGGGTGTTTGTCGTCCAGACCTCAATTGCATCTCAGGCAAGGAGATCTCTGCAATCTTCTCCAACATGCAACACGTGACCTACATGGTTGTGCGAACTGAATTTCAACCACCAATAATAGCACTGTTGATGCTGTTGAGCTGTCTACAAAGCCAGATAAAAACATAGTGGAGAAAATGGAATAAGTTTGATAATGTCAAAACCAGTATCCATGATTAAGTACTCACTCTTCCTTGCCAAAATGTTTTCAGCCCCAACAACAACCATCACAACCAGTGTGTCAGTAACACTACGTCCTGGCCAAAAATCTGTCACAGAGACAGTCAAGTGCAAAGCGACTGACACTGATAGTAACACAAAGCTACAAACTGTTCTTACAGCATCAAGGTACCATCTTCACTGATACTTTGGCATTAGGTATCCTGTTGTCTGTGCTATTCAACTATTTTATTTGTTGGATAATTTGTAGTGTAAAGTTTACCAATTATTTTTCAGTATTCGACTGTAGCATTTCGTTACTTGTAGATCATATTGATAATGAAGGCTTCTTTGATACAGCGTTGATCACAGAGTTCTGTCTAACTTTGGAATTTGTTAATTATTGTTACAGTAATCTTCATATGAATAAGATCAAATCATCCAAATATGAAGTAACTTACACACGTGCTGGCATCTACATTCTCACATGTTCAGCAACTGATAGTGACAAATTGACCGGGAAGTCAAAGGTTATAGTCACAGTTGTGGAACTTCTAGGTACATATGAACTTTAATCTACCATGTTTTGCAACTGTCTTTAGCTACTTGATTTCATTTTTAAATAATCTGTCACTGTATTTTTACACATGTGTGCTGCGAAAATGAAATTTAGTTAAGTGATGGGAGTGATAATTGCGTTGAAAATCCAACTGAAAGTTAAGAGTTTAGACTCGATGATTTTGTTATGTACACATATGTACATAGATTGATTGATTCACGGATATCGAACAAAGATGTTTGTAAAGTTTTTAGGGAAGTACACTAGATTTTGTTCAATTATATAGGTTAGGCAAATATCTCAAGTTTCAGCATACTTGGATTTTTTTTAGTCACGTGGTAATCATGCTACACAGGTTATATTCAATCATTGATGAATGTATTTCACACTGATTTCTACTACCTTTACAGCTCCAAGTGTTACAATTACTGTGGATAGTCCTCTGGTGATTAAACCTGGTTCTCAGGATGTCCAAGGCAAGATCGATTGTACCAAATATTCTGACAAGGATGGAAAAGTTCAACAGGTCAAGTTACTTGTCAAGTAAGTGTGAATTCTGATGCACTTGTGCATAAATCTTGTATGTATCTGGTCATTATGTATGTTTTGAATGCTATTATATATAATTCTATTTTCTAAATGTGTTTATATATAATTGTCACCATTTCCAGTGTGCACACTACATTACCTAATATCTTCAAGTGACTATTGAATGCACACCAACTGTTCATATATTATAAATTTATCGCTATGTCCATTTTGTTTTACATTTTTGCAGCCAAGAAATGACTCGGTTTATGCAGAGGACTGAAGAGCGGCAGGGCCTGTTCAGCGTGACATACAGTCACTATGGTCGATACACCTTTACATGCATAGTTAGCGATGACCACGGACTGCAAGGAATCAGCCAGACACGCACTGTCATTGTGCAGATACGTAAGTCAAGAGTGGATTCTTTTCTTTTCATTGCTTTATTCTCTGTATTGTGATTTTTATTTAAAGTAATCCTTAGTAAGTATTTCTTTCAAGTTTGTGCAAACAAATAATGTATTTTATGAAACGCAGTGTAAGTTAGTGTGAAGACTTATGATATTTATGATCAAAGCCTTCAACTTTAAGTTAGTGCAAGCCGAAAATGCATTCTAAATACGTAATTTAAAAGAAAAAGGTAGCTTAATGAATTAGATAAATAGATATAAGGTTGGCTTTGAATTTCCACACATTGTATACCTGTAAAATATTTGGTAACATGACCATATTTCCTTCTGTGTGAGCCCACATATTCTAAAACGACTGAAAAGTTAAATGTAAGTAGTTTGTTGATTTGGGGAAAAAGGGGGGTGAATTCACACACAGCACACCCCTCCTCTCTGCCTTATGACCCCCTGGCTTAGTATCAAGCAAACCCACTCAACTGGAACATTCAGTAAAAGCTATATGACGGGTGTGAAACTCATCAAAATTTATTCCATGGAACACAAGGCCAGCAACTTCAAAACGTAGCCGACCCAGACAACAAGTGTACGGCCCTTAATCACATTAATATTGAGAACTCTCTAAAAATAGCCTATCCACTGGGCCATGAACTTTAGAAACCAGCCAGCCCAGGCCAAAATCAGCTGGCACCGGGCCACCGGGTGGGCTCTATTTCATACCCTGTATATGCCACTAATTCCACTGCAATATCATGTGACCAATATTAATCCATAAACTGCAGTAAATTGGTATAATGTCAGTATGTTGCAACAGATAAAACAGATTCCTGAAAATAAAGTTAATGTTGTAGAAGAAAGAAATAGTTTGTTCAGATAGACTTGATACATGGATACGGAATTGTATTAGTGAGAGTGAAAATGATAATTTCTGGACAGCCTGTAACTCTATTGGCTGCCATGATTAGTGATTACTCAAAACTGTTTAAATTTCAGATATTGAGATTGCTTACACAATTTTGGAGAAATGGCAATTACATAGGACTAATTTTACAGTATTGATATGTCTATATATTTTAAATGACAAATAAAGAACACCTATTATAAGAATTTCAAATGCTAAATTATAGCTATACAACCAAATATTGACTATAAATTATAAATGGAGAAAGCAGATTACACATAAACAAATTAGGTCACCTTTCAATTTTTCAAAAATACTATTTCACCAATGTGATTTGAGTAAAAATAGTAATGGATGATCGTTCTAAAAAATTCTACTTTATATAATGACATTGTCAAACCAGACCTACTATGCCAAATATGCAAAACCAGCAGTGGTCATTGAACAGGTATAAATGATTGAGATTCTCACTAACAAGGAAGTACTCACTCACTGGAAGTACTGTTGACATTACAACATTTGTTTAACTTGCAGCTCCTACTGTCAAACCAACTAGCAACACACCCATTGTGATTGAACAGGACAAAGTGGTAGAGATCCTCAATGGCAATGCTGATGATGTAGATGGGAATATTGTATCTAATGTTGCAACTTTAGTTAGGTAAATCCCAAAGGTTATTCATCATTAAATACAACATTTTAGGATGTAACACGATACATAGTTTTATGTAACTTATATACGTTTGATCTTTTATATAATTATTTCATATATTTTGTCAACACTTTAAAAACCATGAAAATGAACTGCTGTAGTCATTTGACTGTTATTGCAAATTTTGTATGATGAAACTATTTTTTCAAAGTTAATACTTTTGGTAAACTTGAATATGATGATTCCGTAAACCCATTATCTGCCTTTTATGAGTAAGTGGCATGTGTTACAAACCTAAAGCTTATGCAGGGTGTAAACAGCAGTGTTGTGGTTAAAGATATAGCCAATTAAACTATTCCATTTTACAGCATCACTATAATAACATAACACACACACACGCATGTGTGTGTATTACTTTTCAATCTAAAATATTGAATAATCCTAAATAAGTACTATTTATACCCACACAAATTAAAAGAGACTGAAACAATCTATCTGACTTGAACATTTAACATTATAATTTTCCAGTCCAAAGCAGCCAACAGGTTTCAGCATGAAACAGTTAAGCATTGGGGTGTACCGTGTCACATACCCAACCACAGGATTCTACACATTTGAATTCACTGCAAAAGACAATGACGGTCTCACTGCCAACGAGAAGATTATTGTAGAAGTGCGAAAAGGTATTGGGATTATTCCTAAAGGATATTCAAATCCATTTTTTAGAATTACATATATTCATAGTATGAATGTAGTTTGCTGGTAGGGTCTTCAGTAAACAATAATTTGTAATTCCTTTCATTGATTGAGAGAAAACATTATGGTATCTTTCAACATGGTGTGGTCATAATACTGAGACATAGTTGTTGACATAATGTACAGATTATATGATTTGATTTACACAGAATTTCCTATTTGATGATTGTTCTTAGGTATTCTTTCCATGCTTTTGATTTACAAAATATGTAAATAAGTGCAAAAATATGATTTAAAGATTTTTTATTTGAACCTTTCTGCTCTAAAGAGGCCTAATCATAACAAGTTATGATACATATAAGTAATTTAAGTATGGATTGGAATTTGCAAATAGGGGTTGCAAACTTTTATGCACTAGAGGTTGATTAAGGCTGTTATTTCTATTTTCTGAGGCATTTAAAATGCATTGTATTGGTATTTCTGGATTTTTATTAAAATGTTGAAAAAAGTGTAGCTTAGAAGGATTACCTAAGAACAAAAATGCGCCCATATGCTATGTATACAATTCACAAAAGGACAAATATTCCTATTGAATGTTAGAGCATTAAAACATGCTGTTCTCTTACAGTACCCACCACCTCGCCAAGCAGTGATAGCCCAGTTACCGTGTTCCTTGGGGAGACTGCTACTGAGATTCTCAAGTGTAACAGCAATGATGATGATGGGACAGTTGTTTCATGCAAATGCAAGCTGAGAAAGTAAGTGGAGTATTTTCTATTTTTGTCAAGTTATGATCGTGTATCGTAGTAGGGTTTTCTTTAGAACATCTTTTATTCTATGTTAGTACTTCAAGTGTATGCATACAGTCAAATAGTTCAGAGATAATAGAGCACCTATAGAACGCCTTTGATATACCTACCCAATAGGGGTTTAGATAAAACAATAACATGATTCAATCTGTTGTAACCCTCACTGATTGTGAGGTGAGTACACAATTTCATTTTGCTTTTTTTAAGAAGCTCAGTCAAACGTAAACTTATTGTTTGTTACAGTTCTAATTTACCAAATGGTTTTTTGATGCAACAACATGGAATGGACTATTCAGTTACATATCATGAACCTGGAAAGTATTACTTTATCTGTGAAGTGTTTGATAATCATGGGCTAAAAGGAGAGGGAACCACAGAAGTGACAGTTGTTAATGGTATGTACACAATTTTCATAAATGTTCTAAATCATAAATATTATGAAGTAATGTTTATACCTAATCCTTTTCTTTATGAATATATCTCCTGTATTCTTTTTATATATATATATATATATATATATATATATATATATATATATATATATATATATATATATATTTATATATATATATATATATATATATATATATATATATATATATATATATATATATATAATATAATATATATATATATATATATATATAAGTTAAATATGAACTAAATAATTGTAATTTAGTTTGTGTATTTAAAAAACGTAAATTCCATCTAAAATCACCTGATTTTTATTTAGATAACCTTATCTTGAATTTTCACTGATTGTACTAAGTACTTAGGTTTTATCATTATTAATGAATATTGTGATAATTATGTTATCACAAACTTTTAAAGGTTGTGTACGTCAGGGGTAATATGCCAATTATTAGAACATTAGGTTATCGTTCTGATGATGTTAAGTCAATACTTTTTAAATCTTGCTGCAGTAACCTTTATGTTATAACTTTATGGTTCAATTTTGATAATGTTTCATTTGATAAGTTAGATGTTGCTTATAAACACATTGTTGGCTCATGTTCAAATTAAGAAGGCAAAATACAACTTTTACCATGATTTTCAGTTGTATTGACCCACTTGTTATTATAAGAAGAAAATTAGTTTTTGTTTTTTGAACAGATTATTAAAGTGCACAGACAGTATAATAAAAACCATCTGCAATAGTCAATTTTCGTAAGATGTACTATAGGCTTTTACATTAACTTTAGAAATATATTTTTATCATGTATTCATATAGTGTACTTAGTTATTGTTTTAATATGGATAGCATATATTGTATATGTTATCTGAAGTAAAGAAATATTACATTATATATTCATGACAAACAATATACTCTTTTCATATTTGCACAGAAATGTGATTTGAAATACTAACGCTATCACATCAATTTATTCAGGTGGTTGTAAGAAACGCCGCTGTAGGAAAATGTGCCATGAAGGTTACACAAAGGATAAATATAATTGTGACACATGTCAATGCAAAGGTAAGCATTTTTACCTGATAGCAAATTCCAATAATATTACAAAATACTTGTTACTTTGGTAATTGATGTGTTTTATTCATCTTACAATGACTAACAGCATAAAAAAGAAACTCTTATAGACATATATAAAATGTACAGATCTAGTGTTACTTTACCAGAACATTGTGATCACTATAGCAATTGTGAACAATAACACCATTCATGTTGATTGTAGTAATTGACAACTGTCTACCTCAGCCATGTAAGAACAATGCCGAATGTATCGATGACATTAACTCCTACTCATGCAAGTGCCGATCTGGCTATGCTGGAAAACACTGTGAAACTGGTACTACTATTATATTATCAATGCTTTTGAAATGTGAATAGGTACCACAAAAGCTATATTAAATGTTGAATATTGGTTTCTTTGCTTTATAGACCTTAATATATTTATTGTGTCGCATATAAGGGATGGGTAACTATTTTTTGCCATAATTATATCTATAGATATAAATGAATGCCAAAGCCACCCATGTCAACATGGAGGAAAGTGTAACGACCTGGTAAACAGATATACATGTACTTGCAAACCTGGCTATGCTGGCATTAACTGTGAGACAGGTAATAATGTTTTAAATACGCTTACTTTATCAAATATGTGCTTTATTTTATTTCCGCAACTTCAACTGCAGTATCCTTTAGTTCAATTTTAAAACAGTATGCCTTCTGGCTATTAAGTTGTTTATAATTAGCAGAGAGTATTATCCAACTTTATATTTAAAAACCTATGTGATTAGTGTCTGATGACTTGTGCAAAGAATATTAAATACTGTTCAATCGAATTAGCATTATGGGAATATTGTTTTGTGATATAATACTTCAACCAAAAGTGATGGAGGAGTTGTTGAATAAGGTATTTTGTGAATATATTCTATTATCGTCCATAGTCACTCCTGGTACATGTACATGTGATATCTTAAAATCACCCACACTTGCCCTCATCCGATGTCCTCTTTTGATATCTGTAAACTCAACTATAGTCTATTTTTTATCATTTACACCATGAAAATAGCAGTTTTCAAGAACATGTGAACTTTTACCATGTGAGTCAAAACATGCATGATATATGACACTATGCATTTTGACCCCTCTAAAGAGATACGTCCTTCACATACATATGATGTAACATATGGCAGTAAAGTACTGCACTCTAATGTTTACCGAAAATACACTAACACTTCAGTATGTTGCAATGTACACAAACATTTGAGTTGCTTTGCCATGGATTTTATTTACCCTTATCAATTCTGCACCAACATAGTGTTACTTTAATAGAAATCTGTTTTGATTAAAGGAAGTTATGCCTCGAAAGGCGGATTTTGATAATTACAATCTAGAGTATAACATCCCAAACGTATAGCATAATAGAAGTTGTCCTGTATACTTTTATATACGACATTTTTAACAAATGTATACAACATGTAATCCACTGAATGTTGTGTAAAGTATTCCCTTTGCATTACGTTGTAGAAATTAATGAATGTGCAAGTGCTCCCTGCCAACATAGAGGTACATGCCGTGACAAGATCAATGGTTACACATGCAAGTGTGCACCTGGATACACTGGCAAACACTGTGAAACTGGTCAGTTTTTATATATGTATGCCTTCTTATTCATCCACATCATTATGCTAATCATACAAGCTGGTAGATATTCAGTACGTCATGGTTTTCCAATATGTTATGTTAAAAGAAGAATTGTGTATTATAATATAAGCAAAGTGACTATGTATGTATTATATGATCGCCAGCCACATTTGATTCTTACCCTAAGCAAGAGCATGGGTGAATATATTCCTTTTCTGTATTGGTTTAGAAAGGATTACATGCATTGTTATACATGATATCCATTAGTTCATAAGACACATATCTATAGTCCATGTTAACATCATGCTCTAAATGTTGTAGAAATTGATGAGTGTGAAAGTAAGCCTTGCCAACATGATGGACAATGTATTGATGGTCAAAATGGCTTTACTTGTAACTGCAAATCTGGTTACACTGGAAAACTTTGTGAGACAGGTTAGTTGTTTTTCATTTTCTTCATTTATCATGAATTTATTGACTATATCTGTCTTCATTGCTGGCTGTTGCTTGCAAATATTCAAATATGCATGTAGTGTGACTTTGATAACTGCTTGAGACAAAACACTTAAATGTAGAAGTGTCTACGGAGTTAACATTTCTAAGCATAAGAAATTGAATTTAGATACAATAACATTGTCAAAACCCAAGTTTGTTTCCATCATGGTAGATAATTGCACATATTGAATTTCCTATAGCAATTTGTTTTACTCTAAAACCAATGGTTCTAGACATTTTCAGGGAAGATCTTTAGACAAAATCCAAGCACTCATCCCAAGCACTCATCAATTTTTATCAATTGTAATTATGTTTGAAATTAGACATTGATGAATGTACCAGTCATCCATGTCAACATGGAGGGAAATGTGTAGATAAGGTCAACTCCTACAAATGTGTTTGTAAACCTGGCTACACTGGAACACATTGTGAATCAGGTATTATGCTAATTGTGTTTCTAATATATATCCAAACTAAGCATTTCTTATCAGTTGAATTATGTTTTAAAATATAAACCATCTAATAGTGATGCGAAGATTTACCATGCAAACCATATGATCAATTTAACCTCCACATGTCTGTAAGTGGCAATTGTCAAAGAGTTTATTGGTATGCTCTAATCATTGTTTGGTATCTGCTACTATTCATAATATTACATATTTAAAGTAAGATTATATAAACAGTATGGTCAATGCTATTGAATAATCTTGTTTAAAGACACTATTATTATTATTAGAAAGAGTAAAACCGTCTGCTGCTGATAATAATGGTTATCTATGTGCTGTTAGAAACTGCCAACAGCTATTCGAATTCAAATGTTACACAGCACTGACATGTTATGTTCAGAGTCATTGAGCATTCATTCTTTTAGGTATCAATGAATGTCGCAGCACTCCCTGCCAGAATGATGCCATATGTCATGACTTAATAAACGAGTATAAATGTGAATGTAAACCTGGATTCACTGGAAAACACTGTGAAACTGGTAAGAATAGTGCATGATTGGTTCAATACCATGCATACAACTAATACTAATAAAAACAATTAGATTGAAAAAAACAGTCTATAAATTATTGCATGACAAGCATTGTTCAATCAAGTATAGATCTTATATTTCAGTATATCCTAGTTATAAATAAATGAAAAAATCATTCCAATAAAGAATTTTTCTACAAAAATGAATTATTGTAACAAAGACAAAAGAAAGGATAACCAATTGCAGTTCTAGATGTATTTGTCTCAGATAAATAACCTGCACACATTTGATGTTAAGGGAAATTAAAATTAGCCTGATATTTGAATGATGTATAATATATGGAAAAAAATTAGAAAAGTAAGAGCAATATTTATATCAACCATGTTGTAATTGGAAGAGATATTTTATGAGGCTGACAATTGTTTTTGGTAGACTGTTAATAGTGTTCAAAAAGAGCGTTCATTTTCATGAAATTTTCCCATAATATATTTTTCACTTTCTAAATAGTATTGCTTTAAAATATCTCCACCTGTGTGCTAATGGGCATAAAAGAAAGTCTTGTTGGTGGATAAATGATCAATGTCTCAAAATTACCATGTGTCATATTTTGTTTTAGACATAGATGAATGTAGCAGCCATCCATGTCAGCATGGAGGACTGTGTGAGCACCAACACAACTCCTACACATGCAAGTGCCAGTCTGGATACACTGGCATCAACTGTGAAACAGGTCAGTAAGCAAGTGGCAATTGTAAATACTGATGTCTGTTTTAAGCTTAGTTTATATATTTATCAAATGATCATTTAAACATGATTTTCT
Organism: Streblospio benedicti; assembly: GCA_019095985.1. Taxonomy (NCBI): domain Eukaryota; kingdom Metazoa; phylum Annelida; class Polychaeta; order Spionida; family Spionidae; genus Streblospio; species Streblospio benedicti. The sequence continues at coordinate 34,468,267 of CM032667.1, forward strand.
TATTAAGTGCTTCATAGTTTCTGCAAACTAATGAACTAATTAAATTAGTTTTAATCTGGTATAGACATAGATGAATGTGCAAGCCACCCGTGTCAACATGGAGGAAGCTGTAACAATCTTGTCAACAAGTACACATGTACTTGTATACCTGGCTATATAGGATACAACTGTGAGACAAGTAAGTGTGTTATACTACCTTCGAATGATGGAGGCAACTTAAATTATGACCTGTATATAATATTATTACATACAATTATCATACAAATATATCTTTTTTGTTTTCTTTTGTGTAAAACTCTATTTTTCATGTTGTTTCTTTTTAAAAAGAGAACTACAAAATGATAGAACAATAGAATACATAACTATATTAGAAACTTGCATGTTTTAGATTCCTGTGTAAGAGAAAATCCTTAATGTATTCCATTTTGATTCATTTTAAAGACATAGATGAATGTGCAAGCCATCCATGTCAGAACAGTGGGGTTTGCATTGATCTTGTCAACACGTACAAGTGCATGTGCCCCGTTAAGTACACTGGAAAACATTGTGAAACACGTATGCTACTCTTAGTTTTTGCAGATTTAAAAAGTTTACAAAAATGATTACGGTCTTATTTTATCAATTGTTGTACCTGATTGTTTTGTTATAAATAAAATGTTCCCCATAAAGTGTACATTAGATATAATGATCTTGGTGTTGATGTGTGATGTTCTTAAATTACCTATTTTCCTCTCTTTTCCACAGGTATGACTGTGAAGGCAGAAGGAAACACACCTCTTACATTAAGACCTAGAATCAAAACAACCATCAGTGGTATGGTGTATTGCAAAGAGAGCTACCTTTCATCAGGATTTAGTGGATCTGTAATTGTTACTGTTAGGTAACCAAAATATTTTCATATGTTCTTTAAGGTATATATTCTTTATTCTGATTGTAAAACATATCAATAGACACTGGACTGCAGTTCTATTTTTTATCATTATTCATCATTTTATTGACTGGGTATTTAATTACTTACACAATATAACTTTATTGATATTATCAAAGATCATTACTTTTTATATAAGGTATTTAGCATTATGTATATTATGTATCAGATTTTAGAAAACAGCTATGCATTATACAAGATGTTTCTTTATTTGAATAAAGGCTTATATATTTTCATCTAAACATACATGCATATTTCAGACCTAATACAGCTACAGTCAGTAAGATATCTAATAGCCAGTTCAAAGTGAGCTACTCTGCACCAGGAGAGTATAAATGCACCTGTAAAGTAATTGATTCTACATTAGGCAAAACAGTAGACAAGGACTCCACCATCATTGATGTCAACCAACGTACGTATTTCCCCTTACAAAGACAAACATCAATTTAATAAAATGATTGTCCGTACATTTTAAGTAATATACATACATGTATATATTAGGAAAGAAGTAAGAACTTAGTCCATCTTTGATATAATTTATATATATAATATATATATATAATATATGTATAAAACATATGTGTCAACTAAACTTTGTCTTTGGCATGATTAGCTGCAATTTAGCAACAAAGCAATTACAGTAAAAATCATGTATCATTCTTTCTTATTATTCATGTATAGTGTGAGGCAAACAATTACTTTTTCATGAACAGCACCAAAGGCTGTGATCTCTGGTGATGAAAAGCTTGAAAGGAAACCTGATGAAAAGAAAGTGAAAGGAACCATCACATGCTCTGCTGAAGACAAGGACAGCACACAGACTAGGGCAAAGCTCGAGCTGGTTAGGTGAGTACAGACTTATATATTTATTTTTGCATCAATACGGGCAAGTTGAGATTCATCTCTTAGATATATATTGCTTACCAGGGAAATGCTTTTTCCCATAATACTGTTCGCCTATGAATTTGATCATGTTATATTGTAAAGTATGAATTATAATATGAAATATTATCAAATTATTTTCTGCCAGCCCTATTGGTCAAGCTGAAATCCACCCAAGAGGAAATGGGAAGTTTGTTGTGAAGTACTTGCAGAGTGGCAGTTTTGTGTTCCGTTGTAAGGCAAAAGACACAGATTCTCTCACAGATACTGCTAAGATGACAGTTACAGTGATTGATCTCAAAGGTGGGAAAAGGATTTAGCTTTTTAGATAAAGGAACATTAAAAAAGCTACATTTTCTTAAAATTAAGTCTTGCACTAAATACAGTATTTAACCAATGAATGCAGCTCTATTTTGTATGTTTTAGCGCCCACTATCACAGTGACATACACAAAGACAGTGATATTCACTGAAACTACAGAAAATAAGATTGACTGCAGCCACTTTAAGGATACAGATGGTCAAGTCAAAACAGTTGTCTTGAATGTGCTTAAGTATGCTTACTTCAAAATGAATATCTTTATTTTTACATCTTAAGCACAATTTGTTCGTATGAAAATTACATATATATTTCATATGTGCACAATAATTTTCCTACATATAAGTGGCGCTGAACTTATTGAATTGATGAACTATTGCAGTAGGCACAAGAAAGTCAGTGTGACTGAACACTCAAAGGGTGTGTTTGCTGTCAAGTATGCCCTCTATGGAAAGTATCACTTTACTTGCACTGCAACAGATAATGATGGTCTTGCTGGTGTGTCTGAAAGGATTACTGTTTCCGTTATCATGCGTAAGTTGTTATTTTAATTATTAACGAAAAAGAAATTTTGATTTCATATATTGGATACTTCAGTAGGTCATAATATTCTTGTGCATATTATTGTGCTGTGTTAAATTTCCTTCAAAAATGCAAATCAACCCTTAATTGGTCGCATACCTATTGGACAAAGAAGCGCCACCATTAGAAATACAAATTGCATGATACCAATTGGTATAAACTATATTATTATCACTTTAAACTTCAATAATTATTGATAATGTAATCTTTGTGAAGTTAATAGAACTTCATTTATATTATGATACATTGTATGTAGGATGACCAACGTTGTGTATGAATATTTTAATTTTGAAGTTTACAAATGAAAAGAATTTTTTTGTTGCGTTAATATGTATCTAGATAATATGCCTCTCAATATCTGCAGCTCCCACCATCAAGCCTACTGCCCCATCACCAGTTATAATCTATAATGATGTAGTAACTGAGATTGTAACTGGAAATGCTAAGGATAAAGACGGTTCTGTGATCAGCAATGTTGCTAAATTAATCAGGTAATGTGCCCATATTTTACCATTTATTAAATAGAAAAGTTTTATTTCAATAAGTTCAGTTTCCATCTCTTAATTGAATTTTTGTAAATACAAGACAGGATTCTGCCATTTTTGTGATGTTTTAAAATCGTTAATTCCCTGCATGTCATCACCTCGAAAGTCATTTAATTCATTATTTGCAATGTATTTTCAGTCCTAAAGAACCAAGTGGATTTATCATGAAGATGGTTTCAATTGGTACCTACAAGGTAACATTCCCTCAGCCCGGCACCTACACATTTGAATTCACAGCAACTGACAATGATGACCTCACAGCTACAGCAACTATTGCAGTGGAAGTCAGGAAAGGTAATATTGCTCATTTAACCTGTAGATCAGTTTATCACTTATTCATTTTCTCTTTTTATAGGAAATAAGAAAGTGGTCGATTTTACACCAAATAGTGTTTAACATGATGTAATTTAAAATGAAATCACAAAAATAAATTTGGTCACTCAATTTTAAACTGATAAAACTTTTTTAACATAAATCCCTTGGGTTGGTAAAACTATACACGTAAATTCGTAGGCTATGAATTAAGAACGTTGGGATCATGTTTCATAACACTTTTGCTAACCTAATAATTCTGAGCCTAAAAAAACTGGCTCTCCATTGTATGAACAACAGCGTCAAGTTGATCTATGCAGATATTTTGCTGGCTTCGAGATGCAAACAAAATGTTTAAAAATGTTTTCACTCAATAATGACCCAAGTAATCATCTATTATATCTAAAATCGGATTCAGCAGTCATTTTTAAGGTGGGAATATGAATTTCTAGAAAGAATCACACAATTTCATAAGCCCTGTGCATCTTGCAAAATCAAATATACAAATACACGTGGCGAAAAAAACTGTAGTATACAGAAAAGGGTTGTTGCATCTATAAACATGTCCACTTGACAATAAATAAATATGTTGATGTAAGTAATTTGATAATAAGTGGCATTGGTAGTGATTCTGAACCTCCATGTGAACTTGCATAGTCCATTTTAGAGACACATTACCCTGAGAGCCAGCTATGGTCTGCACAATCTGACTGTTAATTAGTTTATACTGATTTTTTGGTTTCTGCAATGCCTGTCACAAGTCGAGTTTGGGATATTAGTTGCAGGTTCAGAGGCATTTGTCCGTAGAGGTGATTTATGCATTTTTAATAATCAAAATCGAAAAACGTTCTTTACTAACCAAGCCATGTTCGTTCTATGTTGCTATGTGAAACAAATAAGAAGCAAAATAGCAAAGAAATAACATGTATTACAAATCTCAATATGTACTGAAATATTTTCTTTGTATGTATTTGCTTTTCCAAACATAAACAATATAGGAATGGTTTGGGCCCTTAAGCAAAAATGCTTATCTATACATATTAGCATATATGTTAATAATCAATGACATGGATAACATGTGCGAATTTGTATGATATTAGTTTTATCAGTGTTTATGTATATTGTATTTAGTACATTATGTAACAAATATGTTATTTTGTTCATGGGTATTTTACTCTTTTCATTTGGAATTTATGACATCGTCGTATATTTCAGCACCTACTGTCAACCCAAACAGCAAGAGCCCTATTTCTGTATTTCTGGGTGAGACAGTCACTGAAACACTGACACTTAATGAGAAGGATGAAGATGGAACAATAATCTCATTTTCATGCTCACTTAAGTACGTAACATATGCACTGAAATTAATTTCCCTTTAGACGACTAATAATGTGTCATATTACTAACATTTCTTGTCAAAATATTTTATAGTATGGAACAACCAAAAGGCTTTTCCATGACAAAAGCTGGTATGGGGTACACAGTAACCTACAGAGAACCAGGGAAATACCTATTCACATGTGAAGTGACAGACAATCATGGTCTTACAAATAAGGCTAGCACTCTTGTTGTTGTCGAAACAGGTATATCAAACTAAATACTTCTATTTCTGAATTATGGAATGATCTATGTACTAAGTTTAAACCAGCACTGTCTTACTAGGGAAATTGGATAATATACCTAAGCAATATTTTGCGGTCATTAACTAGATGTTAATCAGTTGTTTTGTAATTATCATGCAACATAAGGATAAATTGCTGTCTACACCTATATTCAAATGCATTTTAATTAGGTAATTAAAGCTTGTATCACATTTTCACTAGGTGGTTGCAGACCTGTACAGTGCAAGAATGACTGCGGAGAAGGTTTCGTCAAGGATTCTTATGGTTGCAAGACTTGTGAATGCAAATGTAAGTATTTATTATAGTAAATCACAAATAGGTTTCATTTTTGTATCATTATTTCAATCAAATTCTACTGTAATACTTTCATTGTATGTTTATGCTAGTATGTTACATATAATCAGTTTCTATATAAAATATCATGTAAGTTAGGATTGACATATTATGTGGTTGATAAATTTGACACATTCAAGTATATTGACTTATATATCCATATCATTGAATATGATTTGTATGTATTTATTGAATATCTGGCCTTTAACGCATCATATACTTTACTACATACTATAATATTTTGTTTGCTAAAGATATCAATGAGTGTCTCAGCAAACCTTGTCAAAATGGAGCTCTCTGTAACAACCTCATCAACAAGTACACATGCACTTGTCCAATTGGCTTTACTGGCTACAACTGTGAGACAGGTAATACTTGTACATTACATTCTTATTTTTTCAAATCGGTATATATTTATTATAATGCCTACTGAAATGCTTTTGTTGAGCAAATCATAGCCCTAACATATTCTATGTATATAATATGGTTACTTGAGTCATATACTTTATTTGGAATCTTTACATTCATATATATTTATGTTTTATTAAAATCAATATAACCTGAAATCTTATTTAGATATAAATGAATGTGGAAGCCATCCATGTCAACATGGTGGAACATGTAATGACCTTCAAGGAAAGTACACATGTACTTGTCAACCAAAGTATACTGGCTATAATTGTGAGACTTGTAAGTACAACTTTCTTGACTTCAGTAACATTATATAACATAAATCCAGCTAAACTACATAATTATGGTGTTGTTCTATGAGAATTATACATAATGTAGTTCTATATTTCATTTTCATGCCTTTGTTTGAAATAGTATTCAAGTCAGTTAAGCTAAAACATTCAGAACTTTTCTTTCTACATGAGCAAACTAAAGCATCATGATTCAAACAATGCAAAATAGCAGACGTGTCTAAATATTTACTTCACAACGCAGATAGAATGAAAATATTTATACCATGTATGTGCATTTCAGTGATGACTGTTGATGTCACTGGACCATCTCCAATAGTTATCAATCCAACTAAGAGGCCAACAATATCAAGTGATATCACTTGCACCAATACGTATCTGTCCAATGGCGTTGAGGCAATTGTTAGAGTTACTGTCAGGTCTGGATCTAAATATATGTTTGCTTTTACTCACTCTGCCTATATTGAATTTTGTTCAATAGATATCACTATGTTTGTTGTAATTTGTGCTATCTTTATAAACCTCATATACATATTGTCCAATCTTACAGTTGAATCAATCGTTATCGATACCATGCACTGTAGCTCCGGAGTGTAGAAAGTCACCTTTCAAAGCAATAAGGGAACTTAAATCATCTAATGATAGTTGAGCTTTCAGAATATAATGCTGCTATATCTTATTGATTCATAAATATGAGATGAAGTGGTGAATTGATAAAAACTTTTTTAAATGAAAACAATGTTATTTCAAATCATCTGAACAGTTAATACTGATTGTTTTATAGTCCATCAGCTGGCGTGACAGTGACCAAGACAAGTGCTGTACATTACTCAATTGTGTATTCTGGACCAGGTGACTACAAGGTCACATGCTCTATTATAGACAAAACTACAACTACAACTGTTGATTCTAAGAATATTGTCATAGACATCAGACAACGTACGTGTGTTTTAAAATATTTTTCCAGTATTTGATAGCAATGTTTATTCTTAAAGAGTAGTACACTTTAATCTAATGTCATACATATTAGTACATAAACTAATGAATGAATCTTTTTATTGTTAATTATTAATATACAATAAAAGTAGATGCCCCATCCTTCCCCAAGCAAAGCAGTTGCTAAAAGCATGTTGACATGATTATGTTTATTCTAGTTAATAATGTAATAACGTTAAGTTTGTTATATGTGTTAACAGCACCAACTGTAACAGTGACAGGAGAGACCACACTGAACAAAGAACCCACTGATGCGACTGTGACTGGTACAATCAATTGTCAAGGAAAAGACATAGATGGTACAATCAGGGCAACAAAACTCACACTTGTCAGGTATTATATACACATACAGCGTTGTTTGATGTAAGAACCAATATGATGATTCATGTCATTGATCCAACAATTAATATACACATATTTCCTATACAGGTATTTAGATCCTATAAACAAAAGTCAATATTTGATCATATATATTGAGCATGGCATAAAACAATAAATAAAGAGCAATTGAATAATCTGTCATAAATCAAAATCTTGTGAAAATATGACCAGCATCAGTTTTGGTTTAAAGTACTCAAACATGCGTTATCACCAATAAAGTCAATTATATAATGTCCTTTAGTCCTGCTGGTATGGCCTTGGTGAGTGGACAAAAAGGAAGCACTTACAATGTTGAGTACAAGAAAGGTGGCAACTATATCTGGAAATGTACGTCAACCGACAATGAAAATCTCACTGGATCTGCAACCATAACTACCAGTGTTATTGATCTGCAAGGTAAATCAAGTTATCCTTCAAAGCCATCCATCTTTATCATAATTGTTTAAAACCATTTACATGCATATTAGGTATTATGGATGTTATAGCTATAATTTTGTGCATAACGTGCATGTGCAACTGTCCAGTATGCACCATACAATATGGTTAATAATTCTTATTTAGATATTCAAAGTTTTCAAAGAAGGGACCTATTATTGATAATGATTTCTTAATTTGGGCCTGCTGCTGTTTCATCTAATTATCAAGAGAACAAAATACATGTATTGTAGTGACATTCTTTTATTGGCACTATTTTTATATGTGAATTCTTCAGTGTCGTGTTGTTAATAACCTATAACATACTTCTTAAAATTCTGAAAATGTTATCATTTATTGTTATCATTAAAATATGACTTTCAGAATTGAGTATTTATATTTATACCTTTTACTTGACAGCCCCTACCGTCGTTATAAATGCTGAAAGTCCTCTGATCTTGAAAGATGGCATTACTCAGGGTATTGTTGACTGCACTCAATTTGAAGATGAAGATGGAAATGTGAAAAGAGTCAGTCTTAATCAACTTGCGTAAGATTATTTTCATAGACATTAGCAATATTTTTTCTAATTTTTAGTGATGTCAAATATGTTGGGGAAAAAATGTGAATCATAGTTGGTGCTCTTTCTAAATGTATCTTGTTCATTCCTAAAATAGAGACTAAATACTATTTCAATTTTATTGACATTATTTAGATTATTTTTTACAGAACACCTATTCAAATCTGAGTAAAAATTGTACAAAACTATACTTGTTTAGCAAAATATGTTTTAATAGAAAGTTATAAGTGTGTATCATAAAACCTTATGACCAGATATAATGAATTGTATGCAATATCTTGAAGTGTAGTAGATCAATGTAATAAATATTAAGACATACTATTGTACAATTTTAGAGACACAATGAAGCAGTATACCTCAGTTAAGAAAGTGGCTCGTGGCAAGTTTCTAGTGACCTATTCTGGCTATGGCAAGTTTGACTTCAGCTGTACTGCTGTGGACAATCATAACCTCAAGGGAACTTCAGTTTCTGTTACAGTCAGTGTCCTCATGCGTAAGTACATTTTTTATATTATTCATAAAGAATTAATTGGTGTATATGTCTCTTTTATCACTTGACAATTGTTATTGAAAATAGAAAATAAATGAATATTGGATTACATAGGATAGGGGAAAGGTGAATTATAATGAGACCTATTAAACTCAAACCAGCAAAAAGTAATGAGAATATTGAGTAATTTTGAAATGAGGTTATCAGAGTAATTAACAAATTAAAAAATGAAGTTCAATAGCTCTTTAGCTCTAGCCATCCATTAATTTGACTTATGAAGCATTTCTTACTGTAGCTGTATTTTCTGAGCATTTACTATAATAACAATATTCCACACTGGCTAGTACCCAATTAATTGCGTCAGACTGTCACTGTCTTTTCGTCACTGCCCGTCCGTCACTCCATCTGGTTCGTTACCCCTCTACAGGTCACATCGTTTTAGCTAGGATGCTCAAATTTGGCATGTCAGTTGGAAATGATGACCACAAGAACCCTATTTCACATGGGCCCAAACGGTTCATATTTGGGCCCACATCAGGCCATTATTAGGTCCATTTTACTAGTATTCAATACGCTTTAGCCAGCATTGAATAATTAATATCATAAGGCTGCAACATTAGTCTAGCCTGGTGCTGTTGGCTGTTGTAATATGAATATTGGTTTTTGCCAATATATAGACAGTGGCATTCCAGTGTTTTTCCAAGAATAAAACACTGGGGGCACTTTTCATTCTTTGTATATGTGAGCAATTTATTGTGCATTGTATTCATGTATCATATTTTGTTTTATTCTGCAGCTCCAACTGTCAAGCCTCAATCAGAAAATCCTGTGGTTATTACTGGTACCACAGTCACTGAAATGCTGGTCGGAAATGGCATGGACAAGGATGGTCTAGTTGTATCTAATGTTGCAGTTCTTACGAGGTATTTTATTTTAGATTGTTTCATATAATGATATATATAATGGTATTGATTGACATTTGCTGTTACTTGTGAGTAATTTTTCATTCATCAAGTCATATTTGTCAGGCACAGATTGAATGAACAGTTAACAGTATAATTCTATGTAAATACAATTCCACATTCCCAAATTAAACTAGAGTCAGAAGAATATTGTTTTTGCTCTCATTGTGGCAATTAAAATGGTAATTAGAAAACAGTAACAGTAAACAGTAAATAAGAAAGTATAATTACTTAGCTGAATGTACATGTAACACTAGATTTTATTTTAAACAATGTAAATACAAACTAGATCTAAATCCTCTGCCATTTTACTGCAGCCCAAACAAGAAGCCTTCTGGCTTCAAGATGATTGAGACAGGTGTTGGCGTTTACCAAGTGACCTATCCTCAGCCTGGAATGTACACCTTCCAATTCACAGTCACTGACAATGACAAACTTACTGATACAGGATCAATCATAGTAGAAGTCAGACAAGGTAACAGTTGGAAAGTGATCTAAAATTTATATTTATGCAATCTAACAAGATTTTTCAAAATGATTTTAAAGATTGAAATCAAATATCCTGCATGTTTCAAGTGTTGGTTCTGAATCTCCCAATACTAAGTTGTATGTGTAGTACTTGTATTCATATGAATAGCGGATGTCTTTCCCCTCAGGTCCCACAACATCCCCCAGCAGTCCCAGTCCTATTGTGGTGTACACTGGCAAGATGGTCACTGAGAGACTGAAGTGCAATGAGAAAGATGTTGATGGATCTGTTATCTCATGCAGTTGTCATCTTGATAGGTATGAAATATATTTCACTTAACCATACACACTTGTTTGCATCCTTATCCACATATAGTTGCACACAGTCAATAATAATTGAATGTTGGGCAGTGATGCATCTAGTTCGCATTTATGCACATATCACGTGCTTTTGCCCAATGGGTACTCGTTTTTCCTTTGCCTTGCGTACCTAGGTATGCTTTTTCCACCATCTATATCATATTGTTTTATCATCAGTGCTTTCACAATCCTCCTGGGCCTGGAAAGGGTCTCGTATTTAATTTAAGTGACAAAACAAATGGGAAAAGTACTTGAAAAAATATAAAATTCAATGTTATAAATTATATCTAATGGGCACTGCCATATTGAGAAATCTCACCGCTGCAAAGTTTAAAAGATGGCTGAACACGGATTTTTACCTGATTGTTTATTGGTGGTATCATGTTCTGTGGGATGAAAGTAAGAGATGCAAAATATTTTGAGAATTAAGATTCACTCCCACAGTATAAGTACATTGTATGTATACTACTATGATTTACAAACACTATACGATACATATTACTACAATTATATAAATCAGTAGTAATGTGCATTGTATATAGTACATTGTATAGTGTTTGTAAATAATAGTAGAATACATACCACTCGCACCACTTCTATCATGCTTGTGCCCATGCTTAGTACTATCTTTTTGCATTCTTATATGTGAATCTGACATCATTTTGATTGAAAAAAATATTTGTTGATAATAAACATTGTCAAGTTAATATGCATGTTTAGTTATAGTCTTTAATACATGTACAGTTCATGAAACACATTAAACCAACATGATTGAATGAATAATTAAATAAATAATGCATCCAAATGTATGCATAGTATTAATATAATACACTGTACTAGCTACTATGTCGTTCATTGGTAATGACAAGTACATGTACCATAATATTGTAAGTAAGCATATATTAGTATGATAAATGGTGTACTCCATTTTTTGACAAGGGAGTACTTGTAGTCACTTTTGCTAGATCCTAGATGCATCACTGGTATCGCTCACATTACCATGAAAACACAGTACCTTGGCGTGACACTTATTCTCTGCATTATAAGCAATGCAAGAATGAACCTGCAGTAAAATACTAAATATGTAAAGATTAGCCAATAAGGCTCCATCATAGTTCATGAAGTACAATACATTATTGTTGTTTCTAAGCAGTAACTGCTGTTGAAAGGTTTGTCAAAAGATCAATTTGAATAAAGTTTTCTAAAATTGATTGGCTAAGTAATTTCACATAAATAAATTCCTCATCACACCTAAAATATCTAAATAAATCTAAATATTTAGCCTACATGAAGTACAATACATTTTCAACAAATCATCTCTTGTATCAAGCTTTTCAAAGCCCATTCTCAAATTCAGTTTGGGGCCAAAGGAATTTGAGATGATCCAGAATGGCTTTGGCTACACAGTGACATACCCTATTGCTGGTACATACAGCTATACTTGCACAGTAACAGATAACCATGGCATTAAAGGAGAGGGATCAACTACAGTTATTGTGAAAGATGGTAAGTGTTCCTTATTTTTTAAGATGTACTTTAAGTCGAAATGAACTACATACTTTACTATTATAAGTGCACCGTTCTATAGGCATATCATGACAAACTTATTCATGGATAAACATTCTTAAATATTCCATTTAAGGTGGATGTGAGCCTGTGAGCTGCCACACTCTCTGTCATGAAGGCTACATCCTGGATGAGCACAAATGTAAAACCTGCGAGTGTGATAGTAAGTATGATGAAATCAACTGTATATGATAAATTGTAAGAATATATGTGCTGTTTTATTATATGCTATCATTTTAATAACAATATTTGAAAAGTTCTTATAAAAACGTGTATTTGTATATGCATGACTGCTTCAATGCTAAGCTACATTTTTCCATATTTTACAGAGATTGATAACTGTAAGGACAGGCCTTGTCACAATGGAGGGCAATGCAATGATCTCATAAATGATTTCTCATGCAATTGCCAGCCTGGATTCACAGGCAAGAGCTGTGAAACAAGTAAGTATTTTCAATTATATCATTTGTTGTATTATTGTATGATTAGTCTATATTCAGTATATATGGATCACCATAGACATGTGAAACATAAAAAAAATCTTTTTCTACCTAGTAGGTAATACGTATTATAGGAGTCACATGTCAACATAAAGATATGATTTAATAAGTTGACTATATCATATTTCAGACATTGATGAATGTAAGAGCAGTCCATGTAAACATGGCAGTACTTGTGTGGATCAGATCAACCAGTACCAATGTCAGTGTAAACCTGGCTACACAGGAACCAACTGTGAGACAGGTATGGAGGTATTGTTGCAGACAACAAAATCCCCATTGGATTTGTTTGAGTCAATATTTTTTTTTTTTTCAAAATTTACTTAACCCATGTGGTATAAATGGTCAAGAGAGTAGTACAGTTTGATGATTTAATTTCCATAATTATAGATATAGATGAATGTCACAGCCATCCCTGTCAGAATGGAGGCATCTGTAAGGATATGTTGAATGGTTACACATGTACATGTGCTACTGGCTACACTGGACCAAACTGTGAGACTGGTGAGTTAGTTATGCATTATACATTTTTAGTCCCAGCAACAGCTTTAAGCTGGTACAGGGGCTACTGTTTTTTATTTGCTTTAACCTAGGTTGGATGTTTTGAAGAAACCTACTGACTGTTATGATCCAAAACTTTCTGATACCTCGAACAATGAATCCTAGACAAGACTAGACATTATTATATAAATCACTCACAATATTTTTCACTGCTTATAATTTTAAAGCTGGTGTGTACATCCTGATATGTTGAACGTTGGAGTGTTAACACATCTAAAATTACGTCAAACATCTGGCAATTTTGTTTCAAGTTTTGGCATGTGTGACTAGTTTTGGTGTGTTACTAGTTTTAGTGTGAGTGACAAACAGTTTTGGCATGGACAGAGCATGTAAACACAGTCCTGCTTTGGAAAGGAAACAGTAGGTTTTTCAATCAGTTTTGGGTAGACATGGATTTCCTAAAATGTGAATTGCTATCTCAATAGTTTTGCTGGGGGCTAAGGGTTGGTGTGTAGTATATTTACTTTCTGAGCAGACTGGGTTTCCTATGTGAACTTAAATTTTTGTTCATATCGTAGATAATTATTTGTCAGTGATTACTGGAAATCTTTTATAAAATATTCAGCTCAATTGCAATGAAAAGTATCAGAGGAAAGTTATATATATTAAAGGAATTCTACTGCTGTGATAGGACTCTAACTGCCCGTGTGAATATTTAAAGTTATTTTTCTGAGTTTCATGCCCCTTTATACCCCCCCTCACTACCTGAATGCTTAGTCACAGTATTCGTACATTTCGTCATGTACACTATCAGCTCTCTTTATAATAGGAGGGTCACAAAGTCACTGCTTGCCTTTTTAATCAACAGTATCTTGCAAAATGTGACCAATTTTTTGTCCAATAGAAACTAGCCAGAATGCAAAAAGTCAGATTTATGATCATAAAATGAAACTTGGTTTGAAATTAATATTTTTGTGATTTGATACAATAACTGTTAGGATGTAATGTGAATGAAAGGAAATATTGTTATTGATAAGTGATTATATCAGCCTATAGCCAACATATATTGTTATCATTAGTAGCAAATGTCAGATCCCCAAGACATACCATAGTATATTTGAGTGAAAAAGGATGTGTTTTGGATTAATCATACTTCTATAACTAGACCGTCAATATTTTATTGATTTTTCACACTGACAGTTGAGTTGTTTTTTTTCTTTGTGAACAGCTTGGACAGTGTTTGTCTAAATTTTGAAGAAAAGAATATCTGAGGCAGTTCCATTAGCAAGGAGGGTCTTAATTAGTGTTGTTGGTTATTCATGCCTCACCCAGCAAAACTAGGGGCACATCACTTAGTTCTGCTAACATTCTTGATAATCAAACGTTTAAGTACTGGGGTGTCATGGCTGTAATAGAACTGTAATTGGCAATGCAATGAAAAATAATAAAACTCAGTTTAAACTGCTAATTGATGCTCAAATGTGCTAGGACTAATTTTGCTCCAATTCTTCTGGGTTGAGCCTTCTAGTGATTAATATATATTGCAAAAATATATATTTCTATTCTAAAGTACAACATGCTATTTATGTATAATTGCATTTTTTAAAATTAAATAGGTAATAATTGGAATGCATTGTAATGCTTAATCCAACTGATTGGGAAATAATATCTTCTCTCCTAAATGCCCATACTTCATCAATAGTATTCTATATGATAACACATTTCTCTTAATTTGCAGAAACCAATGAATGTGCTAGCCAGCCATGTAGAAATGGAGGGCAATGTAACAATCTTATCGGCCACTACACATGTACATGTAAACACCAGTTTACAGGTGTTAACTGTGAAACACGTACGTTGATGATATGTCTTTAATTCAAGTTCAGTAGAGGCGTTCATTATGCTCAGTACTGTTAATCTAATTACATTTACTTGGTTGAATTGTAAATTAATTTCTCTGCATGTTAATTCTAAAAGCTATTTGCATTTTAGGTATGACTATTGAGATTGAAACGACTACTTCATTGGTGATCAATCCAGACGTGTCACCTGTGATTGTTGAGAAAGTGACATGTAAGAACACCTATCTAGCCAACCATGCTGATTCCAACATTGTTGTTACTGTTGTGTAAGTTCTGTTTATAGTACAATATAGCTACTTTACCAATCGTTAAAATTGATGTAGACTAATATCACCAGGCTGGATTTTGCATATTCCTTTTATATTAATGATTACATGCAAACGGATTTGGTCATTCTGCCCTAGGGTAACATAACCGGTTTTCGGCGTCTCAGAAATCGGCCCCTGTATTAAAAACTATACTTTTTTACATTAAGTTAACATACAAATGTAGAGCAAGTTCCAGTATAATTTGCCAAAAACAGATATTAACATATATCTTAACATATCCTCACATAAACCATTCCTTGATGCCATGCGATGAAATTTACAAAGATTCTGTAAGATTCGTGTTTATGCAGTACTAAATGTGCGTTCCAGTTTCTGGCCTAGTATGTTTCAGTTTCTGGCCATATTGAAATCTACAAAATATGTGGAAATGTTAAGGATTTTATCCTTAACATTTCCACATATTTTGTCCTGCATGAAAGTAAAAACTATGTGTTTTGGTTTGTTTCTAGGAATTTGTTTTTATTTAAAGAAAAATCGTTTTTATTAGTCTTTGTTTTCTGGGTTGGGAGGATAGAGGTTGGATGGGTTTAGATGAGATGTATATGGAGAGTTCATTCTAGATTTGATACCAATATTAGATGAGATATGTATATTACACTTTTATGTATTATTAGCAGCAACAACTACTCACATTTCTCATTATTAGATCTAACAATATACAGTGACGTGGGTGTTTAAACAATGACTTATGTCATGTATTCATATTGGTTAAACATGAGAACATTGTGATATGATTTATTTTAAACTAAAAACGTATCAGATGTTAGTAATCTGGGTAGTTGTGTGTTTTACCTATTCGAGTTGTCTTATTGTGAAGATTTAAAACATTACCAAGGGGTTGTACTTATAAAAAACATAGGACTGCCAAATGCTGAAATCACACTGAAAATTGGTTATGTAAAGAAGAATTTTGTGTGTAAAAATTGAGAAATTGTGTTAACCTATATATATTGGACTTGGTGTCAAGCTGATGTACACACAAGAACTTTGCAGAGTTTGCTTGTATGTGGCTTCTATGACTTTACCCTACATGTATTTATCTGTTTATGATGATACCTAAGAAAGTGATAGGAATCTAAATGCCAGTTTTCTATTATTTATAAAAAATGTCATTTGTTTTCATTAAATTACATGTTCAAAATCATCGATGAATTGCGACTTTCTCTATGTTTTCACATTATGTATGAGCCTTATTAAAAAAGTGCACAGAACTTAAATTTGATAAAGGTATTCACAACAAATCAGAGGGATTGTGTGAATATCAAAATCTGTGGATATTGAATAGGCTACCACGCATTATTGAAATACAAATAAGAGTATACACAGAGCTGAATAATTGAAAAGAAAGTTGTACACATTAGTAGAAGTGCCTTCCAATGTAATAAATAAATAATGATCACGATGATGAATAAGACTATGAGCCAAAATGGTGACATGTCTAATCACAAATAATTTACATTTTAAGACTTACAAAAATTCGTATTCTACATGACAGTTTCATATAGTTGTTCCTTATCAAGATTCATACATTACATATAATTCTTGTAGTCCCAGAAGGCATGTGGCTGTGCAGAACCTTGGCAGTGGAACTTTTACAATAAAGTATTCATCAAATGGCCGGTACCAGGTGACCTGCAATGTGATCAGCAAGGTCAGTGGTGATGCCATTGATACAAGCATCACCACTGTTGTTGTCAGGCAACGTAAGTACTCTGGCCAAAGCCGTTGAAACTCATCTTCATCATTCCTGCATATTTTCCCAGTAATATATTGCCAGAGGTAGTCATAATTAGTGGGCTACTTCATAATGTATGATCTATATGTTGCTAAGTATGGTTTTGTTTGTGCTATTGCACTTACAGGTGATTGTTCACGTCTTGAGATAATTGTCATTATCAATTATAATTTAATTGGGAAACTAAACTGTCATGATTATCATATTACTTAGATGTTATGACATTTCTCATAGAAGAATATATGTTATCAAGATAATAGCATGTATCTTGGATTATTGTGTGTCACAGTTTGTTTTTCTCTCTTAACCAAGCAATGAACATCTAAAATACATAAGTTATCCTTTTATTAAATTCACATTGTTGGGCAAAACTATGAGACCTCTAATAAATATATGACAATGAATATTATATGCTTAGAACATAGCCTAAACGAACATTAATAATTATTTAGTTAATAAGTTATTGATTAATACACAATCACAAATACATACCTAAAATACATAAGTTATCCTTTTATTAAATTCACAGAATCAATGTGTTGGGCAAAACTATGAGAACTGGTGGTATTAAAATAATACTGCATAAATGACTTTATTAACACTAAGTATGAGTGAGATGTTTGCATATAATATTAATGAAATGAGACTACAAATGTGAATGAATGAACTGTTGGTGAAATGAGGCTACAAATGAGAATGAATGGACTGTTACATGTGTTATTGAAGATTATTTTGTGATATATATGTATGGATTTTCCAAATCAAAATAGCCACTTATAACTCTTAAAACCAGAATTTCCATCTGCTTATCATGTGTAAGGGTGAATTAATGTAAAAGTTTGTTGAGTGATGTTGCTGTGTATCCTATCAATATGGTTTATTTTTTTATAATGATTCAGCTCCGTCTGTGGTAATAGAGACAGAAAAGGTGATTGAACTTCGTCCCGGTAAACCTGGTATATCAACAATCTCATGTGTGGGGACAAGTGTGCAAAAAACCAAAGTGACAACGCAGGTCACAATGTCAAGGTAAATAGTGTTATTGTGTTGAATGCATAAGGAAGGGTTATTACAAATTTTTATTTGGTGCTGAGATTTAAACGATGCCTATACTGCTGACTGCACCAAATGTTAAACAATTAAAGGATATTTGTATGAATTCTTGATACCCAAAGACATAAAAACAGATAATGCGAATGTATTAAGAAGATTTTTACTTTACATAAATGTGTCATCTTTTAAGCACAACTACATCTAACAAGGCTGAACTAGTGAAACAATCCAGAACCAAATATAGTGTGAAGTACACTAGCGCTGGTTCCTACATAGTGCAGTGCAAGGGCATTGATGGAGATAATCTTGAGACCATTACCAAGATTACCGTTACTGTTATTGATCTTAAAGGTTTGTATCTGTTTCTAATCTGTTTTCAACAGTTAGATGCCAACATTATCAACATAAATTATACCTCTATTAGGACTTATTAGCCAGCAAACATTCATTCAAAATTAAGTTTAAGTTTATATCATTGTTTGCTACCTATGTAAAAAACTTCTAAACACATGAACTCAACATTTGAGAAATTATGGCATGTAGCCAGAATTATATAATGGACCTGTGGCACTTTTTTTAAATTTCAGCTCCTAAGGTGGAAATATCTGGTGATGAGACGGTTGAATTGGAAGTAACAAAAAATATTGCAAAGGGGACGATAGATTGTACCAAATTCAATGACGAGGATGGCAATGTCAAATCAGTCAAACTGAAGATGATCAGGTATTGTTTTGTATAAAGTGCAATTATGTTCTAGATGTAAAACAGTAATATGGATTGGATTTCCCCCTCTTAAAATTTGTGTTCAATATATTCATTTTCCAAAGAGTTGTGGCTTACAATGATAATTTTGTCAACATACTTTTACATAAGCTTGCTTGAAAAACACTTTGTTAAGAACAAATGATTATATTGAGCATTTCACAAATATGTAATTTGTCTATAATAATCTACAATAAGTCGAAACTAGTTTAATGTGTATATGGATTTTATAAACCATTTACAAATGTCTTCAATGTTTCTTATTTATAGACCAGACGACTCTTCAACTATCACTTTTAAGCAGCCAATGAAAGGTATCTTTAAAGTAAAGTATCAGAAGAATGGTGTTTACGAGTTTGTGTGTACTGTCAAAGACAACCATGGCCTCACTGGAACTTCCATACCTTTAAGCGTTAAGGTCATAATTGGTATGTAAAGTTCAAAATGTCTTTGAACATAAGTTTCCTTAATTTTGATATTTTGAGACAGACGTCCACTCTCCCCTTGTTTTTAGTGGTTGGGTTTTATATTTTAATAGGCTTGTTGAACTGAATAATACCCTCTTTACACAAACTGACATATGTGAATATGTCTTTGTTTACATACCAATATTGTTTGTGGCCTCCCAATAAATAATGCCTTACTATTAATCTATCATAATTAATTCTAGCACCAACTGTGAAACCAAGTAGCAAAACTCCACTTGTCATTAGAGAGACTTCCATATCTGAGACTCTTTTTGGAAATGCTGAAGATATTGATGGCAAAATTGTATCTAGCACCGTCAGGCTTGTCAGGTAAAATTGAAAATACACATTATGCAATAACAATTTTGTCACATGCATTGGTAAATGTGACTGGAAGGTCAAAAAATGAATAATAAGAATTCACTTGTATGTGTGAATTTCTATAGTCATGATATTCACACCAATTCATAGAAGGATACCTTTTTGTCTTAATTTCTTGTAGTCCCTCTCAACCAACTGGTTTTGTAATGAACCAGATCAGTATGGGTGTGTATCTGGTAACTTACCCACAACCCGGTAAATATGTCTTCGAGGTTACAGCAACAGACAATGATGATTTGAAAGCAGCATCCACAATCACTATCAAAGTTCTCAAAGGTATTCATTGTGCTGCTAACCAGATTAATTTATTGAGTATTACATAAGTATTCTCAAAATCATTGAAAAAGGTAACATAGTTCTATTGACCTTTGTTATATGTTTTATATAGTATTAAAGATTAATATAAATTTCAGCACCAATACTTGCCCCATCCAGCAAAACACCCCTAACACTGTATGTAGGAGAGAAAATCACAGAGGAACTGTCTTGTAATGGAAGAGATGTAGATGGAAATATAGCAGCCTGCAAATGTACACTAAATAAGTAAGTTCCAAAAGTCCTTAACGTGAAAAAAAATGCAGTCAACATAAATGCTTTATAATATACAAATGTTTTTATAAAGAAGAAAAAGATCACTTGACACATATTAATTCATACTAGATTTGTGGAAAATGCCAATTCACCATTAGGGCAATTGTAGGAAAATATGTTCAAAGCTAAGATGTACATACTAAGAAATAATAATGAATAATACTATATTCTTATAGCAAACCGCGTCCTGCAATCATGATGAAGAGACACGGTTTGACCTACAGTGTGGAGTACACTGTTCCAGGCACCTACTCCTTCACTTGCACAGTAACAGACAATGACGAACTCACAAGCGAGGCTTCCACATCAGTGGTCATCATCAGTGGTATGTACATGATATTGTGTAATCTTCCGATACAATAACTTGTGTTTAATGTTATCAATTCATTTGAAAATAATGACAGATTTTTTAACAAATGAGAACTGAACATAATGTTCACTGTTGATTCTTATATAATGCCAGTCTTAAGATAGACATTTATCAATTGTGAACATCATTACTATTCACCAATACACTTGGGCTACCCACATTCATAAAAGAGCAGAGTCCATCACCCTGTATGATTACAAATGGTTATATAGACACTATGGATTAAACATTTATGAGTATACGGGAAGTTCAAACAGGGAATGTGTGCAGTCAGGTATGAAGGTGTAGAAATGACAGTTGTTTTTATTTAGTAGTGGAATTCGAATAATACACATGGTTAGATAAACTACCCACTAATTGACCACGCCAATTGTTTGATGCTTAATTTAAGACTTAATGTTAAATTAGGTGGCTGCAAACCTCAACAATGCGGGAAATGCCCAGAAGGATATGTGAAGGACAAATTCGATTGCAAAACATGCAAATGTCTTGGTGAGTTCTTGCTAAAATATTGAATGATAGTGTGTGAAATGATCCACTTATGCTCCACCCTATACAATTTGAAAAATTCAGACAGAAAGTCTGTTATAATTTCTTTTATGTATCTATTTTCATTTGCCATATAGTTTTGCTTTATTTTAAAAGGTTTATGATTGACCACAAGTCCATAAGTATGAAACCAAAAAAGTGTTAATCAATCATTTGATCATTTAGAAATCGACAACTGTTTGGATAAACCATGCATACATGGTGGCAGCTGTGAGGATGGCATTAATGAATACACATGTAAATGCAAACCAGGATACACAGGCAAGAACTGTGAAACTGGTGAGTCATTATTGTATATTTTTTATATTAAATATTTTTGCCATGGTTTGAATGAGTATCAATCCTTACAAAATAACCAAATCAGAGCAACAATTTCAATATCAAAGAAAGATGAAAAGCTTATCTAATGGGATAATTTAATGGTATGGTTGGAATCATTATTGTACATTTGCATATCATGAAAGGAATATATATTGATTAATTGTAATTGGCATACTTTATGCATTCTACATTATCAGATATCGTAAACTGATACATTTTTCTAATTTCTATCAGAAAAAGTGATATGAGTTGACACCCGTTTACATATTTCATTAAAAATATATATGTATATAAATTGAGTTTAAATGCACTATGATCATATGTTTAAATTTATCATTTCCTGAATGTTGAGAAAAATGTGTGAACACAATATGTAGGAATGAGTTCCTTTACATCAGCACTTCATATACTATAATCCTAAATATGTTACCAAACGTTAGACATTGTGGATATGCGTATTTTCCAGAGGTGAACATAGTAAATATTCTGTAACTTTTGTAGATATAAATGAATGTGCCCAACAAAAATGCCAAAATCAAGCTAAGTGTCATGATCTGGTCAACAGCTACAGATGTGATTGCTCTGCTGGCTACACAGGAAAGAACTGTGAGACTGGTGAGTTAATTAGATGCAGTATATTGCAAATGTATCTTCATGTTATAAGCTAATACATGTATTTGGAAATATTGTTATATCAAGAAGTATCAAGTCAGAAAAAATGTTGCAAATTGTACACTAAACAATGCTAAGTGAGCGACACTTATGAATACTGAACATTATTGGGTAATAGTATATAATAAAAGTTATATGTTTGTAAACATTATATGTTTGTAAATGTACATATGTGAGGATATTCATCCAACCCCTGACCCTACAAAACAACTAGAAATATGCCAAGTAAACATGAGAAGTATATTCCCAGTATCAAATCCTATTAAATTTGACGACATGCAACTTGAACTATGTTCAGTAAATAAGTTTGATATTATATGTGTGAGTGAAATATGGTTTGATGGAAATGTTCTAGATTCTGACATAGAATTACCAGGTTACCAGGTGTTTAGAACAGATCGAGATAGGCATGGAGGTGGTGTTGTGATTTATGTGCATAATGCAATACCTGCATAAGTTACAACTGAATTTGACTTGGCTGGTATAAAACTGTTATGTATTGAGATGAAACATAGACACAAAATATTTATTGTGGGCTGTTGGTACAGGCCACCAGGTGTCAATAGATAGACTGCTGATGAGTTTCTTGAGAATTTTCAGATGGTGTGTAACTTGATGTTACTACACTCCCCACACAGTGTTTTCTTAGTCGGTGATTTTAATGACAGGTGTCTACATTGGGATGATCAGCATAGAGACAGTGAACTAGGGACCTGATTGAAAAGAATAATTGAGGACAACTTACTTTTTCAAATAATAAAAGAACCTACACACATAAAACAGGACAATTAGTCCTAGTTAGCTTTAATAATAACTGACTCTCCAGGATATATAATTGACTTTAGAGTTCAGCATCCTCTGGGTGATCCATTTCATTACCATATCAAGTTCCTTAAGAAGGTCCCTATGGGAGATCTTCTTATATGCCATGGTCACAAAGAGTAGACCATTTCTTTGTATGCGTTCTAGTTTATTTAAATTTTCTTTTGGACTGGATTCATATAGTTGATATCCGAACTGTAGCACTTGTCTTATATGGGCAAGATATATAGTTAATCTACTTTTTTGTGGAATTTTATTCCCTATGCGTTTAAGCATAGTTAGTGGCTTCACAACTTTCTCACAGTTTTCAGCAATGTGGTTTTCCCAAGTCATCAACTCATTAAATATTTAATACACAACTGTTTAAGACAATTTACTCTTTCTAGTTTTTCATCTCCAATAAAATTTCGGAATAATTTGGTCTCTTGACTTTCTTTGAGAAGACAATGTACTTAGTTTTTGTGGGATTAAAGCTCATTAGCCACCGTTAAGTCACAGATGTAGTCTTGATAAGTCTCTACTACTTTTTGAAAATGATACTATTGGGTCACTAATACTTTCCAAAATTTAGGTATTGTCTGCAAATAAGAACATTTCTGATTCTATGTCATTTATAATGTCATTGATATATATAAAAAATAGTAGGGGACCCAATATTGAAACTTTTGGGGCTCAATCATAATTTCTAGTCCATTCTTAATATTGTCCTTTGATTACCACCCACTGAAAATGATTTGAAAGTTATGATTTAAACCACTTTAGAAGATTTCTGGTATTCTATTATGTAAGTAATCAGAAAATATTTTCTAATTAAATGAAATGATATATTTGTAATATTTTCATAATGAATTTCTATCATAGATATTAATGAATGTGCTAGCCACCCATGTCAAAATGGAGGGAAATGTAATGACCAAGTCAACAAATACACATGTACCTGCAAACCTGGATACACTGGTTACAACTGTGAGACTGGTAAATGAAATTCATAGTTATGTTTCTAACGATACACTTGGTACTTTATCAATATATGCTAATCATAAATATCTATAACTTATAACATAATAAATACTTGAAAATTAATGGCTGCCCCTTAACTCTTATTCTAATATACACATTTTTATTTTAGATATCAATGAGTGCTTCAGTCACCCATGTCAACATGGTGCAGGTTGTGAAAATATGGTGAATATGTACAAATGTCATTGTCAATCAGGATACACAGGCACAAACTGTGAGACAGGTAACAATATCCAGCTTAATCCCTACACATCTTACTTATCAACTAACCTCCTTTAATGTGTCCAATAGTGATATTTGTTTTTTTTAAGAAATTGATGAATGCAACAGCAAACCATGCAAACATGACGGACAGTGTGTCAATCAGCTTGCTTCATATAAATGTGTCTGTCAAGTTGGATACACGGGCACCAACTGTGAAACAGGTAAGATGTGTTCAATTATATATGTACAAAAGTATTGATGGTGGATATTAGTGACTAATATGTGCTTAAATGAAACTTAGAAATGTTAGTCATTGTGTAGTATGACATAATTTAACCTTAATCACTACTGAATGAGTTTTTCCACAATAAAGTGTGCTGAATTTGTGTGTGAAGTCGTCAGTGGTCACAAAATGTATAGTGTCAATGTTTAGAAAAGTTAAATTGTCAGTGGAATAAAGATATTGCTTGTTGAGTTGAAGATTCATTCTTAGGCATATGTTTATCATCTGATTTAAAAGATGATACTGACATCAAAATAGAAATAAAGAGTATTTATGATAAAGGTAACATTTTGATACGAAAATTTAGAGGATGACATTGTAGACATGACATCAAATGTTTATTATTTCAATCGTATTGCACCAACTTATATTGTAGTTCACTGTGGTCTTCTTTTGATAAGAATAATTCCAACGTTGCTTTTAACCATGTTTTAGATATTTGTTCAGCATAGTTGTGTGATGTAGTGTTTCACAATTGTTTATGAATAATAATGTTGATTTTTGCATGATTCGTTGAGAAAATCTATTTTCAACCTACATACTAAATTGGAAGCATGTGATGATATTATAGTCAGTAGTATTTTAAAATCTTCCTATTTTTATTTCCAATCCCCATTGTTTTTACATTGGAAGAAGCAATTATATAATACAATTAGCAAACATTTTTAACATAATTTTTGATGTACTGTATATATGCATATAAGTCACAAGTGAATAGGGATGTAAGTAGGAAATATATTTATCCTTATCCTTAGCCTTAAAGTATATAAGTTATCTAACAATTATATGCAATAGAACTAGATATTAGGAGACGACATCTATAATGAAGCAACTTCTAGTGATCCCAGTGATAACTTTGACAATGACAACAACGAAGATGGCAACAATACTATATCTGTCCACATTTAGAGCAAACTACATTTGCACAGTACATAATGTTTAATATTTCAGAAATTGATGAGTGTGCTAGCCACCCATGTAAGAACAATGGCAGGTGCAACAACCTGTTGAGCTCATACACATGCTCTTGTGCAGACAAATACACTGGCAAGCACTGTGAAACATGTATGTATAATTTAAACATAAGCATTTAATCTAAACACTCAATGCAATAAATGTGTACATATATTTCTATCTATTTTTAATCAAGATACTCAAGCAGTTATTTAATACTAGCAACGTATCTGAAATCAAACAAAGTGTCATTATTTTCATCTAGTAGCAAGGCCAAGAGAAATAATAATCCAGTACCAGTGTGAAATGGAGCATAACAAAATTACAAGTCATGTTTCTGATTTGTTTTAGTGATGACAATTGAGGTAACAGCTGAAACACCAGTTACAATCAGTACAACAACTAACACAGCATTTGGAACTGTATCGTGCAAGGAAACTTACATGAAGCACTCATATTCTGGTTCAGTGCAGCTATCAGTGAAGTAATAATTCTGTTTTCTACTCTCTATAATGTTAAACTTTAATGGTGCTTTTTCATGTTTATATACATGGTACTGTGATAAAGCACAGCAATGTAATTGGTTAATGATGTACTGGCTTTTTGGCACGCATTGTTGAAGATATTTGATTTGGTACTTAATACTCAAAGCAAATTGCATATTCATGCAGACCAAAGAAAGGCTGCACAGTGGTGAAGATGCCTGGACAGACATACAGACTGACATACACCAAGGCAAGAGACTACAAAATAACCTGCTCAGTCATTAGCTCAACAACCTCTAAGACTGTGGATTCCTCATCAACTGTAGTCGACGTCAGGATGGGTAAGCATTTATTTTTCCAATGTAATATCTTTACACCATAATTGTATACATGAACCAGCATTATATACCTCCATTGTATGCTATAAAAATCTTTTACAATAATTTATCCTGTTGGTTCAAAAACTTGTAGCTCCGACTGTGAAAATCACTGGAGAGACTGAGCTTGCTCGCAAACCATCAGAAAAAACTATCACTGCAGAGATTAAATGTAAGGGCAATGACATTGATGGCAAGATTGCTTCCTCTGACATTGTTCTTGTGAGGTAAGCTAGGCATAGCCTATTATCTAATATTTTTCTTATAATTTACAAAAATGAATAAGATCAACACAGTTTGATAAAGTTAGAAAGTAAAAGTAGCAACTGGTACAGTTTGAGACATGCAACAGTTTTTGACATGCCATGTCATTTAATTTCCTTGTGTAACCATACTAGTAGGATTCGGAATCATTTAATTCCATTATTGTATACAGAGACCTGTTCTATCATACTAAATAGTAATATTTCAATAAAGAATCCATCACATTTCAATTGCCTTTTATTGGTTAACAACAGGATTGTTCTTATTGACACCAGAATCTTAATCTGGTATACTAGAAACCAGTGTAACCTCTATATGCAAATATACTTCATTGTGTTCAAGAAGTTGATAATGTTTGTAGCAAGCTTGATTTTGTTTAAAATGACACAATGTTCACCTATATATATATACCTACCACATTCTTTGTTATTTGGTTGGATATAATATGTGTATTAAAATGCAGATGGAGACAATTTTTGACAGAGTAATATTACAAGAGACAAAATACAATATACAAGAGACAAAAAGAAAGTTTTTTTCTACAAAACATATTTCCACTATAAACCTTTTGCTTTTATCAACATATCAAGGGAATACTCTATACTCTAACAGGATACTCTTACAGTATCAAAGATTCAGGGACTGAATGACAAGTGTTGAAAGTCATGTGCGTGGATGCAGAAATGTAGGCACCTTTATGACGAACGCTTTTCAGTGTTGCTGAGCTCTGTGAACAGTCATATACATTGGTGGGCATTTGAGTGCACAAAAAGTATAAATGATTTTAAGAAGATGAAGAACATACATACAGCAATGGCTTGTCTGTATTGGATTACCTCTTTGTCCAACCCTGAGTTTGTTTAGCGTTTTGTGTTAAAGTATTACAATGTGGTGGTTAAAAACTGTTGCACCTATGTCAAAAACTGTTATCGTGTTAGGAATAGAAGAATGGTGGATGTCTTGTTGAAATAGCATTGTATTTTATGTAAATAGATTTGAATATATTAATCCAGAGAGCTCATTCACAGGTATAATCTTTATCATAGTAAAGAAAGGATAAAACCCTTATTCAGATGCTTCTTTTAAACAAAGACGTTTCAGAACTCTCTACTAGATGGCAATATTTATCATTTGATAATTGCAAAAGAAAGCCGTAACTCCACATATATACCAAAGGTGTAACAAATCTGTCGCTGTTGCTCTAGATTAATATTTCCTTGTGCATATCAAGGCAATTTGTGTATATGCAAAAACCCATTACAGATCATTTTCACATGTTTCATGTTGTAACGTGTAATGTCTGTTATCTTTTTCAGCCCAAGAGATGGTGCCCTTATTAAAAGGGTCAGTAGTAATCGCTATGCAGTAACATACAGTAGTCAGGGTAACTATGTGTTCCGTTGTGTGGCAACTGATGATGAGGGACTCACTGGGTCAGCAGAATACACAGTCACTGTCACAGATCTGCATGGTAATTCGGCATTCTCCTATGTACTTATTAATTGAAACAAAATAGTATTCACAATTATGTGATATGGTTTAATCATAAATGATGCCAGTTGTTTTTGTATAGTCATCATTGTCCTACTTGGATTAAACAATCCAAAATGTAAAAACTCCCAAGTTTAATCATAAATTTATTCTGATAACTCTTTTCAAACACCAAAGGCTCCTTTTCAATCCTTAGGGAAAAATACATTCCACAATTTATAGTATTTATAGCATAGAGTGATATATACCCATAAAACAATAAGGGATAAAATATAGTTGTGTCTAATGATTATCTATTTTTATTTTTATGTACATTTAACCTATTGATAAACAAAAAAATTGCATTTTAATTATATCTATTACCCTATGTTAATATGCTATGACTTGTCTCTATTCAAGCACCTACCGTGACAATTGATGTGAAAACACCTGTTGTACTTGAGAAGCCCGATGGGTCAATTATCAGCAGAGTTGACTGTACTCACTTCCAAGACAAGGATGGAAAAGTTATCAGAGTTGATTTGAAGCTCAATGGGTAAGTTCTATAGCAAACCTAAATCTAAGGCTTGAGGATGCTATTTAATATCAAAGAGTAAAATTATATAGGTAATCGAATTTGTTATTAGACTATGTTATTGTTCTACAGTCACCAAAATATGTAAACAATAAATGCATTTTATTTTATGCTAGTGATGACAAGGCCTCACCATTTGTGAACTATAAAAGAGTCGGCCAGTCAGGCATGTTTGAGGTTCAATATACCCGATTTGGAAACTACCAGATGTCATGTATTGTTGAGGATGATCAAGGATTGAAAGGCACCTCAACAACACAGACTGTTGAAGTCAGAACACGTAAGTTTCTATGTATACATTTTCTAATAATAACAGGTTAAATTTAATACATTTATCATAGCAGTAAGATTAACTTTTAAATGATATCAGGTCATAGCCAATTACATTTTATATTGGACAATTTCACATTTATATTGGATCTCTTGAATTACAATTGTATAACTAGCGCTTACAGCTGAGAATATTATTAGGTATGCAATGAAATATCTGTATTGAAAAATTATAGCCCCTGTTGTGACGCCACGTGGCCAGTCACCACTGACCATTCAGGTCGACACTGTTACCAGTGTGCTGTTTGCCAATGCTGAAGATAAGGATGGAAGAGTCGTCTCAATCAAAGCACAACTTCAGAGGTTAGAAAAAATTGGCATGGTCTTTTTATATGTATAAATGTAAGTTATTGATTCGGAAGAAGATCTATATGACTTTAGATGAATTGTATTGGTAGAATCCAATTCAACAACAATTAAAAGCAACATTCTGTCATATATGTGTATTCATGCATTACAAAATAACTGTTTTAAGTATGCAGTGAAATTTTAATGACATTTTGATTGATAAATACAGTTATCCCACCAATCCCTTTTTTGTTGATCCAGTCAAAACACACGTACTGGCTTTGTAATGACTGAAACCAGCGTGGGCGTCTATAAAGTGACTTATCCGAAGCCTGGTGTTTACACGTTCAAGTATACAGCAACTGACAACCATGGTTTAACTGGATCTTCTACAATTTCTATTACAGTGCAAAAAGGTTAGTGGTTGTTAAAACCTCCAATTATTTAGGGTTAATATTATTCTTTCTTGTGATTAATATTCATGTGAAAATAAAATACCATTGCAAGGCTAAAAGCAATATGGCAGCACCATTGAAATTGTGTCCAAGACATTTATATATTTCTTTTATATGGAGGTGGTAATAAAAGTGACGTACATGCCCTTTTTTCAATATCTATTTAATAGGCCAACAGTTACTTTTGAATCATTAGGAAGCTTACTGAATAACATCTATTCTATTTTCGTGCTTTAAATATAAGAGTCTTCATAAATTGCTTTAATATTGAAAGATGATTTATCTCTCATTACTCTGAAATTATGTATCTTATTACTTTATGTGTATAATACAAATGGATATTTTCATATCATTTTAGCACCTACTGTTACACCCAGCAGTCCATCCCCCATCATAAAATACATTGGGGAGACTGTAACAGAGAAACTGACCTGTAATGAGAAGGACGAGGATGGCCATGTTGTGTCTTGTGTCTGTCATCTTATGTAAGATTATATGAATAATTGTATATATTTTTTCACGTACTGGCTGCTTGACAGAAAAGTGAGAGTAGAATTATGTAAGATTGTTTTTTGTCATTAGATGTATGTGATAAAGGTGTCATAAAATGACAACTGCTAGTTATCCCTCTGTCGCTATATATATATATATATATATATATATATATATATATATATATATATATATATATATATATATATAATTATATGGATCACAACAATCATAGCTTCATAGGTTGTTTTATTGGCTTACAAATATATATATATATATATATATATATATATATATATATATATATATATATATATATATATATAAGGTATATATATATATATATATATATATATATATATATATATATATTGTAATATTTTTGTTATATATATATATATATATATACATAAGACTTTTAAAACAGATGCTAATGGAATTTTTTTGTATACACTCCAAATTACATGTGCACAATCAGGACAACTTGGTGGTCAATTTTGGCAACATATAAATTATTCTAGTTACTTGGTATACAGCATATGGATTCATGTTACCTTGTCTTTTCTTTCTTTTGCTGTTCACTTATTCCAAAAAACAAAAAAAGATATGTAAATGAAAAGTTTGTTTTTTGGTATAAGTGAACAGCAAAAGAAAGAAAAGACAAGGTAACATGAATTTTGGCAACATTTCAAAGAAATGAATTATTGTTAATGATAAACATAAATAAAATTATTTTTAGAAATCTTTGTCATATTGCTTACTGAGTCATGTTGGTTAAATGTAAGTAATACTTTAAACCTTTGTGTAAGTTAAACATACGTTGCAAGTCCCACGTACAGTCACACGATGAGGGAGCTGGAGAGGGTTGTGATGGATGTTCATTTAATCTGTTTCGTACCTATTTTGGGATTGGGTCGTGGTAGAAAGGGTGTGTGTTCATATTGGGGAGGGAGGTGTATGGCTGGTTGTAAGAAAGGGAGGGGTGGGAGGAGAATTTAATCTCTTACAGATCTCATCCGTTTCAACCCGACCAGCAGCAGGAATTGGGTGATGGAGATGCATTTAGTCTGTGCTGGACCTGTTTAGATGGGGATGGGGTAGAGATGGCTGGGGAGAAAAGAGGGGGTGGCGGTGGAAGGAAGGGTAAATGAGGCTGGAACATTTCATCTCTTCCGCATGTGTTTACCAGGGATAGCATTAGCTCTGGGAGAGATAATAGAGGGATCAATCATTGCCATTTACATGTAGTGTGTATACGGCAATGGCTGTCGCATATAACAATGGGAGGAAACTGATGGAGATGTATTTAATCTGTCCCAGACCTGTATACTGACAGTAGCTGCTCTAAGGGATGGGGGATAAAGAGCAGGTTTGAGAGGCAGGAGCATTTAATGTGTTCCGGATCTCACGTGTTTTAACCCGAGCAATGCCAGAAAGACAGCTATCTAATACTATTATATGTTGTGTAATGCGACATGGCCTATATCTCATAAATTCATCATCTCTATTGGCAGGACTCAAAGCATAGATGGAATGTCAATGCAGAAGATTGGAATGGCATATTTGGTGACCTATCCAGCACCTGGCAGCTACTTGTTCTCCTGCAAGGTTACGGACAACCATGGTCTCACAAATACAGCTACAACCACTGTTGTTGTCACCAATGGTATGAAAAAATATTTTTAGTAACAATATGATTACTAAAGTGATTATCATTACAAATAATATCTATGTGATTTATTGTGTGCTCATTTAGAAAAATAATATAAGCGATTTTTGTACCATTGTCAAATTGATAAACAATGAAAGGGAAAACAAAAATACATTTGGCAGAAAGAGTTGATCTGAATTCTGGTATCACAACTTTTTGTCACATTGTTATGTATTTAATTTGAACTAAATATTTATTCATCCATATTTCGATCCCAGATTGTACATTATTATGTATAAACATTATGCAAAATGAGGATTCAGCTCTCAGTGTACTCTCTGAATATATTTTAAGGTGGCTGCAAGAAACTTAATTGTGAAAATAACTGCCCTGAAGGCTACATGAAAAACAAATATGGCTGCAAATTGTGCCAGTGCATAAGTAAGTATGTTTTCCTCAAGCAAAACACATCAAGACCACTGCATGATTGTACACCTTATCTAACGAACTCTGCTGCATTTCTTATGTTCTTACATAGCATAATATATTATAATGGTTGATATATTTACAACTCTAGGCATTGATAACTGCGCCAACAAACCATGTAAACATGATGGTATGTGTGTTGATGGTATCAATGATTATACCTGCAAATGTAAGCCAGGATTTACAGGCAAAAACTGTGAAACAGGTGGGTTCAATCAAAACCAGTATTTCATTTGTATAATTGATGATCTTTCTGTGATATAACTTCATTCATATGATAATTATGACTGTGTCAGAAAATACTAACAAAGAGAGAGAGAGCTATGTTTTTAACAGGCCAAATTTTCAAGCATCTCAGTAGTTTCTGTAATTAGCTTGTTAGTTATGCCGACCCAAATAAAATTGCTTTTGTATAGTTTTTATATCTTAACAAATTAAATAACTTTAATCCTGATAATGCCAATATATGAACTTACAGCTGCCAAAAAGGCCTCCAATTAAAAAAGTAAATGTGTGCACACTGCATTTTCTGTTCTCAACATGTTTAGCTTTCATACAGACCCCAATCACATATTTTTATGTACATCTTAATATTTGACTGAATGAAATAATCTCCGGCCATGGCAATAGGAAGATATAAGGCCACAGTGACTTAAAATGAAAAATGACAAAAAAGAAATACCAAGGGGATAAAAAGATATAACAAAAGTGTATCCCTCGTGTTTTGATCCCCAATGTACTGATTATAGTTATATACATTATTCTTAGCAATTAGATGTACCATTATAATGACTTTCAGACATAGATGAATGTGCCATCCACCCCTGTCAACATGGAGGCAAATGTAATGATCTAATCAATAAATACA
The DNA here is from genome assembly GCA_019095985.1 of Streblospio benedicti. Taxonomy (NCBI): domain Eukaryota; kingdom Metazoa; phylum Annelida; class Polychaeta; order Spionida; family Spionidae; genus Streblospio; species Streblospio benedicti. The sequence goes on from CM032667.1 coordinate 34,501,844, forward strand.
CATGTACATGCAAAGCTGGATATACTGGCTACAACTGTGAGACAGGTAAGTAGATATCTATGGCAGTAATTGCAACTAGGGATGACATGGTTTCAAATGTAGAAGCCAGTTGTCCTACTTCTAATCTAATATATTGCTAAATTGTTTTCTTCTGATCCCGGGTTGATAATGGTCCAATTTGCTATTTAATATAATATCTGCATTGCATCGATTTCGAAAAAGCTTTGATGTAATGCAGATATCATATTAAATAGCAAATTGGACCATTATCAACCCAGGATCAGAAGAATGACATTAAGTAATATATTAGATTAAAAGTAAGACAACTGGTTAATTCTGATCATATTGTAAGTTGCACTTTAAATATTTGGAAATAATTTTGTAGACTAAATATGTTATATATAGTACATTGTGTTGAAATAAGCTCTACTTACATTTTACCTTAAATCACATTGTACCTATATTATATTTGGTATAAGTGTTTAAAAGTGGCAAAATGTTTTTGTTAAAATAATTGGTAATAGTTAAAGATTAATAGATATCAAATAAAAACTAAATAATGTAATATACTAGTGTAGATTTATATAGACCTAATATAATTAATATTGTTATTCAAATGTTAATTGATCATTGAAAAGAAGACTATAGTTCTCGAAAACTGTCATGAACATTGAATTTCTGTATAGAGGTTTATGTTTTATGTTTTGTGTAATGTTGCAGAGGAGTAGTAGAAGTAAAATAATGAGACTGTACGCTGCATACCAAGTGCACTCAATTCTACAATATATATTTTTCATTCCAGATATAAATGAATGCCAAAGTGAACCGTGCCAAAATGGAGGAAGCTGCAATGACTTGGTGAATTTGTACAAATGTAGCTGTAAACCTGGATATACTGGAAATAACTGTGAAACAGGTGGGAATGAACATGGTTAACATTCATATTTATATTTTTAAGGTCACTTTCAAATACTGAGTACATAGTACATAGTATGGAGAGGGCATTTTGCCAGGCTATATCTTTTGCATTTTCAAAACATATACTTAAAACAAGCATCTATTACTAAGATTTATCACATATAAATGTCAGATGAAGATATGTAAAGCTCATTAATCTGGTAGTTACATGGACCATGACCACAGATTCAGAATTCATTTGTAAACTAATAGGACTATTGGAGTCAAGCTGGTTAATGAATTTTGTATTTGTACGAAAATAAGCAAAATGTAGAATTGTTGTTTGACCCCTTAGACATAGATGAATGTGTAAGCACAAGTGAGTCCATACACTGTATTGGATGTTGTACATTCTAGTGGTAGAAATATTCATTTGACTTGAAGTTGTGACATAGATGTAAGGGAAATTGACGATATTATTTGCTTGCAGAAATAAACGAATGTCACAGCAAGCCATGCCAACATGGTGGGGAATGCACAGACATGGTGAATATGTACAAATGCAGTTGTAAACCAGGATACACTGGCATAAACTGTGAGACAGGTGAGCGTGAACATTAGAATGTATGTTATAGGTTATTCCTAAATGAAAAGTACTAACCTGCTACTTTATAGATTCAACAGTCTTTGTTGATTAAAAAATTAATATTGTTTCTAGTATTCACTAAGAATACATTTACATTTAATAAGTTGCAAAGAAGTCTTTAAATATCCACAAAATCTGCAATATTCATTATTGCTCCCACCATAAATCATCTATGAAATATAAACAGCTTTATTCTCATATTTTAACACAGTTTAATTATTTTACAATATCAAAACATACCTTTATTTATGGTGGTATATTTTTTGAACTGAACCAAAAGTCAAAATTGCATAATTTACATAATTATGTGCAAAATGCTATGGGTGGAATTGTTGCAATTTTACAATTTGTATTATAATCTCTTATCAACCAAGTAGCAATCAATCACATGCCATTGAAAAAAGACTGTCCATATGTGGTTGAGAAAATCACACCAGCCTGAACAATTTCAATTATAGATATAAATGAGTGTGCCAGCCACCCTTGCCACAATGGAGGAAAATGCACTGACATGGTGAATATGTACAAATGCAGTTGTAAACCAGGATACACTGGGACAAACTGTGAAACAGGTATGCATTGTCCATTTTTAGATGAGGATATGTAAATCTCATTTATTTAGCAGTTACAAGGAAAATGTCTCCAATTCAAGAGTTATTTTTAAAGCAATTAGCAAATTGGAGTATGCAGTTCAAGCTGGCTAATGAATTTTGTATTTGTACAATGAAAAGCAAAAATGTAGAATTGTTGTTTAACCAAGCAAACATGGAAGAATGTGCCAAGAACAATAGATTTTATGCACTGTATTGAAGTTATTCATCTAGTTGTAGAAATATTCATTTCATATGGAGTTGTGATACAGATGTAAGGGAATTTGATGATATTATTTGCTTGCAGATATAAACGAGTGTGATAGCCACCCTTGCCAACATGGAGGTGAATGCACAGATATGGTGAATATGTACAAATGCAGTTGTAAACCAGGATACTCGGGGATAAACTGTGAAAAAGGTGAGAGTGAACATTGCTAAGGTTTAAAATATATGTTATTTTTTAAAATAACAACTGCATGATATATGTTAATTAATAGATATATGTAAGTTTAATTGGCTATTATGAACTGTGTATTTAAAATATATTGATAAGAAATATGGAAGTGTTGCTTTCCACCTCAGACATAGATGAATGTAGAAGCCATCCATGCCAAAATGGTGCAAAATGTGTAAATGGAGTTAACACATACACCTGTCAGTGTAAACCTGGTTACACGGGCATCAACTGTGAAACAGGTAAACATCTACTAGCTATATGTTTCCAAGATATATTCTATAACCTATACTATATGCTTATACGTCTACACTTATATATGTATCTATGCAGTTTTATTTTAGTCTTTTTTGTGGATGTTAATGTGTTTTAAAATTGTACACATACTGTCATAGATTATAGTTACATATAATCACTACACCTAAGTGAATTCATTAACTATGGTTTATTAATAAATAAGCCTTTGAAATATGATTAAGGAGCTTTATAGTCACTTATATTCTAAAGAGTTACATTTTAAGATGTTCTATTTAGTTTGAATTGTATACACTTTACCCTTACATTTTTTATAAATGTCATTACCAAATAATATTGATAATTGATGTGATATAAACCTCTCTACGATAGATATAAATGAGTGTGCCAGCAAACCTTGCAACAATGGAGGAAAATGCACTGACATGGTGAATATGTACAAATGCAGTTGTAAACCAGGATACACTGGGACAAACTGTGAAACAGGTATGCATTGCCCATTTTTAGATGAGGATATGTAAAGCTCATTTATCTAGCAGTTGCATGGAAAATGTCTCCAATTCAAGCGTTATTTTTTAAAGCAATTAGTAAATTGGAGTTTGCAGTTCAAGCTGGCTAATGAATTTTGTATTTGTACAATGAAAAGCAAAAATGTAGAATTGTTGTTTAACCAACCAAACTTGGAAGAATGTGCCAAGAACAGTAGATTTTATGCACTGTATTGAAGTTATTCATCTAGTTGTAGAAATATTCATTTCATATGGAGTTGTGATACAGATGTAAGGGAATTTGATGATATTATTTGCTTGCAGATATAAACGAGTGTGATAGCCACCCTTGCCAACATGGAGGTGAATGCACAGATATGGTGAATATGTACAAATGCAGTTGTAAACCAGGATACAAGGGGAAAAACTGTGAAAAAGGTGAGAGTGAACATTGCTAAGGTTTAGAATATATGTTATTTTTTAAAATAACAACTGTATGATATATGTTAATTAATAGATATATGTAAGTTTAATTGACTATTATGAAGTGTGTATTCAAAATATATTGATAAGAAATATGGAAGTGTTGCTTTCCACCTCAGACATAGATGAATGTAGAAGCCATCCATGCCAAAATGGTGCAAAATGTGTAAATGGAGTTAACACATACACCTGTCAGTGTAAACCTGGTTACACGGGCATCAACTGTGAAACAGGTAAACATCTACTAGCTATATGTTTCCAAGATATATTCTATAACCTATACTATAAGCTTATACGTCTGCAGTTATATATGTATCTATGAAGTTTTGCACCTTTGTCTTTTTTGTGGATGTTAATGTGTTTCAAAATTGTACACATACTGTAATAGATTATAGTTAGATATAATCATAATACCTAAGTGAATCCATCAACTATGGTTTATTAATAAATCCACCTTTGAAATATGATTAAGGAGCTTTATAGTCACTTATATTCTAAAGAGTTAAATTTTAAGATGTTCTATTTAGTTTGCATTGTATACACTTTACTCTTCAATTTTTTAAATGTCATTACCGAATAATATTGATAATTGATGTGATATAAACCTCTCTACGATAGATATAAATGAGTGTGCCAGCAAACCTTGCATCCATGGAAAATGTACTGACCTTGTCAATCAGTATCTTTGTACCTGCAAGACCGGATACACTGGTACAAACTGTGAATCTGGTAAGTAATGAAATTCTTCATAAATTTGTTTTTTGATGAATAGCAATAATCATACATGATTAAATCTCTCTTTTTGTCAGATTTTAAATATAGATATCAGTAAAAGTTATATGTTACATATTATATATAGATAATGCCTGAAAAGATGTTGTTGATTATATCTGACACAATGTTGTTAATAGTTACATTTTTCATAAATTTTGGATTTTTCATCTTGAGGTTATTTTAAAAGCTGTCTGTGTTATAGCATTGTCTACTGTATTAGGTAACACATAATACTGAGCTATATCTATTTTTACTAATTATAAACAGATTAATTAATCATATAAACTATTGGTAAACTATATGAATTAAAACACAAAGCTATAAAAGGTTTCATTTGTTTTCCAATAGATATAGATGAATGTTCAAGTCTACCATGCAAAAATGAAGGGAAGTGTAACAACAATGTGAATGGATATGTGTGCAGTTGTAAGCCTGGCTTCACTGGTACCAATTGTGAAACTGGCAAGTATATTTGCAAACATATAATAAGATTTGTAGAATATAATGGATTCAATAATTAAAATTAGAATAAGACTCCACGGGCTGCCAATATGTCTTCGGGTAACTTATAAAATATGTGTAATGGTATTCAAAGCCAGATTGGGTGAAGCCCCGAGATATCTTTGAGACGTCATCAAATCGTACATGTGGTCCCATCATCTTAGATCCTCGAATACAAACTTTGTTCAGTTAGGGAAAGGTAGGATGAGATTTGGAAAACAATCTTTCCGAGTTGCTGGTCTCAAGGTTGTGGAATGGCCTGCCAGATTCAATAAGGGCATTTACTGATATTGATGATTTTAAAAGAGAGCTTATGACTTCCTTTTTCATAACTGCATTCAATCTCTAAATTTGAACTTAGATAGTAAATCAATTAGCAAAAGAGCAAGATGAACATTGTATGTATGTATATCGATTGTGTAGTATATCAATTGTGTATGCCCTTCTCAGTACTAGCATGTAAACTAGCTGGAACACTTAAGTGGTCTGCTTGTATAAAAATCCAATTATTGTCATTATTACTATTATTACAATGGTGTGAAATTTTTGACAAACCCTGTAATATTTGGACGACCATGGAATTGAGCTCACAATCTCCTGATGCTACCAAACCAGTCATATGTGTAGAACAGGTGCCTTACTCCATTAGACCAATGGTCCTGATGGTTCAGAAACATGTTTGAACTTGGCTCACTTTTAATCGCTTATGGATTAGGCTGTGCCCACCTTTGCCCACCTTTGCCCAGCTTGCCCACTTGGCGGTGGCACTGATACATGTCTATTTCAGTTTCCCTTGTTATATAGCCTTTATCCCCTAACATTTCCCAAGTAGTCTGATCTTACTTCTTGACTACTAGAGGACGATTGCTTCATGAGGTCTCATAGGCCCAAAAGTCTCTGGGTGTCATGTATACATGAACCTTTCGAGAGAGAGGGAGGGAGTTCCATCCTTCATAGCTTTGACCATGTCCACCTGGCGGTGGAACTGATTTCCAAGCATTCTGACACGTGCATGACACCTGGATGGTCCCAATGCTCTCCTGTGGAGCCACTTTTTTCACAATACCAGTTGATGGATTGTAACTTTTCTATAGTAAAGTTCATCATGTTGCCATGCTTGCAATGGGCTTGCAAAAGTATGTTTAGCAAATCATTTTATATAAAGCTATCTGCATTGATTGAAGCATATATATTGAAGGTGTAAATGTGGCTTAGAGGTTTTAACTGAAACATAAGCATTGACACCAACTTATTGATTGTAGATATAAATGAATGTAGCAGTAAACCGTGTCAGAATGGAGGACGTTGCAATGACATGGTAAATGGCTACAAATGTACATGCAAATCAGGTTATACTGGTGTGCATTGTGAAACAGGTAATAACCTTAACCCATGTATATGCAATCGAAAGTTAACATGCGTATGGAGATTTAAGTTTTGTTCATGCTCATGTAGACCCCCAAAGTCTTACCATTTAGCTGAAACCTTTTACCGGTCACTATTAGAAATATTAAACAAGTTAAATTAAGTAAGCTTCAAGCTCCTTAAACTTTTTAGAATATTAACTAAGTCAAACATGTTGGAACACCTTCATGTATTTCCCAATATGAATCTCTTATTCTTGTTGATTAGGTGGAGAGGTAAACGTGAAGGGTGACTCTCCTCTGGTGGTGGACCCCAGCAAAATTCCAGCCACAGTGGCAGGTACTGTGCAATGTGAGAACACCTACACCAAGCTCGGATTCAATGTCCAAATGGTGCTCAAAGTCAGGTAAGACAGTAAATTATGCAAATTCATATAATGTGACATATAATGTACGATAAATATATATTACATATATAGTGCTTGGTCAAATCAAGTCAAAAAATTGTTTATTATACTGATATAGTAGTGTGTCATATGATTGTGAATTTTGTGGCATTAAAATTTGCAGGTGAAAGAACAGTCGTGTGCTTTACTTCTATGCTTATAAGATACATGATGTCTTTCTGCATTTGTTAGAGCTAAATGATCTCTACCAGAGTATTCACGGGTGATGTGTTGGCAGACATTATTCTGTTCAACAACACATTTGTTCCAGTGTACAAACATAATGAAATACTTATGAATGAATTTTAGTAAGGTTTATAGTTGAGATAACAAGCATATTACATTCAAAACCAAGTAGATTTATTCAGCCTTTGTCTTGGCCTGGCAAGCAAGCAAGGGCTTGCGGATGTTGGGTAGTCGATATAGCAGTGGCCTTGGAGGCTAGTTGCTTTGCAAAGCAGTTGACCCAGAGGTCGGTGGTTTGTTCTCTGTCCAGGCTGAGTCAAAGGATGCATAAGTCTACTTGGTTTGTACTTGGTTCTGAATGTAAGATGCATGTTACCTCAACTATAAACCTTACTAAAATTCATATAAAACATGCAAATCTCTTTCATCGCGTAGTAATGATGCTTATTTCAAATGTAGGCCTATTCATGGAGCTTTGATAAAGAATCAAGAAGGTCCAGGCATGTTCCGTGTTGTGTACAGCAGACCTGGTGACTACAAGTTCACCTGCATTGTGGAAAACACTCTTGGGGAATCTCTCAACAAAGCAACAACCACCGTAGATGTCAGACAGCGTAAGTCAGTTAATTAATCTAATTTCTTTTCTTGTATATATGTGTCTGAATCTTTTATGTATGCATCAAAAGAAAAATAGCAACAAGCAAATAGACCCAGCAAACAGGACCATACACATTTTCATCTTTCCTCTCTTTTGGTTTATCTTTTCTTCATATAGTGGGGTAGAGTGTGAATTCAAACATTGTGTTTCTCATATTTTCATGGCACAATACAGCTGTATGATTCACATAGTAGGACCTATATAACTCAATCTTGAATGGTGTGAATGAGCAATTTGAGGTCTCCAAAATTTTGGGTTTTCAGAGTGATTAATCAAGTGAAGTAACATTAAGGGTAATGGTGACTTGCTTGAGCTATCCATACATATGTAATTAGAGTTATCAGAGTTGGAGCTATACCAGTACTACTGTATTTCTTATTAAAACATTCTGACCTCTCAAGCATTTAAAGGGGATTGAGATATGAATTGTATACATGAAACACAAATAAAATCACATTTTCAATAAAAATGATTAATGCAACATGTGTGTATTCAGTCATAGCTACCACAGCATTTTGCAACATGCCAAATTATTGAAGTCCAAATAATAGACATACTGATCTTTTACTAAGTGAGGTTACTAAACATATTTAATTACCATTGTATTTTATCGTGTGATAGCCCCTAGTGTGTCCATTCGTGGAAAACAGAATCTGAACCGAGCACCAGACACTATGGTGCAATCCAAGGTGTCTTGCATTGATAGAGTGGATGTGGATGGCAAGATCACAGAATCTAAACTCGTTGTACTCAGGTATGATTCAATGTCATATGAGCCAAGGGAAAAGATTGATAAATTCACATGTATTTTTTTGTCTCTAAAGTTTTAACTCAATATTTACAGCTTAAAATCTAATTCTAAGTAATTATAACATTTTATAAATCTTATACTATTGGTTTTTCTTAAGACCTAAGTCAAATGGTGTCCAAATCAAGCCTTTGACGGATGGACACTACAAAGTGCAATATCCAGTGGGTGGAGTATATGTGCTCCAATGTCGAGTGACAGATGATGAACATCTCACTGGGTCAGCTACACTCACTGTCAATGTTAAGGATCTATATGGTACGTAGGAATACTTTTACTAATGTTATCATTTGTAATTTTGTAGAATTGTTATATACTGTGCATAAATCAAATAGCACAATTATGTATAACTAGCTGTTTACCCGGCATTGCGTGGGTTGAAACAGATGAGATCTGGAACACATTAAATGCTCCTCCCTCCCCATCCTTCCTCCTGGCCCACGTCCCTCGAACCAGCTCCCCTCAGTATACAGGTCTGTGACAGATTAAATACTCCTCCATCACCGTCCTCCCATCGTCATATGTCACAGCCATTTACACACTAAATGTACTAAATATGGCAATGATTGATCCCTATAATATCCCTCTCCCAGCAACTGTTACCCATGGTTAATACGTGCGGAGCAGATTAAATGTCCCACTCATCCCTACCCTTCCTTCTGCCCCCACCCCCTCTTCTCTCCCCAACCCTCTCTACCCCATCCCCATCTAAACAGGTCCATAATTAATGCACCCCCTTCCTACTGCTGCTCCGGTTGATACGGATGAGATCTGGAACATATTATAAATGCTCCTCCCTTCGCATTCTTTCCCCTGTCCCACATCCCTCACACCAGCTTCCATCATTATACAGGTCTGGGAAAGATTAAATACACCTCCATCACCTTCCTCCCACAGTATTATGTGACAGCCATACACACACTATATGTATGTGGCAATGCTTGATCCCTCTAATACGCCTCCCTCCAGCGACGCCTACCCCTGGTAAACACGTGCAGACCATTAAATGTGCATCTCAATCACACCCTTTTTGCTGCTGCTCGGGTTGAAAATTGATGAGATCTGGAACATATTAAATGCTCCTCTCTGCCTCACCACCAGCCAAATCCGCCCCCCCCCCCCCCACACACACACACCCGCCATGTGGACACACACACCCTTTCTGCCAACAACCCTCCTCAAAACAAGTTCGGAGCAGATAATACAATCACCACCCTTCCCAGCTCCCTCGTTGTATGACTGTACATCTAACGTGCAAGATACGTTTGACATATACAAACATTTAACGTACTACGTACCTTTAGCAAACATGGCCCTGTAAGCAACCTTTCTACAAAATTCTTTTTTCTTGTTTTTTATCATTAAAACCAATCTATTTGGTTTTAAATGTGACATTATAACGACCACGAAGTTGTCCTGATTGTACATACACAATTTGTATTGTGTACGTCTTGTGGTTAAAAAGCCCGTTGTGACAAAAAAAATCGCCTGTTCCTTTATATATATACAGATTCGTTGTTGTCAATATATGCTCAGTATAAATTAATCCACTACATCCATGTTTATAATGCCCATGATTCATTTTAAACATTATTTTGTTTCTTAAATCTATTCATTCTAAAATGCTAATGCTTCTTGTAAATGAACACCTAATTCTATGCTGATTAGGGAACCATCTGTCATCTCATGATTCAGGAAAAGGCCTACTGTGTACTTCAAGTATAGGAATAAGGTTCTTCACGGTGTTAGATCTACCTATCAGACCTGATAGATGATTACTGTTTATGATAAATGTCTTTTGAAAACATCTTTGCAGTCTGTACGTTTATGACTTATTATGCACACCATTCTGTTTTCATCAGCCCCTACTGTAAGTGTAACTGGAGATGAGGTAGTGGAGTTGGAAACTTCCCCAGACAGTGTGGTGCGTGGCACTGTGGACTGCTCACAGTCTAAAGACAGGGATGGCGATCTTGTCAAGTTCTCTCTCAGAATCATGCAGTAAGTAGAATATCATGTTATATTTTGTGAGAAAGAAAACAGGTGTACTTATTCCCATCATGTACTGTTGTATATACATATTATGGTCTTTGCCATGTTAATGTACAGTTTGATTCCATATTTCAGTGGACGTAAATTGGTGCAGACTCAAGAAGAGATTTCCACTGGTGTGTTCTCTGTGACATACCAATCTCCTGGCAAAGTGTCTTTTGTGTGCCAAGTCACTGACAACCATGGTTTGGAGGGAGATGCACCATTCACTGTCACTGTCAAGATACGTACGTAGTTAGCTTTGTTAACATATAAGCAGTAACAATAATAAATATAAGTTATACTTTCATAAGGACAATTGTTAATACTATACAGTGTGCATTTACATAATACCTTGGAGGTGAGGATCAGGATTAAATTATCTTATGGTTTGTCCCTAAAAGCACCCATTGTGAAACCTGTGACCAAATCTCCTGTTCTCCTGGAGAAGACTTCTGTTGTGGAAACACTTAATGCCAATGCTGATGACGAAGATGGATCCATCACTAGAGTGCGCTGTGTGCTCAAGAGGTAAATCAGCTCCCCACTTTTGTATATGTATAATATATACTATATACATAATAGAAAAATAACTGTTATCAGATGTATCAGTTATATTTCCATTTTTCCATATTCATGAGTATGTATTCAATTGGTACACCTATATTTTCAGTCCTGCACAGCCACAAGGTTTCAAACTTAGCAAAACAAGCATGGGCGTGTACATGGTGACGTATTCCACTCCAGGAGTGTACACATTCAAATGCAGTGCTGAGGACAATGACAGGCTGAAAGCCTCTGCCACGGTCACTGTCACCGTTACTGCTAGTATGTGGACTTTTGATATTCTATAAACTGCACATCAATTCCTGTCATATATTGTATGGATTGTATTGCTTCTAATTAAACTTATAGTCATCTGGCATTGAGAAGACGTAGAAGTGTAATAAACACCGTCTTGCTGACATAATTCTAGGACCTGAAGTACGTCCGACGGCTGATGAGAAAGTGACCATCGCAGTTGGTGAACAGTCGGTGACTGGTACTGTGGACTGCTCGGACACCACAGTGTATGGCGGCAGCATCGTCAGCTACAGCCTCAAACTGCTCAGGTAGAGATGGCATCTTCTCATGCTAGGCAGCCAGTCAGGCCACACATCAAGAGACAGCACAATGTCCGTCTTAGAAATTTCCAATTCAAATCTTTTACTGCCCTTGTTGATAAACAATCTCTCCATATTGTCTCCATCTCTGCTTGCAATCTCAATGGGAACTGAACAGTTTTTATGAATGAAGGTGTCACTTAAGGTTATTATAAAACAAGCAAGAAGAGTAGAAATGTTGCCAAGTTAAAGGTGTCTATGTTTAGACCGCTCATATGTAGTGTGAAATAAACAGCTGTCCTACAACATGATTTCATTTACAGTAATGTTGCCATAGTATGCCTACAATAGCATTATATATTAAGAATGCTACATATCAACAAAATTTGCATGTGTTTGTGTCATACAGTCCCAGTTATAAGACATAGAAGCTAAATTCATATTTGATTATCTGATATTCTACAGCCCAAAGGAGCCAACTCACTTCTCCATTGCGGAAAAGACCAAGTCCAAGTTCACTGTGACCTACCCCGCGGCTGCCACATACAGCTTCCAGTGTATAGTGACCACTGACCAAGAACTGGTTGGACGTGGCAACATCAATGTAGTTGTAGACAAAGGTTCGAAACGTTATATCAGTTAACAGTAGAGATTTTGTTATATGCATGTGGTCAACATACTTGCCCTCAATTATAGCACTGCTGATCGTCATAAACACAGTTAAGTTTCATATGTTACGTATATATTATATGTAATTTATAGTTTTACCGTCCTTTATAGTCACGCAGTTTTAGCCATCAAGCTCGTTAAAAGATTCCAGAATTTTCAGCAATATGAAGCATCAGTTTTAAACGGCATGCATATGTATGTAGTAGGTTGTCATGCGGTCATATGCATGCACATTTGCAGGGGGCTGGCAGCGCGTGGAGCAGTATTTTGGTTTTATAGTAGTCTGAAATATTAGATTTTCAAAAAATTTGATACGAGAAAAACGGGTTCATGATAAAATTAGCTATTGCAACATCCATTGTGATCTAGGTAACCATTCTATTGTTAATATATTGTAAAAAGGATGGCTAAAACATACTGACAATGAAAATTAGGAAATAATAACCCATAGCATTCAAACATGAGCCACAAGTATCGCATTCTATAATATAGCTATATAGCTATATATATAGGACGCCAGTCACAAGAGGGTATAGTTCATTATATTGTTTTATAAATATAAATATGTGCCATGGCACGTGATATTTCTTATTGTTGTTTGGTGATGATTAGAAATCATTGAAATAATTGTTTTCAACATTAGTAGCAAAATGGGTCTCATGATACTGTCTAGTGTAGGTTATACATTACATATTCTGTAATTTTTCCTTCATTTTATGATAATTTCTAAAGTTCTAGTGAAAATAACACTTTAATTTAACTTTTAAGTGATTGTATGATAAATATGAAGTAACCCCTTGCATAACGATTCAATGTATTTTGCTTATTTTCTCTCCATAGTAAATATAAGTAGCATTTTGCACCCATATTACGGCCGAATCAGTAGCGATTCTGGTATTTTTTGTACAATAGGGGTGTAGCCGGAGGCCTTAATGGTTCTAAAAGTTAAAGCTAAGTAAACAACATGTTGACATACTTGTATTAGGTTATTCCCAGGCCCTCTCAGGCCCCGGGGCATCAGACCCTGCATAAATTGGTATTGATGTTGTTTCTACCCTCATTAATAAGCATTTTGACAGGCGTAATTGCCGACATTTTTGTGTGGACTATGCGTCAGGGCTAATTGCTGGTTTTGCTGTTGTACTCTAGCAAGCAGGCTAAACTTGTAATCGATGTTTTACCTGTGCCCATTGGTTGTGTTACAGACACAGACGAGTGCCTGAGCAGACCATGCATGAACGGCGGCAAGTGTATTGATGGTACCGACACATATAGCTGTGTGTGCGCTGCACGTTACACAGGCACACGCTGCGAGACTGGTGCGTCACCTAGCTTACTCCATCCATTATGCTAGGGGTGGGGGCAGTATGGGGATGACAAACATAGTCTTCATAATGTCTGTCTTACTAAAGTAGTTTGATCTGATCCCACAATGGTTTCTTCATTCAAAACACTTTGAATTTGCCTATTATGTATGTGTAGCATAATGCAAGGTTCTAGTATTATATGCTTTGCAATTGTAGTACTTATTGTAAATATTGTGCTTGGGGTTCTGACGGTATATTTGCTTATTATGGCTTCCTATAGTATAATCCATGTTGTTGTAGCCCCGGATGTGACTATCACGGCTGATAGTCCTCTGACACTGGATGAAAACAACAAGGCAGAAGGCAAAGTCACCTGTAAACAAGATTTTACCAATCATGGTTTCCATATCAGGACAGAACTTTCTGTCAGGTAATTGTTTAATGGCAAATGTTTACATGCAGGTTTCTTATATGTTTAACTTGCCCAACTGCTTTGAACTCATTTGATTTATTCCTGTTGCAGTCCGTCTTCAGTGACCATTAAGAGAATGGGCAAGCACAGCTTTAAGGCGACGTACACCAGCCACGGCGACTTTGTATTCAAGTGCAAAGTTGTGGACAGCAAGACCAATGCAGAACTGGCAGTGGCAAACACGGTTGTGGATGTTAAATCAGGTGAGAAGAACACACGTGGTTACATCTAATACGTTACGGATTTAGTTTGATGATAACATTAATCAAAATGATACATCGATATATTTCACATAATGTTTCATATAATGATACCTAACAAATAGATAAAACAGTAGAGTATTAAAGTTTGCATGTTTGCTAGGTCTGTTTCTGTGACTTATAATTAGAGTCATTATTGAATTTTAGCCCCTACTGTAACCATATCTGGCCAGACCAAGATAGAGGTTCAGCCAAATGATCGTCAAACACCCAGTGGAACGATCGACTGTCACTCAGCCCGAGACCTTGATGGCAAGGTTGTTGACACAAAGCTTGTGGTTGTATCGTAAGTCAATTGATTCTTACATCAAGCTATCAATGTGGTTACTTCTCAGATAGTTTGAGACAAGAAATATGCACATACGTTTTACTATGTACTGGAGGCTTTAAACTATCATATATCTACCCATGAATTTTATATGTATACTTTGTGGCACAGCAGTAGGGTAGGATATAAAAAACTCACAATCAGTACAATGACTATCGCAAAGTTATTCTGCATTATTAATTACCTAATTCAATAAGATAATTGCATATTTATAGCGGCGATGCTTCTGTGAAGCACATAGGGAAAGGCAAGTTCTCTGTGAGCTACAACAGTGAAGGTACCTACATGTTCCGCTGTGAGGTGAAGGATGATGAAGGCCTTGTGGGAACCTCCAGACCATTTACGGTCAATGTCATCAACCTCAAAGGTAGGGATTATATACAAGAAACCTTTGATTCACGATAAGTTAAGTCTACATAGTTTGTATCCGTCTGAATTTCCACGATGACTCAAAGTTTCATTTTTACATGTAGTATGATGCTTTGTAATGAGGAAATGAAATGCTATTTATTATTTTGTTAAGTGTAATTTTTTCTATTTGCAGCCCCAGTTGCTGTAGTGACGGGCACTACCAAACTACAGATTGAGAATGAAGCCGGAGTGAAGGGCAGGGTGGACTGCTCCAAGAGTCACGATGAAGATGGAACCATCAAGTCGTACACTCTCAGCATGATCTTGTAAGTTGCAGTTGTCCATTGATGTGAAGTTGACTGGATAGACATTGCTTATTTCATATTGATTATTCTTTTACAATAATGTAATTGGTGTGGTATTCTTTCACAAGTATAAGAAAATGGTTGGATCAGTTGGGAAACTTGAAAAATTTAATGAAAATGTATGGCGAATCGGGAACACCTTATGATATGTAGTTCATTATCAATCCTTATGAATGCCGTAATATTTGAAAAAATAATATCATATTGTTTGGTCTTTGTTTACAGTTTTACATAATTGCTAGTTCAAGCTGTCAATTCTGGTATGAAGTGATAACAAAGTTGCGATGTTTCAGACCAGCCAAGAATTCCAAGGCTGCCAAATGGGTAGAACAATCTAAGGGCATGTTCTCAGTCAAATACATGACCTATGGCAAATTCAAGTTTGTGTGCACAGTCACAGACAACCACGGCCTGAAAGGAACAGCTGTTTTCACTTCAAGAGTACTTATTGGTCAGTTATGATATATTTGGAAACTAATAAAGTAGTCATTAGTCAATTATGATCTATTGATAGTCTTTTGAATTAAAATTAGCTGCATTGAGATTACATATGCTGAATTTCACAACATATTTCATGACCCTTTTTTATATCCAATATGACATATTTTATATTCATTCTCTTAGCTGTAAACATAGAAAAAGCTGGTTTGCAAGTTCTTTTAGCTTAGAAGGAAACAAACTATGTTTGATGAGCGTATGGAATAGAGATAATATAAATTGCTTTATTATTCCCCACCTAACTTGAAATATTTGTTTAAGATGTGTATTTTTCCATTTTACAGCTCCATCCATAAAGCCAGTCCCCGAGCCCAAGAGACTTGTGATGACATCAGATAAGCCGGTATTTGGATTGATCATGGCTAACTCTAATGATCCTGATGGAGATGTTATCAAGGTTACAGCAGATACAAGGTATCTATCATTTGTTTTGATTCATGAATATTCTTCTACATTTTAAAGAAACAAGTAAAAGGGGAAAAGAATGTTGAATTCTTTGAAAATAATCATATTGTTGATTAGCGTTTTAATATTGTGTTGTTTAATGCTAAGCCTTTTGTGAAGTACAACCATTATGTTTTACAGCGGAATGCCAAAAGGATTCAAGATAGTACAGTCGACTCTGGACATGTTTAAAGTCCAATTCTCTTCAAGTGGTAGATATGCTATAAAGTTCACAGCCACAGATAATGATGGACTTACATCTTCCAATGTCGCCAAAATCGTTGTTACCAGAGGTTAGTTGGCTGCTACATGTGCTGATGATCAGTTTCTTGTAATTCCAATACAATTCATCATTTATGATTCAGGTGTATTGTCGTAATTAGATGAGCGACTTGTATTCCCTCCATATACGAACAATCTTACATGTGGTGTACTCAAAATCATAATTATAATTGTGGATTGGCTATACATGGCGTAAATTTTCACATCATAAAAAATTGCATTAAATACAAATTTTGGCATGGTCAAAATTGCATTATATACATGTGGGTGTAATATTTATTGAGTGTAATGTATTATGCATGACATTTTTCAGCACCTGTTGTTGAACCAATAGCACCAACAAGACCCATCACTATTGACAGAGTGAAGCCCATAACAGTGGACTGTTCTCATGTGAAGACCTTTGGTGAAAAGATCATCTCCTATGAGCTCATTGTGAAAAAGTAATTGATGCATAGAAATATACTTTGATAATAATAGCAGACAATAGAAACACCAATTTTAAAATGTCATTAACATTTGTGTTTAGTAGTTCATGATACACTGCCATATTCATGTAAGTGTGAAAAAATGATATAATAAGAAAACTTATTGATACATTATTGAAGGAAAAATTCACATTCACATGATATTTTTGTTTCATTTCATTAGATGACCATTAAGTGAGGGTAGTGCTTATCAATATTCATTTATCAAAATACTCATGATTACATTCAAGAATCCACTACTAACTTTTGAATTCAGGTCATCATGATATTCAGCATTTCAGCATTACATATGCAAGGCAGTTTATTGTCATATTGACGTTAATTGCAGGCCAGAGTCATAAACTTGTCCATAAACATAGATTGTACAGGTGACTATACCTACACTTGCAGGCCTGCTCACCCTGAGGGCCTGAAGATTGATGGTCCTGACCACGGCGTGTTCCATGTGACCATCACCAAATCTGCAGACTACGAGTTTGAGTGTAAGGTGAAGACGGAGGGTGGAGAGGGCAGCGGCAAGGTGCCCGTCAGGGTCAATGAACGTAAGTCCTGATTTACTACTAAAATGTGCAATATTGTGTGAGCTTGTTAAAGGTCTGTACAAACTCATTTTCAGCTTTCTCTAGTAGTTATCACTTTGCCATCATCTCATAATTATTCTGCTCTTTAGCGCCAACAACCACACCAAGTAGCACAGAGAAGACCATCAACCTGGAGTACGGTGAGATTTCTAGTGGCCAGCAGCTCTTTGGCAACTGCAAAGATGTGGACGGACGCGTGGTCAGCTGTGACTGCACACTTGACAGGTGAGGGTCGCCAAAGGATAGGGCAGCGGTCCTACAATGTCTGACGAAAATAATAGAATTAGGGTTGATCATCTTATTCAGGTGCACTTCTTAACTTGACATGACAAGAAATATTAACAACACAACAATAATAATGATGGCTCAGTATAATAGGTAATCTGATGCTAGTATTAGTCCAACTACATTTCACTAATACTACCCATGGCTACTGTATGTTACAGTGACAATGTTCCCAAGGGATTTGCAATGAAGCAGAAGAGTACAGGTGTCTATGATGTCACATACTACACATCAGGAAAGTACACGTTCAAATGTGTTGCCACTGACAATGACCAATTCAAAGCCACAGGATACACCACTGTGGTGGTGGAAGCTGGTGAGTAACTGGAAACTAGTCATTTGTAAATTACAATTCTAGACAGTAGTTCATTTTTTATCACATATTCAATGGCACACTATTTAGACAGTAGTTATATAGAGATTGTTTGTCAGGAAAGTCAATACACTAGAGCCAAAATAGAACCATTTATATTAAAGCAGGTGCTTCACGACTTTCAGTTTACTATCGTAAAATCTAATTGGTTTTAAAAATAAAAACCTTTGACAGCTGCACAGTTTTATCAACCGAAATTTCTGCCCTTCGTCGATTGATTATCACATTGGCATTAATCATCACATGACAATGACCAATAATATATACAGGCACACAATAAGTATGTTCAACTTTCAATGAAACCATGCCAATTAATTTAATGTACAATTTAAAACACAACAGCATAAAACTGACTGGTTGGAAAAACAACTTCCAATATCATACATTCGCTTATGATTTGCATCTGATTATGCATTTGTGCTATATACCCAAGTCATATACCTAAGTCTATAAATTCAATGTGTACGTCCAGAATACCCCACAATGTCGGCTGTTGCAGGAACTGCCCCCTACGTGCCGGACGTGCAGTGTCTCCCTGGCAACGTGGTGATCACCGTGGACACCAAGCAGCTCAAGGGTGTTGACGCAAACAGTCTTACCCTGGGTGGATGCCAACCTGAAAGCCAAGGTCACAGTCGCATCTGGCGGCACGGACTCCACAGTTGCCATGCGAAGGTCTCCCAGGTATGAAGGATGGCAGTTTAGTTTCTTATTGAGTCAATGCAGCTATTCCAATTTTAAAATTGTACAATGTGCATGTATTTATTTTGTGTGTTGTGCATCCCCAGTAGCATGGTGCACTGTCAGGAATTAGCAAATAGTTATTCTAAATATGCATATGAGCAAATCGTACAGTACATGTAGGTTTGATCAGAAACGATTATAATCTTTTAGTTCCAGTTTGCAGTACTCAGTGAATTTCAGCAGTGTCTGTTACTGCATGTACTTGGGCTGCACACTTTGTTTCATAAATGGCCAAGTATTACCGCCAAGTAATCCCAGTGCCACATTCAATGACTTGAGGCATATGTCATTTGTAATTTGCCATGAAAGTCTGCCTTCCATAAAGCATCTTCATTAGACACGACTCAACGGCCCTCTGCTCTGTATATCTATTCATAATAGTCCATTGATATGAACATAACATTGCATTAGTATGTAACATAATATGGCGTATGGTTTACTTACAGAGCTTCCAAGATCAGGTGGTATACAGTTGGAGTCTGGAGATGAAGGCTGAACGCCGCTCCTCTATCACTGTGGACTGCTCGTACCCAATGAACACATTCATCAGCTCCTACCACCATGTTGACTACAGGTACCATCACTATTATGTAGTGTCTGTGATTCTAAATATATAACCACAGTTTAGTTGGGCAATAATTGTCTAGATTCGTTCAGGGCACTCATTTGCATGTTTCTGTAAACATATTTTTGCCCGTAATTGTTTTTAAAGGATTACAAACATAAAAATGATTCTCTACTTACTCAGTGGTCCATGATAAAGAGTGAAATGAAGATAATTGAATATATGGGCTTCTCATACAACATAATCTATCACATGTTCCACATACAAGATTCTGTTATTCAATTATTACACATCTTTCGCACTGAACTTGCAGCGTGTACCAGTACCTTGGAGGCGAACTTGGACGCTTCAACTTCTCCATGGCCATATATGAAGATGTGACATTCACCAAGCCATTTGAGCTTGGACAGATCATCACCATTGGTACACCCATCTACACAAAAGTCCGCTTCAACACGGCCACATCTCTCAACATGTTTGTACAGCAGTGCTATGCCGCACCCACTGTCGGCTTCTCCCATGTCAAATACCCATTCATCCTGCCAGGAGGGTAAGTCTGGGTTCATTTAGCAAGTACCCAATCTTAATAGAATCTAAGGACTGAAAACAGTACTTTTTGTTTTGTAATTGAAGTTTGTCTTTTTTGCATTATATTCTGAAGATGACCACAAGGTCAAAAATATTTAATTAAAATGTGAATGAAAAAAAGATGTTGGTTTTATCATTTATAATCTGAGGCCTTGTTTCAAGTGGTCTAAAATACAGTGTTCCTCTCTCTATTGTTTTTTGCTCAATGCATAATCTAATTTCACCCTTGTTTCAATACACTACATGAAAGTATCAAATATAGGATAATAAAATGATAGACATGTTGTTACATAAAATCATTGATAAAAATGTCTTTTTCCAGATGCTATGGCAAGGACAAGACTTTCCGCCCATTGACGAAAACCATCAGCTCCAAGTCCTACGGCTTTGAGTTCGAACTGTTCAAGTTCAGCAACGTTAAGCACAAGAGTTTGTACATGGTGTGTGATGTGTATGTGTGCGACCCGCATAAATCACAGAAAGGACAAAGTGGACAGTGTCACCAACCGGTAAATTACATTTCAACTTTTCATGAAATTTGGTTGTTTAAAATACTAGCGTATTTTTGGAGTAAACGAAAAAAGTAAAGACGACAATAGTAGCTATACAAATACTGCATAATTAGCTATATGAATCACAATGAAATCATTATATTGTTTCACGACTCATGAAGACTTCAATAAAAATATGGTCATGCTGTAAGAGTACGTTGTGGGCCTGTCCAGTTCATATCTCATATGATACCATAGACACTAGCCATACAATTTTAAGTCAATTGTATTAGCCACATGTTTTCTGTTGACTTAATGGAGATGTGGTCTTAACATGGAGGTCCCCAACGGAATTATTTTGAAGGATCGGGACCGTGAAAAGTGGTCCTATTACAGAGGTGGTCTCAATAGAGAGGTGGTGTTAATTGGTGGTTCTACTGTATCTGTCTAAATGTGTTCCTAACTGCACTGTATGTAACAGGCTTTCGTGCATATTGCTGACTCATGTATGTTAGTGACTGTCATGTAAAATACTGACTGTCCTGCTGTTACTGTTACTGACTGTCCTGTTCTGTTTTATAGCGCCAGTGTGACCCGAACAGCACCAAGAAGAAGTGTGAAGAGAACGTGTACCAAGTAACCCTGGGTCCCTTCCATCCACAAGAGCCTAAAGCCTTCATGAGGTGAGCTAAAACCACGTGAACATAATTCTTTCCCCTTCTATGATAGAATATTCGACTATACGTTTTCCAATATTGTCAAAGCCAGAATGTAAACTTGCGATGTGGTGCTCTAATACTATAAGCTCGTTCGGCACACACCGATACCCACTCGTCTACAAAAACTTATTGCGTTTGTATCCTATCACTAATAAGTACATTTGAATAAAGCCATTGATCAATAACAGCACAGCACTATGTCACCATTGTAATTTGAAACGTCTTGACGTTATAGGCTTTTCACAAGGCCACAGTAAGTCAAAATCTAATGTTAATTGCTGTGTATGTATGTATTACGGACTAGGTAGTAAACACTGTGACTCCCTATCATTTGGCTAGATGGTTTCAATAAAACATTGGGTCTTTTCAGAAGGCATAGAAGCAAGGCCGGCCACGCGGGAGGCCATCACTAGATCTGGAGGGAGCTTAAAGTTCCAGAGCTTCAAATATGATCATGGACTTTTATAATTTAATACAATGTGAATGTGATGCCTATACTATACCTATATTTATTCATCATGACTTTATTCTTTAGGAAATGACTTTATTTACAATGATTGTTATCTATTATGGTGGTATTTTATTAACTATTTGGGATTCAAGATTTACTTTGGACATACTGTGAATGCATTTAACAAAGTCGGATTGTATAAACCAAATTATAGAATAAACCAGAGTAAATCTCAGATAAAAGTAAGAGTATGTAATTGTTGTTTTTGCTTTCACACGAGCACACACGAATTTTACATTTTCAGCTTTTCAAATACAAATACAATTGAATTGTAATGCTACTAGTTACACCACACTACTACACCCATATAACCCATATAACTACAAAACATGTATCTGATCTACACAATATAAGAACACAGATCTAATTGAAAATACAAATTCCTTAGTACTATGAACATTTTACACTGTGTTTGAACACTGAAATTGCCCACCATACCAAATCAGAAAATAAATGACTAATCGTTTGTTTCATACATAATTTATTCATACCTATTGGAACCTGTCATATCGTAATAAGGTGGGAGGGGTGGCACTGGGATAAGTCGTACCTGAGTGGACACAAGTAGATCTCTATAGCCTCCAAGATATTCCCTTTTGGAGCTCTTGTTCCTCCTGTCCCACAACCCTAAAGGCATTGGGTTTGTTGTATGACCCGTGTGTTCCTGCTGTGATATCTAACTAGTGGCAGTCACTTAGGATTCAAATGTTCCTTTACTCCGGTACTGAGCATCCTTCCTATCTCCCAAACATAGGTCTGTTGCCTTTGTGGATAACGCAACTCATAGATATCCCTCCATCAAAATCGAAGATGCTATTATGTGCTTAGAAGTGTATTGCAAATCTCCACATACTGACACATACTTGAAAATCCAACCACCCTCTGGAACCCAGACATTTAGTAATATGTATTCTGTTACACTCTGCACGAAATAGAAAATCAGGCCAGGGACAGAGAACATGGGAAGACAGTATTGAAAGAAAATGGATGCATATCCTGGATCTTTAAGCGACCAAAACCTAAAAAGAGTATCCAGAAGTTAATGAGACCAGTGTGCGTTCCTTCTATCAGAGAGCTTTTTGTAGAAACTGACCCACATTTTCACGAGTACAAGGAATAATCGCGATCACATTTCACAAGCACTTCATTATAATAAAGTCCACGCTCCCTTCTCTAAAGGACAATTATCGACAGTTCCAAATGAAGCATTATTAATGAGGTCCGCTGTCCACAGTTACAATACACCCATTTTGGGGGGAACAAGAAGAGTAATAGTAATGGATTATGTGCATTTTGTCACGCTCCGCAAAAGTGGAACAGTGTTCTTTTTTCGTGGACCCCCCCCCCCACCCACCCACCACTCTCCCCCAAAGTGGAAACATCAGATTTGTGACATAATTGAAGAATATCAACACAGTGTTTCGCGATATTTATTCAAATATTACTATATGCCACAAAATAATATTTATTATATATCAGGAATGTAAATCATAATATTGATTAATGTGTGAATCTGCTGTGTAACTTTGTATCTTTTTAATGCCACATTTAAATAGTAAATAGGAGAATTCTGGTATGAAAAGTTTAGCGTGCAAGATAGAATATTAGAGCCACAAAAAAGTTGAATATCCCCAAAACTTGACCCCCCCCCCCCCCCCCACCCCCGCGACAAAATGTACATACTCCCTCTAAGGCCAACCAAAATATTATGTTTGTTTCCGGTTTCCGGCCAAACCTCATTTTTATGCCCGACATAAGAAGTTTTTCTGGCCTGCAGTAAAAGATTATGCCAACAACACTGCACTACAAAAATATAATGAATTGTACTTTTCTTAATTCAACTCATTTGATATTCCTCTATGATTGTACAATGTATTACGCATGGTTTGAAATAGACAAATGCTGTTATCTTAATGATTGATTATGTATCTGATGCCATCAACGCATTAGTAATGACAGTAATCATGATAATGGAATGTGTATAAAAAGGATGTATTTATGTGCACAAATAAGAGCCAAAATAGATAGATGAACTCTATTGATAAGGGATGTACGCACATGTAGGTATTAATTATTTACAATTGTGAAAGCCTAAAATTGTCAGGTGTTGATAACACCTGTGGTCGGTTCATGGGGATCTCTTTCACACTGTACATACTACATACAAGAGGATCGCCGTATCAAGACCATCTAGGGACTAGTGTCAACAGAGAAGTGGTCTCTTAGAATTCTTTCCTCACAGATTTTTGGTAAAGGCCATGGCCTTATGGTATTAGCCCTACCCTACGGGCCTAAGCAGTGTGCAACTCCTTTATGCCTGGGCATATTACGCCGCAAGGGCTGTCTACAGCCAGTCTACCACCAAAAACGCTTGGAGATCGTAAAGATACGTGAGTGTTAAGTGTGATAAACTCAGCATTTATTTAGGCCGTAGGGTGGCCGCAGAAGTTTACCATGCCAAACTTCTTCTGCCATCAATGTCAGTGGTGGTCTCACCGCAAGGAAGCAGTGCAGAGACCTTACCCTAATCAATCACAGAAGCTTTCCCCACACCTTACAATTTACCCACACGTTGCCGGCACAGATGCAGTACTGGCGCATTGTGTTCTCTGTACCATGAACGTACGAATGCCTTACTTTAGCAATCACTTTACTTTAGTAATCACACAGTGTTTAGAGCAGTTATAAAGTACAAATTCCCAGTCACAACGAACCATCACCATCGCCCACAGCCCGTGCTGATGTGCCCACAACTGTACTCTTGTCAATGCATGCGGAAAACGTCATAGAATCTACCCCAGACCTCAACAGCCTTGCGGCCAACACGCTCGCAAAGTTAAATGTGCCCCTCGCTTTAGGGACTGCTAACTGCAGACGGCGACCACAGCGATGGATGACGATGGTGGCGACAACGACGGCGACATTGGCAGCGGCAATAAAAACAACAACGCCAACAACAATGACAGTGACAGCAACTACGACAAAGACAAAGACAAAGACAATGACAATGACAGTGACAGCAACAGTGGCTGAGGCAGCATTAGCAATAACAGCAAAACCAAAAACAGCATGAATAATGCTAATGAAATATTAATGATGACATTATTGGTATTGGTGGCATTAGTCTTGGTGGCATCATCAAATATTCTTTCACATTCGTCTCATGATCTCGTTCACTGCTGTAGCTAGCTCACATACAGCATGTTTTATAGACTCTTTATTTACCGACTAATTGTATGAACATTCCATATAAATCATGAAAACAATCTTATCATGTGCCTATAGGATTTAGAAAATTTAAAAGAAATTGATAGCTTAAGGATTAGACTAACATTCTGCTGCGGTGATTTTTCTAATAAGAATTTAAAAGAACTCGATGTGGAAAGATACAACATAAAATTCTGTTGCTGATGTTGGTTCTATTGTTTGATAACTAGTTTGGATTTGATAGCCAATGAAAAATTTCTGGGAGAAAGGT
Source organism: Streblospio benedicti (assembly GCA_019095985.1). Classification (NCBI taxonomy): domain Eukaryota; kingdom Metazoa; phylum Annelida; class Polychaeta; order Spionida; family Spionidae; genus Streblospio; species Streblospio benedicti. The sequence goes on from CM032667.1 coordinate 34,527,330, forward strand.
GACTTTTACATATTCACCATGTACGGCGTAGTGTGGGGATTGTCGGCAGTTGTGTGGGCATCAGTGGCACTAGCAGTGGTCACGGCTGAAGGTGAGAGAACTTCAAGGGTCTTACTTAGCAACAGATAGGAGTGGTTGAAGCATGTATGTATGTATGTATGTATGTATGTATGTATGTATGTATGTATGTATGTATGTATGTATGTATGTATGTATGTATGTATGTATGTGTGTATGTATGTATGTATGTATGTATGTATGTGTGTATGTGTGTGTGTGTGTGTGTGTGTGTGTGTGTGTGTGTGTGTGTGTGTGTGTGTGTGTGTGTGTGTGTGTGTGTGTGTGTGTGTGTGTGTGTGTGTGTGTGTGTGTGTGTGTGTGTGTGTGTGTGTGTGTGTGTGTGTGTGTGTGTGTGTGTGTGTGTGTGTGTGTGTGTGTGTGTGTGTGTGTGTGTGTGTGTGTGTGTGTGCATGTGTGTGTGAGTGCGTGAGTGTGTGTGCGTGCAAATAATAAAGAAGTTAACTTCATATAATTGAATCATGGTCGTTAATCTTACAGTGGACAGACATAATTTAGCTTTTCACATTTCTTGCAGAAATACCAGCATGTACACACGATTTAAATACATGTATATATTATTTGCATTCATACTCTCCAAATGATATGGTTATTTGGAAATGTCACATTTCATTGTCTTTCACCAATAATCAGGAATTGTAATTGAATAGGTTGCAGCACATTTCACACACGTAAATAAAGCCAATTCACAATTCACGCTAAAGATTTAGGGCAAATCATCAAACACCGCATTTGTAATGAGCAGATCACCAGTCACCAGTAATAGGTTCCATCACAGTTCACGTACTTAAATACAGACAATTCACAATTCACAATTAGGATTAAGGGCATATCACCAATCACATCTTTGTTACTATCCGAACCATCAGCACAGTAGTTTTTTTTACGGATTTACAAAGAAAACAACGTCAATTATGAATAGCCATATATTTTTATGCAATAAATTAAACTAATTTACTACCTTCCTTCCTATCCTTGAACGAGTTCATCGTGTTGGAATACATATATATATATACATTATTTATTTTGTTCATCTTTACACAACACAAACACAATTTTTACTGTTGACAGTTTCGGCAACTCCTGTCACCATTTTCAAAACGTCTCTGCGCATGTCAAGGTCACTCAGCACGACTTCCGATGCCGAAAATCGGGTCGTACACGTGAGAGAGTCATCTTACCTTACGTGAAGGGGGTAACAGAGGGTATTTCACGTATCCTCAATAAGCACCAAGTGTCTACAGTGGTGAAGCCCCTACAGACCATCAGGAACATTCTCGTTCACCCTAAGGACAAACAGGATAAGCTAGAGAAATGTGTAGTGGTGTACAAAATTCCCTGTAAGTCTTGCAAGAGTGTATATGTTGGGGAAACTGGCAGAAAACTGGGTACCCGTGTAAAAGAACACATGAAGGATGTGGAGCAGAACAGTGGGGGATCTTTCACCAGAGCAGCGAGGAAAGAATCTCTCACCCAGATCAACAAGAGTGCGATCACAGACCATGTGAAACAAAACAATCATGAGATAGACTGGAAGGAAGTGAGTGTACTGGATAGGGAGGGGGATTGGAGAACAAGAACCATCAGGGAGGCGTTAAAGATGCGAGGACAGAAGCAGGTCATGAACCGAGACGAGGGGGCCTTTCAACTCTCTCACGTGTACGACCCGATTTTCGGCATCGGAAGTGTGCTGAGTGATCTTGACATGCGCAGAGACGTTTTGAAAATGGTGACAGGAGTTGCCGAAACTGTCAACAGTAAATTCTGTTTGTGTTGTGTAAAGATGAACAAAATAAATAATGTATATACCTTCCTTCCTGTTTTACTTGGAAGTAAATACGGGACTAATGTCGCGTTCGTGTGTACTTCCCACCTCGTAAGGATACGAACTTCTCATGTCGAAAGTACATGCAAATGTACGTTCCCAGCTCGTAAGCTCGTAATTACGAGTCGTAAACTCATAACTATTTGCACACACCGAGTGCACAACTCGTAATTACGAGCTTACGAACTGGGAATGTACGTTTGTGTGTACTTCGACATCGGAAGCTCGCATCCTTACGAGGTGGGAAGTACACACGAACGCACCATAATCCGGGACCTAATCCGGGACCAAACACTGGTTAAATCAGCTCAAAATCTATCATTTTGTCCATAAAGTGTGTTATAATTGGAAAACTATTGATGATAAAAATTTCGTTGCACAAGATGCTGTTCTTCATTGTTTGCAGTTTGATATGCGTTAAAACTGCATAGAAAACTGAACTATAATGACCACCACACTGTACAGTATTACATCCGGGACTAGATCTGGGCTAGATCCGGGATAAATCCAGCACATAATCCGAGAAGAAACGCTAGTTAGATAAGCTCAAAATCTATCATTTTTCACAGAAAAAAACTGAACTAGAATCTTTAATCTGTAATGACCATCACATTATGTATTATGAAATTCGGGACTAGACCCAACTACAGTGACCCTCCAGGGACCAAACGATACCAAACACAGATATGGAACTTGAACCATCCAGCTTTCTTTCATTTAAAGGTCTGGAGGAAACCATGTGTAATTTTATGTGGTCAATATTCGGGCTTGCCGTATAAAATTTAATTTTGATTGGTTATTCACGCACACTGTGTTTAGCAAACTTAATTCTTAGTTATTCATTTTTTGCCCTGTAATTGGCTTATTAGTGTTTGTGTGTTATATTTCTGTTTTTTCGTTGATTACGTAATGTCTTCAATCAAGAAGAACATGTTGTGATTCCCAAATTCTAATGTGTGTAAGACTACCAGAATTCAATGTTGCGGGTTATGTTTTTCAAAGTGTCAATAAGGTTACACGTGGCACGGTCTTTCCTGTAAAAACAGCAACTATATCAAGGGTGACATGAATAATGCCTGAGTGCACCAACGATCTCAGTAATGTACATTGAAAGGTCATGTCACATAGAGGTTTAATGATATGCATATTGAAAGTTGTTACTCTTTCTTTAATGTCTTTCTATATATATAGTTAAATATATTGTTTATGTGGTATACAGCACTGTGTTTCATATCTTAATTATTTAGTCACTAGTGCTAGGAAAGAACTTCCAATCGATTTTTAAAAAACCTTTTTGGGGTGATTTCAGATATTTATGTGGAATACATTTCGATTCACAAGACTCCTCCCCAGTCTAAAGTTTACCGCCAAATGAAGAAATTAACAGTTTACATAGTACAACAAATTTTAACAATGCATAATATGCATTGTTGCTTCAGATTAATGTGGGATTATAGTTAAGGGTTAAGACAACTAGTACATTGATTTTGATTATTATTAATGATAATGTAATAT
>CM032667.1:34557097-34574101 GCA_019095985.1 Streblospio benedicti
CACGCATAAAAATCACATGTAATTAGGGTGATAATATTCAACCTATTTTGTTCAATATTCACTGCCACATAAAGGTACTATTAGGGTGACGCTAAATCACCAATAATGGGTTTACTGTTTAGATAGTCCACATTAGTATGTGGATTTCATATATTAATAACCATTTGTTAGAGTCAATAGTGAATTTTATAATCATCGGCAGCGGGTTCCGTTATTTTTAGCATATAGAACGCATAATCACACGCTTTGTTTGCAAACACAATAAATATATAATAAAGCCATGAAAACCTTGTAACACAAGACAATAGGAAACTTTATGTTGTAAATAGAAAAAGGGAATGCGTTGTGCTTTGGGCTTTTCATTATGGTAAATTTCATTCTAAATTAAAAAATCAATTTTAAAACACAATGCCCTCTAAATCTCTTGACGATTTTCATTGCACGGTGCTAGAGTCCAGTGAAATTAGGACAAAAGTCTTATTAATGTGTGATTCACACTACATCTTTAAATTAAAGGTGAACCTTAATCAATTTAGAGTGTGTGTTTTTAGGGAAGTGCGTCATTACGGTCACAGTGTCAGTGGGAAAAATGGGTCACACGCACAATCATCCAATATTGTGAATTTTTCATTTGCTTCAAAAAATTCAAGCAAGATGGATTTTTTTTTGGATAGACAGAAAGTCGGATGACATCCAGCATGTGATTCCGACCCTTCTGTTACAACCTCTATAATGATAATAAATAAATAACTGTACAATTATGTTGGATTGCAAGTCAAAACATTCTTCTCTATGGATAGTATGGTCAAAAGTCCTAATGAAAATATTATCATCAAATGTTGTTTTGTTGGCATTGTCTGTGAATAAAAATATTAAGTGGTTTTAGGGAGCTGTCATTATTTATGAAGGGGAGGAGGGTGGTCAAATTGTATGGGAAGGGGTCGAATTTCAGTGCATTATGTTTCAAGCTAAAAATTCAAACAAGATGGATTTTTTTTTTATATTTTCATTTCCATCATACAAAAAATAGTCTCCATAGGAGACGCGCCAGCTAGTAAAAATAAATGCACAAGACACAGGAAGCATTAGAACCCACCACCACCAGCCCACCCCCAATATTTTACATTTAGGGATTTGACATAGTAGTATACATAGTAGTATACATACTACAGACGCCCCCACCCCACCCCACCCCACCCCCGATTATGCTGGAGCCCATGCATAAAATGCTGAAAATAGATCTAAAATGGCTTTCTGAAAAAAGCTCAGATTCATAACAATGGATGTGAGATGCACCCTCACTAGGTCCATGTGAAGCAGACGTCAATCTTGGTATAAGGACATTATTCTAGGTCAAAGATTTATTGGACATATTTCGTGTCATGGACACATCCTCAGCAAAAATGAAAAAAAATATAATGCATGTACTAAGTACAACCATGGTAGCACTGCAATAAACAAATACATTTATATTTATAGTAGAGTTAAAACTGATTTTATAGTCAGCATACAATAATGCAAAAACAAAGACTACATAGTATACAATATTCTTGTTATATTTGGTTGAGATTTAATGACACTACCACTTACATTTTAACATTTACTTAACGTTGCGGTCACCATCACGGGACCTTCAACAGAAGTGACTTCTTCTGGTCTTTTTGATGACGTCACGGCGCTTCGTCTGACAGGTGGAATTCCCGTCAGACAGCAGGTGGAGGAGGGTCGGGGGGATGCTCTTTGGTTAAGGTTTAGCTGCGGTTGGTGCTTGTAGATCTCTACTGCTTCTAGGATCTTCCTTCGATGTATATTGTCACGTGTACGACCCGATTTTCGGCATCGGAAGTCGTGCTGAGTGACCTTGACATGCGCAGAGACGTTTTGAAAATGACAACAGGAGTTGCCGAAACCGTCAACGGTAAATTGTGTTTGTGTTGTGCAAAGATGAACTAAATAATGTATAGGTAATCTGGCCCTTGTAATGACAGACAATTGGACTGTAAAACGTGTGACGGTAGACTAATTACTAATTAAGCATTCTCACTAATTGATGGGGTGTCTGCAAATATCGTGCACCCTTAGGTGCAAGGTGAATTCTCTAGACAGGAAGGCAAATAAACACACAATCATAAAAAAGTGTGTGTTTTTTGTTTTTTTTTTTTTTGTTTTTTTCAGTTTTTTGGTAGCTGATTTGCTTAGCGTGATTGCTCTTTTCGTCATAGGGATGTGGAAAAGCGTAATATTGGATGTCAAAGTCCACTGTCGTCTGGACATTCACACACCCCTTCGTGCATAGTACATAAGTGTACATGCAAGTTGGCTCATATATCCCATGTAAACAAGGACAAGACAAGTGTTGTGCAGCCCACAGCATGGAAACAGGATACTCAGCCAATGGTCGGAAATGCATAGTAATGGGCGACGTAATCACAACAGCTACATGTCTTCTGGGAAATCACTCTGGTTAATTAGATGTTTCAATTTATAAAATGTAATTGTTATTTCTCAGTGCATTTGTATTTCTGCGTTTGGCGTTGAAGGGGTATCATGTTTCAAATGTCATCAAATGAGATGTTTATTCTTTTATGAAAAAATACAGGGTTATTCACAATTGAAATCTAGTATTTTTTCATACCAGATCCGAGGGAAGCAGGGGGCATACAACATATGGTATGTAACAAATTGATAATTTCGAAAGGGACGGACCTCACAAAAGTTCTACCATAGCGGGATGACCTGTATGACAAAAATGGTAGGGATTGTTGACGTTTGCATTGTGTTTCGGTGTAATTTTTCACCAGCACAGTCATTTTTACTGTGCACGGCGATTTGCTCAAACGTAAGAAAGCTCGGGAGTGGGGTGAGGATTGGGGAGCATTTATCGGGTAGTACGGGTGTGCCATTTCTATGGGTCACCTTCTTAGATATCTTAAGCATAGTGACGGGTCTAAATTTTGTGATTTTAGTATAGTTATGGGGTATAAATTTTGTGATATTTGGTACAGCTAAGAGTCTAATTTTTGTGATTTTTGGTATAGCTATGGGTTTGAAACTAAATGTATAGATATTTTTAGTGTAAGTTTAATTTTGTTTGATACTGATATATTTTTTGAGTGTTTTATTGACCAAATGCTAACGGTATGTAGTTTCATTTTTAATAGGTATAGACATGGTTCACTTTTTTGTGCCAAATTAGTATTGTGAACAAAGTGTAGCTCCTGCACGCCTTGACGGGTGCACACTGCCAACAACATGGGTTGAATGGCGTGTCTCACGTGACCAGCGTGTGAACGCAGCCTCCACGGCTTGGACTCCCCAAACCGCACTGAGTCTCCTCCTCGTTGTGTTACTGAGACGTTTGAGTACACCTCACACCCGGGCTCTCCGGCCTATAGCCGACGACTCCTAGGGAGCCTCTCGCCACTTGCTGTGTGGGTGGTGTGCAGACCCCTGGTCTCACAAAAGGCCTTCGGCGGGAGGACTTCGTACCAGTGCTGACACGCGTGACAGCTCCTGCTATACACGAACGCGGGTCCTTCAGTCCACGCAGAGTGGGCAGACGTCAGGGGGGTGAGGAAGCCACCGGCTGGACCTCAAAGATGGGTGAATGTGGGCCTATTCTCCTTGGGATAATAGGTTGACAGCCCTACCTAAGCAATCCGTACCTGCTGTGTCAGAAGCTAAAGCCCTAATGGCTCTTCAGTACAAGGTGGTAGTGTACTGGTCTTAATCCTACAAGTGGCCATAGTAAGAACAAAACAACCTTACAAGGTGTGTGTAACAGGGGGGCTTATTCTTAGTCCAGTGCAAACTGTGTTACCTACTTTATACTCAGTGACCACCTGTGTGGCCACGCACTGGAGACCCTAATAGAAACTATGTTTTGTTACAGTATATTGATGGGTACCATTTTGACGTTCGAAATGGCACACCCGTACCCATTTTTTGAGGAAAGACACACACGCACACACACACACACACATACACACACACACACACACACACACACACACACACACACACACACACACACACACACACACACACACACACACACACACACACACACACACACACACACACACACACACACACACACACACACACACACACACACACACACACACACACACACACACACACACACACACACACACACACACACACACACACACACACACACACACACACACACACACACGTAGACACACATACATACATACATACACACACATACATACACACACACATACACACATATGCACATACATACATGCTTCAACCACTCCTATCTGTTGCTAAGTAAGGCCCTTGAAGTTCTCTCACCTTGAGCCGTGACCACTGCTAGTGCCACTGATACCCACACAACCGCCGACAATCCCCACATCGCGCCGTACATGGTGACTGCGTAAAAAGTCACCTTTCCACCAGAAATTTTTCATTGGCTATCAAATTCCATGTAGTTATCAAACAATAGAACCAACATCAGCAAGAGAATTTTATGTTGTATCTTTCCACAACGATTTCTTTTAAATTCGTATTAGAAAAATCACCGTAGCAGAATGTTAGTCTAATCCTTAAGTTATCAATTTCTTTTAAAATTTCTAAATACTATAGATTGTTTTCATGACTTATATGGAATACAATTAGTAGATAAACAAAGAGTCTATAAAACATGCTGTAAGTGAGCTAGCTACAGCAGTGAATGAGCCCTCAAACCATGTGATCATGAAACAAATGTGAAAGAATATTTGATTAGTTGAATGTAAAGCTTAATGCCACCAATACCAATAAGGTCATCATCAATATTTCATTAGCATTATTCATGTTGTTTTTGGTTTTGTTGTTATTGCTTTTGCTGCCGCAGCCACTGTCGCTGTCACTGTCATTGTCATTGCCATTGTCGTTGTCGTTGTCATTGTCATTGTTGTCGTGGTTGATGTTTTTTTGCTGTTGCCGTTGCCGTTGCCTACGAGGTTGTATGGGATGAATAATCAAATTTCACATTTTTCTATGTTTTTCGTACAATATGTAATAAGAAAACAACGTACATTTTAAATGAACCTTTTATCATCAATAGTTTTCCCAATATGATACATTTTATGGACACCAACTGGTGGTAATATCTTGTGATGTTGGCCAATATCTAAAAACTAAATTTGTATAGATTGTATAAATTTGTGTAGGTAATGAATATTTCTTAGAAAAAAATTTCTTTAACTGTGAAATCAAGTCTTAACAAATGTTGATATACTTAAAGATATATGCCTTCTGAGAAAAACCTTCTAGTGATTTTCATGTTTTCATTGTGTTCATGAATTATCAATGTTTTTGTATTGATTGACAAGAAATGTTGATAAATCGGTGGTAAAATGAACAAGTGAACGACTATAAAACTTTTGGGGCAAAGTTTTCTAGATAATTATATCTTTTGGATAATGTTTTTTGTTCATTCCAATGTTTTTTCTCTCAGTTATATATGGCACAAAAGAAAAAATTGTAAAGTTTTCACTATTTGCTTTATATTAGTCTTTTTATTGATCTGTAAGATTATTACCTACATAAACAGGTGTGATGTGTAAGAATTGAAGCATTGATAAGAGAGAAAGTGAAAGTTAAGTAAAAGCGTCAAATGAAGTTACTCTTACTCTTTCAGTTCCCCAAAAATAGGTGTATGGGAGCTGTGGACAGCGGATCTCATATATAATTCTTCATTTCGAATTGTCGGTATTTGTCCTTTGATCTCCTTTAGAGATGGTAGATTGGACTTCAGGCACATAGGAAGCAAAATGAGATTTGTGAGGCCATTTAAAAGTTGTGGTCTATAATTATAGAGTTTTATTTTTTCACAAATGATGGGTCAGGCCATGATTGAATTATTGCATCACTTATTTCCCCACACAATATATTGGCCAGGCAGACCATGGCCAAACTGTCTATATAGGTACAAAGCAATTACGGGGTTATAGGTACAAAGCCATTAATCATCCCCGCACGCACGTTGACAGCTCGAGCTATAGGCACAAAGCCATTAATCATCCCCGCACGCACGTTGACAGCTCGAGCTATAGGCACAAAGCCATTGGTCATCCCCGCGTGTGCTCAGCGGTCAGCGGCCAGCGACCAGCGGTCAGCGGCGAGCTCGATTAGACTAGCGACCGCGAGTCGGCCGGGACGCGATGGAAAAAATAGATTACGTACCCTAGGGAGATAGGGTTAGGTTTTTTCGGGAGGGAGGGGGACCGTCTCCAAACTATAGCTTTCTTCAATAGCGCGGTCGTCAATACGGAGTCTAGGGCGGGGCCGATAGATATAGCTTCTTCAATATAGACGCCACCTCCATCATCTCTAGTCGGGACCTCATCGCGTCCGGATTTGACTAATCAATCGTATATCTCTATCGAGCCGCCAGCGACTTTACTCGGGCTTCTAAAAATTTAGTCACAATAGCCCCCCTTGCTTCTGGAGTTTACGCGTCGATGTACGCTTATCGAATGAAGGATACATCCCCTCCCGGCGCAGCTGTCTAACCAGCTAACGCGCGCCCGTAATCCCAGCCACGAGTCCTCGAGTGCCTACGCCGAGAAATCAATAGACCTCTCTCTTTAGAGAAGAGTGGCACTTAAAATCCAGCTATTTAAACGAGCGTCAAACGGTCCCTACATCAAACGCCCCGCGGATCTGGGCTCTCCGATACGGCAGCCGTAAACCATCCCCCCCAAATGACAGCCGGTCCGGCCCGCGCGTTATAGAATAAAGCGGGGGAGCTATACGGGAGAAGCAATTAATCACCCCGCGCCCAACGACAGCCGGCCAGCGCGCTCGGTGAGCCGCGGATTTATAGGTACAAAGCCATTAATCATCCCACCCGATGACCACCGGTCAGCGAGCGGCTGGAGCTCGGGGAGGCATCAATCAAAGGTCGAAAGTCGCTTACTCGGCGTTTTAACTAGGGACTAATTAAAATTAAGGGGGGGGGGCTTTTACGTTTTTATTCGTCTCTTATAACCCAGTTCTATATAGGTCTTTACCTCCCCTTCCCAAAGAATAAGAAAACGCTCTTTTACAGTTTTTATTAGAAATCTCTTAAATAGAAAAAACAAATCTCTATAAAAAAGTATAAACTTAACCAAAAATCTACGTTTTTTTACAAAAAAAAGAACCGCGCGTAAAACTTAGCGCTCGGTTCTAAAAAAAACCTAAAAATATACATCTATCAAACGTCTCAACTCGGGGCTAATCTCTCTCTCTCTACAGGCCAGCATCACCCACTCGACTCAGCCACGCGCCATCACAGAAAAAATGAGACAGCTGGCACTCATTTACGCTAATACCGGCCACTTGACCATCTTTACACATTCAGAAACAAGGCGGCCCCCCTACTCGACATCACAGAAAAAATGAGACAGCTGACAACCATTTACGCGCTTTCATCTTTATGGAAGCGTTTCGGACTAGACGTCTTAAATATACCTAACAGAATCAAAAACTAAGAAACAATAAAAAAAACTAAGGCGGACACCGCCTGGGTATATATATATGTATACATAAACGTAGCACCCATCACATTTCATTTTTTACGCACCAGTTGACTAAAACTTAACAATCTCTCTCTGAGACGGGGGTTTTTAGCGACAAAACGTTAAACGTAGCACCCATCACATTTCATTTTTTTTACAGCAGTTGACTAAACTTAACAACGCGATAAATATACCTAACAGAATCAAAAACTAAGAAACAATAAAAAAAACTAAGGCGGACACCGCCTGGGGTATATATATATGTATACATAAACGTAGCACCCATCACATTTCATTTTTTACGCACCAGTTGACTAAAACTTAACAATCTCTCTCTCTGAGACGGGGGTTCTTAGCGACAAAACGTAATAAACGTAGCACCCATCACATTTCATTTTTTTTTACAGCAGTTGACTAAACTTAACAACGCGATAAATATACCTAACAGAATCAAAAACTAAGAAACAATAAAAAAACTAAGGCGGACACCGCCTGAGGGGTATATATATATGTATATTTTTTTTTACAGCAGTTGACTAAACTTACCGAAGGCTTACCCATCGCATTTCATTTTTTACGCACCAGTTGACGACCAACCTTCGTTGTAACAACGTCGCGGGGGGCGTAGCCCGCCATTCTATGCTGAGCGCAGGCGGTCACGACGTTGCTGAGGATGTCGACCCACCTTGTTTCTGGGCGTGGAGGAAGGCTCTGTAAAGTCTGGTGCGTAGGGTCTTTATGAGGCGCTCGGCGTAGGCGGCGTGGATGTCGGATCGCGCTATGTAGTGACGAACGCTCAACGTCTCGAGGTACTTCTCAAACTCGCCGCGGAATTCGGTGCCCGCGTCGGTGCGGATGCTGTAGCGGGGACGACGTCCGCTGTCCTCGACGATCGTTTTAAAGGCGGCGGCGGTCTCTCGAGGGGTTTTAGTTTTGAGGGGGCGGGCGAAAGCGTAGCGGCTAAAGGTGTCCAGCGCGATAAGGATATATTTGAAGTGGTCGTTGTCGCTAGAGACTGTGTTAAAGTCCACGAGATCGGCTTCCCAAAAGTAGTCGAGACCTGGGGATGGGGCGTGGGTCTGTCGAAGCGGCGCCTCAGGGGTTTGGTCATCGTGTATACCTCATTCTTGACAGCCCACTTTTTCACGCCCCCGTAGGAGGCGTCGTACCCTGCAGCCCTGGCCTCGTCGCGCAGCTTATTTATACCCGCGTAGGCCGCGGGGTTGGTCGTGTCGTGGTATACGGTGTCCAGGTAGTCCTCCATAGTTAAGTGATGGACAGCTCTATCAGCGTAGGGGCGACGTCCGACGTTATATGAGAAAATTTCCGTACTCCCGTCACCACCACCTTACCCGTGGAGAAGACGTTGAAGTGGGCTCGGGGGGTGCGGAGCATCAGATAGTTATGGAGCTCGGGCTCGTAGGAGGCGTCCGTCATGAGAGCGAGGATGTCGGGTAGGTTCAAGCGACGCCCCACGCTGGCCACCAGCGACAAACCGCCACGAGCCCCGCCGCCGTAAGTCTTAAATCGGGTAGCCTGATTTCAACACGCGTTTTTGGACCCCTGCGGGCGTAGCGGCGGAGGCGTCGGTTGGCCTCGAAGCGGTTGGTGGCCGGGCCGTGACAAATCGAGCTGCGTGCGTGCGGGGAGCCGTTGGCGAAGAGTAACATAGAACCGCCGTAGACACTTCAAAGAGGGACTATACACAGTCCATGTATAGTCTGTGCTAAACGCAAACGCAGGTAGTAAATTTACAGCATAACTCTAAGTCAGACCACTCTAAATATGGTCCCAAGTGGTCTCAGGATAGAAGTGGTGTCTTTTTAGAAGGTTTGAAGTGGTCTCTTTATGAGAGATTTGGAACTGGCAAAATGGTCTCATTGTTGAGGTGGTCTCTTTTTAGTGGTGGCAACAACTGGTGGTTTTCTTGTATGCAGTTTGATCATTAACATAATTCATTCGTTTAAATAATACTTGCAGTCATACTCTATATTTCCAATTATTATTTTGGAAGTTGGGATTTCTTCTACATTTTGTGGAGGCAGGTAGTAAATTTACTGCCTGCTTCTGCTTTAGCACGAGGGGGGAAAGAGCCTATCATTAGCTACTTCACGTTGAGAAATGTGGGCAATGTTTGTAGGCTTGTATCTTGATCAGTGTAAACCTGCCCTTTCATACGTTCATACTTGTACATGTTTACTAAAACAGGCCCGTAGGAAGCAAAATGTGATTGGTCATGCCATTCGGAAATCACATAAAAAATGACAGTTGTTCATGTAGAGCAAATGGTTCTACATATCAATTAAATTGTGCATGCCGCAGCATGCACATGCTAGGAGGGTCCAGGGGCACGCTTTTACAGAAAATTTTCAAATTTTATTATTAGCTGTAATCAGGTACATTCTGACAGTGAGCCATTTTTAAAAATTAAGTAAGATTTGAGATGTGAGGTGTTATAATAAACGTTTACATTAGTTGAATGCCTACTTTTCATTCCCCAAAAATCTTAACTTTGACAAAATTTCATTTTAGATATGTGACATTATTTTACACTCAAGAACCTTTTCAAATTCATTCTAATGTGTTTGAAGATGTGAAAACGTAGACAAAAAAGAAATCATCTGTGGTATTATGTTTATACATCATCATTATTATTTGGTTTGTTCTACGTCATAGGGTCGTTGGGTGATTGTGAAAAGGTTAAAACAAATATTATACAATGTTGTATATGGTGTTACGCCACTCAAAAATTCTTATTGGGTTATTTTGTCTTTCAACCCATTGATTATAAAATAATTGCGGTAGAAAAAGTGAAGAAAAATCCAATTCTCAATTTACCACTGCATTTTCCAAATTACCACTAATGTGCATTTTGTAAAACTCACAAAGTGAAGCGCGGATAGAATTTAAAATGCAGCTTGATGCTGATTCCAAACCCTGTAGTCCTGCTATTTGTGGTTTTCCAGGCAAATGTCACATAACACCACATAAACATGGTGGTTGGATACTTTAATTCAAGTGTATGTATGTCTGCAAAGAAATTCCACATCACATGTCACATGTCACTTTCAACATCCTCCACTTCAAGGCCAACATCATCCACTTCAATGGACGAAATGGCTTTCTTCCTTGTCCCTCCACTTCTGTTGGACTTCATTCCACCACGCTTTTTTGTTCCACTGGCCAGTCGTTTGCCAGTGATGTCAGCCACGGCCCTTCTTAGCTGCCTCCTGTACAGAGGCAAATCACAGATACACAGCAGGACGACCATGCCCACCACGCCAGCTATGACAAAGGTGCCCACGGCAGGAGCTGCCGTGGCCTCAACTGGGTACTTGTACTTCGCCCGCTTCACTGCTATGTCTGGATCCCTGAAAACCTGTGTAAAGAGAGGGATGTTGGCGGGCAGACGCTTGGGACCTCTCTTAGTGCTGTTCTTTTGTTTATTTTCAGAGTTGTTGCTTGCTTTGTTAGCTGACGGGATTTCAAAATCCAGACCTTTGGTAATGTTGAAGCAGTTGTCCTGTGTCTCAGCCGTGCAGACATTATCAGGAATTTTCACTGTTGGTGTGAGGGATGTATGTGCTACCACTGTGGCATCTTCACCGGGTTCTTTGTCCGATGTGGGTGGCAGCACCTGTTGCCTCTTCTGTGGAAGGAGTTGAATACAAGGTTTCAGGTCTGTATGTTACTGTTCCCGGAGGAGTATTTGAGACAGATTTTGAAGTAGTTAAACTTCCATAATCTTCTGACGTCTTCTCAGATGTTGTAGGTGGCGTAGTCGGATCGTACATATCATCCAAAGTTGTATCTATTGGCAAATTCGAATTCAGATCGCCTGGTCCATAAGTTGTGGATTCAGAATGTGCATGCATGCTTTCAGAATCTGTTGATGTCTTCTTATGTGTCGTGTGTAGACTTTCCGATGTTATAATGTCTTCTGGTGTAGTCACTGCTGTCGTTTTGTCTATTTCAGGGGTTCCAGTTTTAATGGTAGTTGCAATTGTCGTGTGAGCACGTTCAGAGGGTGTTGCTTCCAATGTTGTTTGCTGCATTCTAGCAGTACTTTGTACTTCGGGTATTGTGGATGCAATGCCTGCTGTTGATGCTGCATCTTCTGAAGTCATTGCTACGATTGTTGTGGGACTTGCTGATACTGTAGTGGGAGGCTCAAGTGCTGTGGATAACAAATATTCAAATAATTCTTAATTACACATCATATTTTATATCAAGCTCATATTTCACAATTCTTCGTCCTCTATCATCTTGGAAAACATGGACTCTCTGTACATGGTATTCTGGTTGATATTAAATGCAGCATGTTCACTGTTGTGTATCAATCAACACAATTATTTATATTGACCCTGTCATTTTACAGGCTAGAAGTGTCTACAGATCACACATATATGAATATCAACTTATCAAACGTATCAAATTTTGTATATATAGGACTATATGAACAAGGCATGCAAGTTTATATCTCCTTCAAACATACCGTGTGAACTCAATTGAAAGTGGATCCCATTTCAGTGAAGTTGAAGAATCAGATATCAAGCTAAAATAAACAATATTAATGAAACTCCAGTCAACAAAATCATATTTCTGTACTATGAAATAATACAAATACATGGCTTTAATAAATATACATGGTTATCATTTACCTGAGATAAATTTGATGGGTTTTTCCAGGTGTCTATAGGCGTCACACATAACCAATAATTAGGTCTTGCTGTCAACAAAGGCGGGTGAAGCGTGGAAGACCCGTCATACACTTCAAACTCGTAATTTGCAATCTTTCTGAAACACATGAAAAATAAGTTTGATAATGAAAAAGAAAAACATATTGCAAAACATCCGTATCCAAACTCTCTGCATGAGTGTGTTTTATTTTGGAGGGAGATGGGTGGCTAATGCAACCAATCATAGCATGGACGCACGATTTTATGGTTGCATGGAAGCTATCATTTTGAATCAAATATTAATAGATAATTTAATAAAAGCAAAAATGATTGGTGTAATTTGCCTTATTGGTGGGCGCTATAATATTCCATGTGCAGTTCATATTGTGAGGGTATTTCCCGGACCCATCCTCTTCATAACCCGGGGTCGTGTAGTCGCCCTCTGCTGTGATGTTATAACCAGATCGGGAACAGGCCAGGATTGGACTTGGGACATACATTTCTCCAGCTGGAATGAAATGAATTACTTTATTTTCACTGCACGATGAAACCTGGAACATTGAAGAGGATCATAATGACAAGTCTATGAGCAGTTGGCAACTAACCAATAAATCTGACGTTTAACTTCACTCCATTTCTGTTCTCAGTGGTATCAGACTTAAATATGACAGTAACAACATTACTGGTGGAGATAAACTCAATGGGATTTTCCACGGTCCTGTCATCGCACATCTTGCCAAGTGTTTGGTCTTGCTCGCGGATTTCGAGAAAATCTTTGTAACAAGATGGTGTATGTTCTATCCTCATGTTTGTAACTTGAAGTACTATTCGCTGAAAAATGCGTAAAAAATGCATCAAGTTGTGAACAGAATGGAAAAAAATAACGTATCCCATTTAGGTGTCTATTCTCTTATGACACGCACTGCTAATGTGAGTAAAATAAACGGTGCAAAAATACAAACTAGATCAAAGGTGCTCACAGAACACAGCGTCACTAGAACAACGTTGACTTACGGGCAATAAAGATGTTTTACTAAGCAGTAAAGCCTTAAAGCAGAAAAAGGTCTTATTTGATGTTTGATTCATCATACATAGATGTTCTTGGCATCGCATGGCATGTTGCTTCAGCTGCTGAAACATGGCTATAGTAAATACTTGATTCCAATATCGAATATAAGATGAGAATACTTTTCTCTGAGCACTTTTGATATAATATATCAACGACAATGTTTCATTTTTATAGTTCATGTTATGAGGGTATTTCCCAATATTCAGTTTTTTTTTTAGTTTTCATAACCAGTTGAAGTTGATTGGCTAAAATCTAAAATTGTTATAACCAAATCAGGGAACAAGGCCAGGATTGTGTTTTGGGACATAAGTGGCTCAAAATTGAATAAATGTTTTTAGCTTTATTTCTAATATATGTACATTATGAATGCAATACCAAGAACATACAATAACACCACAATAAGGATTCTATACAGAGTTGTTGGTAACTTACTAATGAATCTGATCCGACTTCACTCCATTTCTGTAAAATTGATTTGATCACAGTTGAACATGACCTCATTCGTGTTATCATTTAAGATAAATTTGATGGGATTTTCCAGGTGTCTATCGTCACCAAAATCGAATTGGTCTTGATGTCAGTTGTCACACACACATCATACCCAAAGTTTGCACAAAAAATTCTTCATTGTTAACACTTATGCTGTAACACTCTACATGGTAACACACACACATAAGTTTGATATAAAAACACCCACATATATAGATGCAAAGTACGTTTCACAATGACCTAGATACTACTGATCTTAACAAACACATACTCTGCTTGTCACTGTGCAGAAAACTCTCCATCACAAACTCTGTAATATCAAAAATGTTTCATACATTTTGCAAAGGTTTACCAAGTTTGCAGGTGCAACAATATTCCATCTGCAGTTCATGCTGAGAGGGTATTTCCCGGACTCATTCTCTTCATAACCGGGGTCGTGTAGTCGCCCTCGGCTGTGATGTTATAGCCAGATCGGGGAACAGGCCAGGATTGGACTTATGTAGGTGTGGCTGGAATAGTTTGCAATGTTTGCAGTGTAATAACCAGACAAGAATCAGGCACGATTTCGAATTTTGATGAAGGTTTGGCTGGAATAGTCATTGTTTTTTGAATGTCAACGCTTAATTGGTTTCAATAATAATAATACCAAATATTTACTTTGGGGTAGACCCATGTTTATTAAAAACATACCGGTGAGAGTACTACAAGCATGAACTATACACATATTATTCTTCAGAGCTTGATGAATTCATTCAAGGTATCACGATAGATAGGCCATGATATGCCATCAGAAAAACAATGTAAAAGAGACTCACGAATCAGGAATGCAATTGCATACAGATATTGAAAAACGCATATGACAACACGCTGAAGTGGAGGCTGACACAAAGCATGGGTATTATACATGCAACACGGACTTGGGAAAGTTGAAAGAAGGGAATATTTCATATTCAATTTCGGTTTTAATTCTAATTTTCCTACGGTCAAACTCGGATCCTAGCTTGTGCGTGCGCGTGGACATGGGTATGAGTGTCTGCAGCATGCATAACATTAAACAACATTTACTTTCCTTAATGCCACCCCCCCCAACCCACCCAAAACGTGGCTCCGTCCCTGCTAATGTTCAAAATTCAATCCATTGAGAATAATAATTGCTGTGTTCTCTTTGTCTCATACATTGCTAAGACAACTCTTTATGATAATCGGAATAAACAATCATGATCAAACTATCGAGATGCTCGAAAGCAATATTATGAGTGTAGTAGTGGACATAGTCTATTAGAAGTTATTTAAAATATTAAAATTATAAACTAAATTTAATTACTCACTGACATATAGGATTGTGAATTTTTATTCCGTTGTATTGGTGATAGTAACTACTTTTAAAGTAAAGATTTATCCACGTTTCAGATTCTAAAACAAATTTGATGGGACCGTCTTTGTGGTTCTTCTCACAACCTTCCCATGTCCTGAAGGCTTTCATCCTTAAAAACAAGATAATCCATCCAGCATGAGGAATGAGGCTCTAGGTCCATGTCCGTCACTTGTATTTCAACTGGGCTGCAACAAGAAAATGATAATTACCTGAAAGCTGTAGAGTCGGTTACATTCAAAGAATATGGGTGAATCGCAAATATTAATATCCTAAAATAATTCAATTTCATTTTAATTTAACCTAACTATCTATAGGCTTAAAATGTGAGATTGAAATTCAAACATTGGACGCACACTCAATAGTCCAATCATTGACTCTATATCAACGATTATTGAATAAATAAAGATTAAATGATGTATACATACAAACATTTTGTGACAATGAGACTTTTAAACACAGTATCTGCTACATTTCGGGAAATATTTCCCTTTGACTGGCGGGGCGCGCAGGTTTGTTTATGTTCAGGGGCGCTGCATTGGGTGAGTGGAATTCTCTACTCAACAAAACAACCCTTGGCTAATAGGGTGATGGCCTTGCCCTGGTTCAGGTTCAGTCTTCGTTTGTAGGATCACGGTATCTTCCCTTGCCATTTCTTGCCTGAGAACTGGACCACATCTCGCCTTCTTTGGACACTTACGTACATCAAAGATTATCTTAGTCTCAAAGTCACAGTATACAAGAAGCCAATCCCACACTGGCAATACTTGGAACTGGAAAAGTAACCACAACTCAGAGCACACACGCTCTAGTTGTCTATATACTTTGGGTAGTGCTGAAAACCTAGTAACTGATGAGGCCTGATAGCAAGCAAGTTAATGGTATAAACCATGGTCGTTCAAGGTGCCTTAAGAAGAGAAAGAAGACTAATGATTCAGTAAGCTCAACAAGGGAAAAGTTCAAAGAATGAGCACTTCTCTCATCTTAGTTTCTTCATTCATGATATAAACAAGAATTTAAAAGATTCCATGTGAGTCCCAATGGTTTCTGATGGAATCTTTAAATTTTGTTTATAAGGGAAAATTGTTTGACCATACGATTGCAATACATGAAAAGATGTCTCTGAAGTGTTGCAGAGAGTCTCCAGAATCATGGTGTTCCCACATACTTTAAAGGCGTAAGAACATCTCTGGTCAACACCAAAGAACGATCTGATCCCCCAAAAAACTCATTGTGGTAAAATATACAAGATTTTTACTTAAGTATCATGACCTATATGTCAGTGAGACGCATGGAACGTAGGGAAGAGACTTTCAGAAACACAATTGAACTTTGCCAACTTCCAATCAGATCCAAGCAAAACACTGGAAATTGTTTTGATAGACATTTATATTTATAAAGAAAACAAGTGGTCCCGATGCAAGACAATGGGGGGGGTCCATAAAGAAGACCCAAAATTTAACTTGAACCAGGACAAGGCCATCCCCTCTTACCAGGGATTTTTTTCAATGCAGAGCACCGAACATGCAACAAAACTGCGCACTTGCCAGTCGAAGGAAAATGTTCCCCAAAAAGCAGATACTGCTTTTAAAAAAGGGAAGTGTCGAGTCAAATAATATGTTTTTATTTTAAAAAAAATTCCCGAAACTATCAAACCCCTTTAACAATTAAAAAGGGAGGGTGATGTGATAGTTAAAATATTAAACACAAAATTTGAAATGGACCAAAAAACCCAAATTTGGGAATGGTAATTGACCTCAATTAAACGTATTAATAAACAATTGCAATAGATAGTTCTCATCATAACAAAAATAAGTACGGAACTATAATCATTATGCACTGTTAAGTAACCCAGTATCTACCTTGGGGAAAAGG
>CM032667.1:34574201-34610397 GCA_019095985.1 Streblospio benedicti
TGGGGTTTTGGGGGGGGGGGATATACTATTATATTGTATAATTCTACAACGTATAAACTCACTGAGCTTGGGTAGATCTGTACATGTTTGTAGATAGTTTTAATTACTGTAGATCTACTGTGTCAGTATAATAAACAAATTTTTGACTTTGACTTGACTTGTATTCATTGACCCATATTCTTTATGAACTATTGTTGGACAAGCTAGAGGGTATACCGATGAACCGATTTTTACGTTATTATGAGATACTAGCTTCCCTCTCATCTCCTACAGAGACATAACGCACGCAACAACAGAGACAAACGCACGCAGCAACAAAGGTGTCTAAAGTCGCATGTAGCAACACAGAAACATAACGCACGCAGCATTTCCAAAGCCGTGAGACACACGCACGCAGCAACAGTGAAACACAACGCACGCAGCAACAATGTAACCAGAAGTGCACTATAAATAAAAAAATAACCGTATATATTTGAATGTGTTCATTGTGTTGGTATCAAATATATTGGTTCATCTTTCTTTGTTCACAACACTAGATATTTTTTAAACCATTTACAGTTTCCCAAACAACTGTTTGCATCCTCAGAATGTTCTTCCCGCACAATGTCAAAGGACAAATATTCTGATCCTGAACGAGGATGGAATCATAAACTCGCGAGAGTTGATGCCATCACATACCATCTCAACACAGTGGATGAGACTGGTAGCATCAAGTTTACACATGAAGAAGAAAGATATGGATGCATTCCATTTCTAGGCACACTGATTGTACGTAAACCAGACAAGAGTGTGAAATTGCTAGTTTACACAAAGAAGACACACACTGACCAGTACCTACACTTCTCCTCCCACCACCCTTTGCAACACAAGCTAGGTGTTATACGCATAGATAGAGGGAATGACATAGTGACAGAAGAAGTTGACAGGCAGAAAGAGGAACAACACATAGTTGAAGCTTTGACAAGATGTGGCTATCCTGAATGGTTGTTCCGACGAGTGAAACACCAGATAGAAACCAAACTTGAAAGGAAGAGTGAAAAGAACAAGAAAAGAAAAGAAGCTGAAAGATCAAAAGGCCAGGTTATCCTACCATATGTGAAAGGTGTTACAGAAGGGATCTCCAGAATTCTGAACAAACACTTAGTAGCTACGGCGGTGAAGAAAATGCAGACTATCAGGAACATACTTGTACACCCGAAAGATAAAGTAGATAAGATGGACAAAAGTGAAATTGTGTACAAGATTCCATGCAAGTCATGTGATAAAGTGTACGCGGGGGAAACAGGCAGAAAGTTTGGTACCAGACTGAAGGAACATCAGAAGGACGTGGAAGTGAACCAGAAGGGAGCATACACCAGATCCACAAAGAAAGAGTCGAAAATGGAAATAAACAAGAGTGCCATCACAGACCATGCAAACCAGCACAACCATCAGATAGACTGGGAGGGAGCCAGAGTAATAGACAGAGAGAGAGTGAATGGAAAACCAGGACCATCAAGGAGTCTGTACACATTCGAACCTGCAAGCAGGTTATGAACAGGGACGAGGGGGGGGGCATCAACTCTCGCGAGTTTATGATTCCATCCTTGTTCAGGATCAGAATATTTGACCTTTGACATTGCGCGGGATGAACATTCTGAGGATACCAACAGTTGTTTGGCAATACTGTAAATGTTTTACAAATATCTAGTGTTGTGAACAAAGAAAGATGAGCCAATAAAACATACTGATTTGATACCAAAGAGAAGAACAAAGAAACCCGTAATATGAAGTGGTAATGTTTTGAAATAGCCTCTAAATGTGTTGCATCTAGTTTGTTTAAAAGAAAGAACAGTGAGCCAATAAAAACAACCATTTGTCCCTCATGGGCAAATAAGGCTACTGAAATGATGATGGTAAGACAGTTTTCAGTATGAATCATACCTATAGACATAAATTTGGCAAGATCTATTTTTTGTTTACCATACTTAGAAAGTAATTTTTGAATAACAGATAATATGACAATATCTGCAGTTTCAAACCCAATAGTCAAGCTGTTGAAAAAGATAACATACTGAAGACAAATTTGAATATCAGTAAAAGCCCATAAATGGACCTTAAAATCCAATTGTGATTGGCAGTGAAAATCCCAATCACGGGTGTCCAGGAAAGATTGAACAAAAATGTCAAGGTTAAAATACAGACTATTGTCAGGAACATACACACAAACAAAGATAAAGTAGAAGATGGACAAAAACTAAAAAAAAGATTCCATTCAATGTGATAAAAACCAGTGCCACAAACTCGCATAATTATATTTAAATGACGGGACATCGCGTTGATTCGATTTTGGTCACTGCCAATTAAAGTGTGTTTTCCACACTGCAATTCCTGGTATTGAATGCACTTTAGCCAGCGTGAACAAATCCATATTACAGGCAGCAGCAATAGTCTACTAGTAGCTGTCTGGTGCTGTGAGCTGCAACAAGATCAATATGCCTGATGGAGCCAGTATTATCATATTATCAGCACACAGTAAAAAAACACGCATTATTTGTGGCTGATTACAAAATTGTGTACTTTTAATCAAGATTTCATTAACATATAGTCAACTTTTAGCAGTACAACTTGATTAACCGTAAAACTAAAACAATCACTAAATATTGAAATCGAAATACAAATAGGTAAGTATAAAATAGAAACAGATTATATGATATATTATATCAAAAGTGCTCAGAGAGCAAAGTGTCACAATATTAATGTCGACTCATGGGCAATAAATATTTACTATAGCCATGTTTGAACCATGAATAGGAAGCACGTGTCATGCGATGCCAAGAACATCTATGTAGGATGACTCAAACATCAAATAAGACCTTTTTCTGCTTTAATGATTTGACTGCTTAGTAAAACATTTTTATTGCCCGTACGTCAACGTTGTTCTAGTGACGCTGTGTTCTGTGAGCACCTTTGATCTAGTTTGTATTTTGCACCGTTTATTTTACTCACATTAGCAGTGCGTGTCATAAGAGGATAGACACCTAAATGGGATATGCTAAATTTTTCTCCATTCTTTTCACATTTTAATACATTTTTTACGCATTTTCAGCTAATAGTAGTACAAGTTACAAGCATGTGGATAGAACATACACCATCTTGCTACAATGATTTTCTGGAAATCCGCGAGCAAGACCAAACACTTGGCAAGATGTGCGATGACAGGATCGTGGAAAATCCCATTGAGTTTATCTCCACCAGTAATGTTGTTGTTGTCAATTTTAAGTCTAATTACGCTGAGAACAGAAATGGAGTGAAGATGAACGTCAGATTTATTGGTTAGTTGCCAACTGCTCATAGACTTGTCGTTATGATCCTCTTCAATGTTCCAGGTTTCATCGTGCAGTGAAAATAAAGTAACTCAATTCATTCCAGCTGTAGAAGTGTATGTCCCAAGCCCAATCCTGGCCTGTTCCCGATCTGCTTATAACATCACAGCCGAGGGAAACTACACGACCCCGGGTTATGAAGAGGATGGGTCTGGGAAATACCCCCACAGAATGAACTGCAAGTGGAGTATTGTTGCACCCGCCGATAGGGTAAATGTATGAACTATTTTTTGGTATCACAGAGTCCGTGATGAAGAGGTGGTTGCACAGTTATCTAATGAATATGTATCATTGTTTATATCTGTAGTATCTGGCTAATTGTGAAACTTACTTCAAGTATCTAAGATATGTTGGTAAGTACTAAATAGAAACACATTATATGATCTATTATATTACAAGTGCTCAGAGAGCAAAGTGTCACCATATTATTGTCGACTCATGGGCAATAGACATTTACTATAGCCATGTTTAGGAAGCACCTGCCATCCAGTGCCAAGAACATCTATGTAGGATGAATCAAACATCAAATAAGACTTTTTTCGGCTTTAATGCGTTGACTGCATAGTAAGCATCTTTATTGCCAACAGTGTTCTAGTGACGCTCTGCTCTCTGAGAACTTTTGATCTATTTTGTATTTTTGCACCGTTTGTTTTTCACATTTAGCAGTGCGTGTGGTAAGAGGATAGACATCGAAATGGGACATGTTCATTTTTCCCGATTCTGTTTACATATTAATACATTTTTACGCATTTTCAGCAAATAGTACTGCAAGTTACAAGCATGTGGATACAACATACACCATCTTGTTACAATGAATTTCTGGAAATCCGCGAGCAAGACCAAACACTTGGCAAGATGTGCGATGACAGGATCGTGGAAAATCCCATTGAGTTCATCTCTACGAGTAATGTTGTTGTTGTCAATTTTAAATCTAATAACGTTGAGAACCGAAATGGAGTGAAGATGAACGTCAGATTTATTGGTTAGTTGCCAACTGCTCATAGACTTGTCATAAGAGATAGTTATGCTCTTTGTTGTCATTATGACCCTCTTCAATGTTCCAGGTTTCATCGTGCAGTGAAAATAAAGTTAATCAATTCATTCCAGCTGTAGAAATGTATGTCCCAAGCCCAATCCTGGCCTGTTCCCGATCTGGCTATAACATCACAGCAGAGGGAAATTACACGACCCCGGGTTATGAAGAGAATGGGTCCGGGAAATACCCCCACAGAATGAACTGCAAATGGAGTATTGTTGCACCCGCCGATAGGGTAAATTTATGAACTATTTTTTAGTATCACAGAATCTGTGATGGAGAGGTGGTTGCACAGTTCTCTAATGAATATGTATCATTGCTTAGATCTGTAGTATCTGGCTAAGTTTGAAACATACTATAATTAATTAAGATATTAAGATATGTGGGTCTTTTCATGTCAAACTTATAAGTCTAAACGTTTTACAGCAAATAGAGTTACAAATATCAAGCATGAGAATTGAATCTGCAAATTATTGTGGCTACGATGTGCTCCAAATCCGCGGGCAAGATCAAATATTGGGGAAGATGTGTGACGATAGACACCTGGAAAATCCCATCAAATTTATCTTAAATGATAACACGAATGAGGTCATGTTCAAGTCTGGTAACAGTGAGAACAGAAATGGAGCGAAGTTAAGCATCAGATTCATTAGTAAGTTATCGACAACTCTGTATACAATACTTATACTGTAGCTAATGTGTGTTCTGATATTGCATTCATATTAGTGAGGCAGACTTGGGTAAAGATTGCTAATCTAGATCTATATATATAAAGGAAGAAGCGATATTTTTGGTCACAAAAGGCTTTTTTTACCATAAGACTCTCCAAATTATGTATGTACAATCAGGACAACTGGTCGTTATAATATGTCAATATTCAAACCAAATAGATTATTTTTAATGATAAAAACAAGAAAAAAGACTTTCTGAGAAATGGAAGGAAGGTGATGAAGGTGTAGCCTATTTAATCTGCCCCAGACCTATATACTAACGGGAGTTGGTACATGGTGTGAACGATGGGGCACCAAGGGATATGATATGGTAGTTGGTGAGGAAGGGAGGAGCATTTAATGTGTTCCAGATCTCGTCCGTTTTGACCCGAGCAGTAGCAGAAAGGGGGCGATAGAGATGCTTAAGTTCTGGACCTGTTTAGATGGGGATGGCGTAGAAACCAGGAAGAGGGTGGTGGAGATGCATTACTTCTGGACCTGTTTAGATGCGGATGGCGTAGAAAGGGTTGGGGAGAGAAGAGGGCGTGGTGGCGGAAGGAAGGGTAGGGAAGGGAAAGGCGGGAACATTTAATCTGCTCTGCACATGTTTAACACTGGATAGCAGTCGCTAGGGGGAAGGGATATCAGAGGGATCATCCATTGCCATATTCAGTACATGTAGTGCGTATATGGCTGTGACATATGACATATGACAATGGGAGGAAGGTGATGAAGGTGTATTTAATCTGTCACAGACCTGTACACTGACGGGAGCTGGTGTGAGGGATGTGGGACAGGGGGAGTATGGGGCGGGGGAAGAGCATTTAATGTTTCAACCCGAGCAACGCCAGGTAGACAGCTAGTATATAATAAAAGTTATAAAAGTAAAGCAAATACATTTATTCAAGTTGTAGCCACGTATGTCCCAAGTCCAATCCTCGCATGTTCCCGAGCTGGCTATAACATCACAGCAGAGGGAAACTACACGACCCCGGGTTATGAAGAGGATGGTTCCGGGAGATACCCTCACGAAATGAACTGCAAGTGGAATATTGTTGCACATGGAATGTTATAGTGCCCACCAATAAGACAAATCACATTTACAATATATCATTTTTGCTTTTATCAAATCATATTGATCGCCTCTAAAATTCACATTGATTCAACACGATAGTTTTCATGTAACCATAAAATCGTGTGTCCATGCTATGATTTTAACCGTTAGCCTTCCATCTCCCTCCAAAATAAAACACACGCATGCAGACAGATTGGATATGGATGTTTGCAATATGTTTACCTATACCAATATGTTTATCTATGTCAATTTCAGATTATCAAGATAATTTTTCTGTCATTCGAATTTAATTGTTATGACGAGTTTAAAGTGTATGACGGGTCTTCCACGCTTCACCCGCCTTTGTTGACAATGTGTAATGGTTATCTGCCCCAGCCTATAGACTCCACAGGCAACACCATACTTCTCAGGTAACGGCTAGTCATGTATTTTTATTATATGCATGTATTTTTATTGTTTCATAGTATCAGAAGATGATTTTGTTGACTGGAGTTTCATTAATATTGTTTATTTTAGCTTGATATCTGATTCTTCAACTTCACTAAATGGGATCCACTTTCAATTGAGTTCACACGGTATGTTTGAACTAAATATAAATACATGCCTTGTTCATAGTCCTGTATATATATAATTAGATACATTTGAAAAGCTGATAATCATATGTGTGATCTGGTGATACTTCTAGCCTATAAAATGACAGTGTCAATATAATTGTGATGATTGACACAACAGTGAACATGATGCATATAATACTAATCAGAATACCATATACAGATAGTCCATATTTTCCTAGATGACAGCAGACGAAGAATTGTGAGATATGAGCTTGATATAAAATATGCTGTGTAATTAACAATTATTTCAATATTTGTTATCCACAGCAACTGAGCCTCCCACTACAGTATCAGCAAGTCCCACAACAAACGTAGCAATGACTTCAGAAGATGCAACAGCAGGCATTGTATCCACAAGACCCGAAGTACAAAGTACTACTAGAATGCAACAAACAACATTGGTAGCAACCATTGGTACTACCACATCGGACAAAGAACCCCGGTCAAGATGCCACAGTGGTAGCACATTCATCTCTCACACCAACAGTGAAAATTCCTGATAATGTCTGCACTGCTGAGACACAGGACAACTGCTTCAACATTACCAAAGGTCTGGATTTTGAAATCCCGTCAGCTAACAAAGCAAGCAACAACTCTGAAGATAAACAAAAGAACAGCACTAAGAGAGGTCCCAAGCGTCTGCCCGCCAACATCCCTCTCTTTACGCAGGTTTTCAGGGATCCAGACATGGCAGTGAAGCGGGCGAAGTACAAGTACCCAGTTGAGGCCACAGCAGCTCCTGCTGTGGGCACCTTTGTCATAGCCGGCGTGGTGGGCATGGTCGTCCTGCTGTGTATCTGTGATTTGCCTCTGTACAGAAGGCAGCTAAGAAGGGCCGTGGCTGACATCACTGGCAAAAGACTGGCCAGTGGAACAAAAAAGCGTGGTGGAATGAAGTCCAACAGAAGTGGAGGGACAAGGAAGAAAGCCATTTCGTCCATTGAAGTGGATGATGTTGGCCTTGAAGTGGAGGATGTTGAAAGTGACATGTGACATGCGAGGTGGAATTTCTTTGCAGACATACATACACTTGAATTAAAGCATCCAACCACCATGGTTATGTGGTGTTATGTGACATTTGCCTGGAAAACGACAAATAGCACAACTACAGGGTTTGGAACCAGCATCAAGCTGCACTGTAACTTGTAACCACGCTTCACTTTGTGAGTTTTACAATATGCACATTAGTGGTAATTTGGAAAATGCAGTGGTAATTTGAGAATTGGATTTTATTCCATTTTATACCACAATGTTTTATAATCAATAAGTTAAAAGGCATAAAATAACCAAATAAGAGTTTTTAGTGGCCAAACACATATATACCATATTCTATTATTTCTTTACATTTTCAACAAAAAATAAAATGCAACATAAACTTTTTTTTTTTTTTTACACGTTTTGACATTTTCACCCACATTAGAACCGATTTGAAAAGTTTTGTGAGTGTAGAGCTCATACCCGAATGATAATGTGAAAGGTAAAAGGATTTATTCTTTCTTTTGTATTATTTTGAATGACAATTTTCTTTAACCATTATGGATTTGTGTAGTGAAATGGAAAATAATGCCACATATTTAAAATACAATTTTATCAATGTTAATATTTTTGTGGTATGAAAAGTAGGCATTCAAACAGTGTAAACGTTTATAATAACACCTCACCTCTCAAATCTTGCTTGACCAGACTATCGCTGAGTATAGGCTTTATTTACCCTGGTCCTAACGCAGAATCAGGTACTAAATTTACTACCAACCTTCAAAAAATGAAGAAGAAAGGCCCACTTCCAAAATAATAATTGGAAATAAAAAGTATGACTGCAAGTATTATCTAAACGAATGAATACTGCATACAAGATAAGCACCAGAGACCACCTCCGCAATGAGACCATTTTGCCAGTTCCAAATCTCTCATAAAGAGACCAATTCACACCTTCTAAAAAGACACCACTTCTTTCCTGAGACCACTTGGGACCATATTTAGAGTGGGCTGACTTAGAGTTATGCTGTAAATTTAATACTTGCGTTTGCTTTTAGCACAGACTATACATGGACTATGCATAGTCCCTATTTGAAGTTTCTACATTAAATATGCATATAACACTATTACAGATGAATATTTTCATCACATTGTCTTTTGAATATAATGAGTAAGAGGCCCTGTGGTGCAAAAGTGTGGATTATCATACTGCGTCCACTTGAATTGGTCTTACCGTATTTCCGAGCTTCAAAGAATTGGCCCATATTAACGCCCCATTGGAATTTCTATACTTGATTGTTGGAGTCCATTATTCTTGTTGACCATGTAAATTATTTTGCTACGCCCTGTTTGTCCACACAAGCCCCGCCTTTTTAACATGACGTAAGTAAACTTCACATTGAGAATTGTGGGCAATGTTTGTAACCTTCGTATCTTGATCCGTGTGAACCTGCCCTTTCATACTTTCATAGTTGTACATGTTTACTAAAATTAAATGCTTAACAAAGTCTATACAGTCGTGCATACATTTCCAAACAGAATGGTAATATTGCTCGGTTTGTAAGAAGTAAAACTGTAGCTGATGTCTTCGACTCATAATTTCTTACGAATACGCCCCAGTATTCATTTAATTTTACTCGTTGATGATTTATCTAATTATGTTAAATTGTATATATACTGATCATTACAAATAAAAGGTTTATTTTTCATAAATTAGTTCATTTTCACGATAACTATTTTATACTTTTTATACTATTCCAAGCATATCTTTAATTTCAACCTACATACGCTCACCACAGTTCACCCATACCACAGAAGGGTATGCCAGATTTTCTCGAAGTTTGGAATAAGTGGAGATAATGAACCAGTGATAATGATAATGTGAACCTTTTTTTCTTCAAACATGTGGTTAGGCCTGACAACCCTGCATTTCGATGTTGCTATCGCGCTTGTCATCCCACAAGTGGCTTATCATAACGGAGCGATTTCAAGGACATGCCACCACTATACTTTACATGAACATATTGAAATAGGCCTATTGGATTAAGTCCGGATTTTGTTCCCGTAAATGGGTGCCATTGAGATATATTCATATGGTGCGACAGTCTCGAATACCCCCCCCCCCCCCCCACACACACACACGCGCGGGCGCACACAAATTTGCTGCATTTTGCATTGGGAGACGAGAAATCACTTCATTTCTCCATGTGGCCGAAATAGAGAGGTTCTACTGTACCAAGAGTTATGTTTCATTTGCTTTGCTGATTTCTGAGAACGGCCCGTGTTATTTGATGTGGTGCATACGTTCACTGTGTTGTCTGACGATCAACGCTCGTGTCTTTAGTTTGATAGGAGCCAATACAGTAAAACCTCAAATTGAGTCTGTATGAAAAGAACCAGCAACCCTTTCACCTCCCCACTCGACATAAAACCACCCTTTTTTCGTTGTTTCCACCTTCATATATAGACCATTTCGAACCTCCTTATTGATAAACAGTCTGCCCATATGCTCAAAAAGCCATGAAGACTGCTATACACATACAGATGACCGAACTATTCAGACCACTTGGGGCCAGTTCCCGGGTAGTCTTGATCACGAACTTTTACTGTATAGTAACTTGTCTATTCAGGGAATATTTGTAAAAATGGGAATAGATAGAGAAAAGTGTTTGCAGCACCATAGCAACAAGTATATGTTTCATTTGATAAAGGTGGTCAAACAATTGTGTGTGAGAACGGAAAAATGCTTCTATTGGTGCGTTGTGCCTATGGACAGATCCGAGGGGGCGCAGAGTGATTGTATTTGCCAGTGGTTGTCCCAAGTGCAAAGTCCTACTGTAATTCACGGTCATTGTATTGCTTATATGCCACGGTTTTTACATTAACAATTGCAATGGAAAGTACTTACGGCAGTTAGTTTCAACATTAGAATAAATAAGACGGCAAGTCGTTCTTTTGAAACATACTAGATGACAATTGACCACGCTACAATGTTTTTAGGCTTATTGTTTGCTTGATCATATACTAAAATTCATTTTTTCTTTTATTCACACCACTTATTAATAGATCTGCTTCCGACTTTTCCTGCCAGATCGTTGCACATTATCATCATTATATTATCTTGCAAACTTGGTTACTTGGAACAAACTATACCAGTTAATTGTTTGCTAACTTCAACAAACGTGTTCTACACTGTACAAGAGGGTCAAAATCATCACCCATGTAAACTGTTACGATGCTTTTAGAGACATGTTACGGGGATGAGTAACATTATTTTAGTTTAGTTTTTTTTTCAAATTACACCTTGCTGTATAGGTTTATAATCTTATCTAATCATAAAACATGGTTAGAAGTATACAGATCGCTTAAAACTTTTGTTATGAAACAATTGGTGAAATATTTATAACTTTGCTTGTGTGCTATGTGACTGAGACAAAAAACAACAAATGATCAAAACCACCATCCAATAACAGAATTCATATAACTATCTAGAAACTCTTGCCTCAAAATGTTTACAGTATATCTGTTCAGTTGTTCATTTTACATGCATTTTAAGTTTGAAAATGGTCATGTTTCCCAAATTTCTTGCCTATCAATACAACGGCGTTAATAATTAATTAAGTTAAAACAAACAAGTAAGTTTTTTGGCAGAAAGTGTATTTAAGTATATCGACATTTGTGAATACTTGATATCGCATTTAAATAGAAATTCCGCACGAAAACATTTATGAAATGCGCAAATTTAGCTTTAAGATACTGTAACCCCTTGCCCTTTAAACATTGAACGTCACTATGTGTTAATAATGGTTGGTGTCCATACAATGTATCATGTTGGGAAAACTATTGATGACCTGTTGTTCTTTGTTATTCATAGTTGAATAAATATAAAAAATAAATAAATTTGTTTATGTATCCCATATAACCTCATAGGCCTGCAAAGAAGGAGTCACCATTTGTTCCTAGTAGTTGGTGTTCACAAAATCGTCCAATATCTCAAAACTAAATTTGTGCATTTCATGAAAGTTTTGTGCCAAATCGTGTGAAATCGAGTATTCAAGATCGACTTCAAAGTTGATCAAAACGTGGTTGCGCCTTGTGATTTTTAGGTTTCCAAGAATATTTGCTGGTTATTCTTTAATTGATAACAGAATGCAGACATTTTACAGAATTGATAATATTTTAAAATGGTTCATGTTTCTATGAGCAATGTGTAATTTTTAGGATCAAACATTTTTTTAAATAAATCAATAGAAAAACAATTAAGATACTCTCACCTACAACTTAAAGAAATGGAAAACGAGATCAAATTCAGATTTGAACACTATTTAAGAATAGATCACAACGCTACCAGCTTTGCTATATCAAACAACAGGCAGATGGTATTCAATGTTCATCGTCAACGGTTGTATCTATTTTCCTTCATATCCAATGAATAAACCAAATAGAAACAGGATGTAGGGCTACTGGTTTTAAACACTGTCTATTCTAATAATACTTAGTAATACGTAACATTAAATAGAAGATCAGTCAAAAGGTGCAGGTAGCAATTTGCAGAGTGTGAAGTATTTGATAAAACTTACTAAAGCATGCTTCAACGTAAACAAACGACACTTTATAGCATGCACAGTGTTTGTGGTATTCAATGAACTTACAAACCATGAGGGAACAGTGGATTGCGTTTGGGATAGTGCTACTAATACAGTATGGTGAGTTATTTAATTTTAAAGCTAAGTGATCATTTTTTATCATACCCAGTAGCCGACAGTTTTACATTATCCCGGTTCATTATGCATAAACGTGGATGGTATGTGATATTCGAATATGGTTGAATTGATCTGTACATATATATATATAGTTATATGATGCTCTTCTATATAGCTACATTATTCAATATAATTTCATACATTGGGGCGTGGTGTTTATCCTCTTTTAAGTATTGTCGTGTTTGGCTTGGTTGATCATTGCATGCATAGGGGACCTTTAAAGAATTGTGAGAGGGTGCGGGGGGGTTACTTGGGTGCATTAACTTTTAAGGGGTCACCAATTTCACTTTTTCTTCGCACGCTTTCTTCGCACGCCTTTTTAATATGCGGATGTCACTTTTTTAACATTTTGTGAACAAATTAATACTTGAACCAAGTCCTTCCATTTATGGACGGTTCTACATGTATATATTATCATTATTTTCATTTTTTTTTTACAAATTATCAGGGTATGTGGGGGTGGGGCGCATCATGTGTTTGAAACTTTAGGTATGTGGGATGTGCAAAATCTTTTAAAAAGTCATTTATAAAGAAAATCCCCACTTCCCCAACCACTCTCAGAATGTATGGATGAATATATGGAATATATTTATGGTCCCTATAGGTTAACCAATCATTAACTGTCTTGGTGGATATTAAGTGTTAAATTTGATTAGCTTTTTTAGCTCATGTTACAATTGCTAATAGCTACCAATAACGCAATTGTCCAACAAATAAAGCTGTGGCAATAGGTAATGTTATGGAATTTTGTCCTTTTTTTCATTTCATCCTTTTTGTTGGGACGAAACGTTCAACTCACATCCTTGAAATATGGCCAAAAGTAAATAATAGAAGAATAGATGACCTAGTGCACCAGCATTCAGCCACTGGACTCGTCATAACCAGTAAAAACTAGTTTCGTTGAAAGCAGCATAATCTTATGAACAAAAGTAACGGATCATAGGATTATAGCACAATTCCCCGGCTGCTACTAACACGTAATTGTTTATACCTCAGTTATGTTTGGCTGGGATCGTCTTCACCTACACAATGTTTCATTGAAGGTCATGAATCTTAGATTTGAAATTCTTTGAGCTCACACAAAAGCATGAATGATAATGGATATGTGAAATAGTATGTGTAAAGCATGGACCATTCTAACCTTTCCAACTCTATTACCAAGGCTGTTGATTAGTTGATAGTATTTCACTTTCAATTTCTTTTCAACAATGAAACGTCTGTGTTAACTTGAACCCCACTGTCCAAAACACTCTCCGTAATTTAGTACGAAAATATGTTTAAAAACTCTTATAACTTTTGCAAAATATAGAATCACAATTTTAAACATAGGCAAAAAGCAGCTAAAATTGATATATGATGTACATTTATTCGTCTCCGTCAACTATATCGCATCATGAACTAATGATGATGTTTGCATTACAAACACCTTTTACGTAAATGCACATGTTCTGTATTCGAGTATAACTTTAACTATAATGCCAATATGCACAGCTGTGTAAAATGCTATCTAAAATCACTCATCAAAGCGTTTGCAGACATCATTCAATTCATTTCGAAATGATGATTTTATTCAACGATCTGCACCTATCATCCATTCAAAATACAGTAGAACCTCTCTATTAAGACCAGTTGGGTCACTGTGTCCAAATGTTCTCAATGAAAATTTAATCTCTTGAAGTTGAACCATCAGTGGTGCTGCATTCGTTATCATTTACCAAACTGTCTCTTCACAAAATTGTGGTTTAGTAGCTATAGTCGCATGATGGTGTGTTGATACAAATAGTTATCTGTTTTGATATTTCTGAACATTTGAGACCCGGGCTTTAGTCTTTAAAGCTACAGTCAGCCAGTGCGTAATGTTGAAGACGAATCCGTAGTAGGCCTATTTATAGCAATGTTGACAGAATCATCTGTTCACCCACATATTTCTCAACATGTAACTGCAATAAGAATAAGTGGGTAACATTCGTGACTGTCAGACTCTGGCTTAAGACAGTTGCTTTGGACCATCCGTATTGACACATGCCGTACCCCGACTGAGCAACTACTCATGCTGATGCGTAAAAAACTTTTAAAAGTCATTTAGATGTTGATGCAGGTATATGGTCCTTGTTTTTACTGAACGTGGTAAATGATGATCTATACTTTTTGTCAATACAACTGTCTTTTTACTAGTATGACGTTTTCTACTTGTAAGTTAATGGCCGATTAAAAACATTACTCTCGGCTGATGTCAATTATCATATGGATTTTTCGGCATAAATTCGATATATATGTACCCCAAAAGTGTTGACACAGATTTATCAATGAGATGTGCATTATATAATTACCGGACTTTGTATTTTTATGTTGATTTTCATACATCGTCTATGATTTGTTATGGGTGAAGTAAGTTTTGATTTTTTGATGTGTGATTTCATGGATGATGAAGCAAAAGCATATGTTCAATTAATTACTGTTAACGCTTCTTAACCCTTCCCCTGCCATTTATCTTTCGTTAAATTAACTCTGTTCTAGCAGTTTACCCTTCAGTAACCGTCCCCTCATTGGTTACCCCTTTTTAGGTTATCTCTACCGTTTGCCGTTGCTTAACCCTTTCTCCGCTGTCTATCAGTATTAGGTGTCCACCCACCATTTGTTATCGGAAGGGTGGGTACAATATGAAACCCTGCACTTACACGTGTTTGAAAATGTCAGCCCCACCCCTATAATTACTAATAACTTTACTATACGTTTCTCCCTTATAAGTACTACTCAGAGTTTCAACCCACCCAATTAATTGCGGCTGAGTTTCAGCACCCCCCCCCGCGCCCTAGTATTTCTTTACCCCTCTTGTTTCTTTCTGGTTAAAGCTCTTTCTATCCGCAAGGGGGGGGGGGGCATTCGGCAGTACTGCCTCTCTACCGCCTCTATACTGAAAAAACAACAACATGAGACCGCGCTTATCTAGTGGTGTGAAAGTGCGGCCAAGGTTTTAGGCAGTCCGTAGAAAGTGCTGTAAGCTTCCACTATATAGTAATATGGCCGATTCAGTACTGTAGCGGCCTAATCGTATATAGAGTACACGGAGCCAGTGCGTTAGGCAGTTCGTCCTCACATGCGCCCACGGGCACATGCATCATTCATCATTAGTAAACAATGAAGGGGAAAAGAAAGAATATGGTCACTGATTAGTCTCAGTTGGCTTCTACCCTCTACGATACATGTGCCCGTGCAATAGACGGAAATAAAAGTGCTGCCGAATCATCCGTACAGCCGACTGTACACCTAACTATCATGTACAGTACAACTTCCAAATAAAAGACCACCTCCATAATGAGACCAGCTCTAAAATAAGAACACCTTTCTCAGCCTCAAACCGTCACACAGCTAACACAGTGAACATCTGCATAGAGACCACCTCTTTATTGAGACCATTTGAGAGATTGGTCTCAAAAGTGGTTCTAATAGAGGAGTTCTACTGTAAGTCTGATTGACCGTCTCTTTTTCCTGGTGCGGTCAGCCGTGGCAGACGCGGAGAACATGGCCGAGTTCCTGGACGAGGACGAGCTCGACTGCGAGGTGAACCTCGACAACTTCCTGCAGCCGCAAAAATGGGTCAGTCAGTTTGGGATTTGGAGATTATCTGTAAGAATCATGGGTGAGCCTGTCAATTGAGGCCTGTCTGTGAGAATCATTTGTGGGTCTGTTAGCTGGGGATATGGAGATTATCTGTAAGAATCTATTGTAAATCAGTGAGTTGGGGGATATGGAGATCATCTGTAAGAATAATGAGTCAGTCAGTTGGGGATTGGAAAATATATGTTAGAATTATGTGTGGGTCAGTCAGTTAGGATTCGGAAATAATATTTTGTTATTGTTTGTGGGTCAGTCAGTTGGAGATAATCTGTTAGCATTTTATGAGACGTTGCTATTGTTGTAGTCTGCATATTTGCAAACTATAACTTGTACTTTAATATTTCACTGTCAATATCATACTATAATAATGTGTACTGTATTCTATATTTTTCCATGTATATATTGTGATAGCCATTTGGAAGTTTTAGTTTGTAATAAAGGTATTCTTGAAGCAACGTATATGTCAACACCTGTAGCCATAAAATATTACAACTATGTCCATGAATTTTCGTAGTTCCTGGTCCCTGTGAGACCATTGTTGTGTAACACTCTCCCCACGATACCAAAATCTAACCATGCTCTTCCCCCTACGTAACCAATATCTCATTCACCCCTTTTCCTTTTGAATCAGGATCTAGGCTAACCAAATACATATGGCTAGTATCGATCTTAATCTATACTAAGTTCTTAGGTCTATGGGAAACATAAAGACTAAGCCACGTATTGTGGTTAGATCTAGGCCATCATTTCGCATGGGATCGACGCTATGGAAATGCTGGAAACATAAAAACTGAAACCACACGATGAAACATGGCCAAAAGGGGTACTACAGAGAGTACTGTCAATGGAGAACACTTTTAAGACTTGCAATTTTAAATACACGTTATTGCTTATTTCAAGCCATGGCTTAAGCTAAAAATTAAAACTGAAAGCCAAGTAACAAAACAAACTTAGATCCAAATCACCCCTTTATCACCTGAGGGGGAAATATATCCTACGCCATTCTCAAATCTCAGCAAAAATCCAGGGCCATTCTCATTATTTTTCTAACCATTCTCACTTCATAATTTCACAGTTTCACAATTTCTCGCAATTCTCAAAGAAAATGGAACCCCCATTCTCATTTCTCATAAAACATCAAGGGCCATTCTTACATCTCAAAATATGTATTTCCCCCTCTCACCTGCATCCAGTCTCTCTGTCAAATGTTTCCTCTCCTGTTCCACCCCTCACGTGACCACCAGGATAACTCCGCTTTTTCCCACCCGTGCACCGCTAGCTGCCGTGGGGGATGCCTGACCGTGCGCGCCTCTCGCTCCCGCCCCAGGTGAGGATCGCCCCGTCCCTTCTGGCCGGAGCCGGCGACGGAATCTTCGCAACGACCTTCATTAAGAGGTCAGTGGCTGCGGCAATGACCACTTGCGGGTTCGGTTTGACATGACAAGTACAACATATAGTAAAGATGACCATCGCTGAGGTGTCCGCTTGGCCGTGGGGTTATGGGAATGCTACTGGGAAAAGAGGGTTAGTCAAATATAATGTAGGCATGACTACCAGTGGAGAATTTCTATTGAGAGGGTATATACATGTATGTTGCTTAGGTTTTATTCAAGATGATTATAGTCTTAAATAGGGTCATTTGCTTCCCAATGGTTTAAACATTATCTCACACAAGGGAAACATGAAAACTTTGTGACGACGCACTGTTTGCCGTATACGTCACAGCGGAAGTCAACAGTCTAGGAGTTTAATGCCAGTGATGTGAAATTCAGAGTCACCAATATAGGAGAAAAAACAAACTTGTCCATGGGACCGGTATCCAGAAATAACTTACCGATCCTATGTAAGATTTCCATGTCCAAATTCATGAACTCCATTGTGACTTGTATTTATAGTGACCGAGAATAGTTATCCATAGGGCAAGTAACTCATTATGGTTTCCTGCCCAGAAAACACAGATTGTGATTCCCTATTCGAACTATAGGGCGGGTACTTATCCGTGGTCCCAAGTGTAACAGGTGCTTCACATTGCAGATTCACATTTCTCGCCGAGTACGAGGGAGAAGTGATAATCAACGAGGATGAGATCAGTGACTATGCGTGGGACGTGAGTGAACAATCTTATGACACTATTTTATCTTAATTGCAACTGTACAGTCGAATTTATTGACAATGATTAATCAATTGCTTTGATGGATAGTAGCATGTTGTCCTCTATATTGGATTCATTTTACATAATTTAATTTGCCAGATTTACCGTGGTGGCAAGGTCATATTCTATGTGGACGCATACAATGAGACCACTTCTAACTGGGTAAGTTTCTTCATTATTTCATTTTCATATTCTGTGTACACACTTTTTCAATTAAATGTCAAAAAATATTAATGCAAAGCTAACGTGAAAAATAGTCTTCATGTCAACCACAACCAATGAAAATTATTACATTAGTTTTGTTCTTTGTCGTTGTTTTTGTTGTTGTTGTTGTTGTTGTTGTTGTTGTTGTTGTTGTTGTTGTTGCTGCTGCTGCTGCTGCTGCTGCTGCTGCTGCTGCTGCTGCTGCTGCTGCTGCTGCTGCTGCTGCTGCTGCTGCTGCTGCTGCTGCTAAAAGCCAACAGTCTAAGATTATGTCACACGCCGCACGCCGCATGCCATATGATAATAAAACACCAGCCGGCTAACCTAGTGGTGAATACAAATGTGCCCAAATAAATTTATTGTCTGAAACATACGCTTAATAAGAACTTTAAATTTCAGGAAAGAAAACAAATTTTAACGACTGACCTGTATGTAATTCTCGATATAGGAAAATTAAAAAAGAAAGAAAATCGTTACCGACCGACCGACGCTCATGTTGAAATCGTAGACGACAAGAAACTACAAATCAATTAAATTATAGACGACGGGAAGCTATAAATCAAATTTGCTTAGCCTCATTGAACGTGCATTGATTGGCGTCGTCTGAGTTCTTATCTCCCATGTTTGCACTTTTCACCATGTGCACGATTATCGGGTCAGAGACAGTAAATATTGACTCATACGGTTCAAGTAAATGTGTCCCATTTAGAATACAACATTAAGACACGAGAGGTTATAATATGTTCACCAAAATGCATCAGTCTGACAATGTTGGTGTACGGGGATGGGATATAAAGATTTTTTTTTTTGTGTGTGTGTGTGTGTATGTGTTTTGTTTTTGTTTTGTTTTTCAAAGGAAGGGATATGAGGAATTTAGGTGTGGAAATGCAAGCCGAAAATCTAGAGTGTGGGGGTGAAAGGCAGACAAAAGGCTATGAGGTTTCAAGGAAGCGTGGTGGAGGGATGAAAATTCTGGGGTGTGGGGAAAAGTCCTCAAAGTTGGATGTGGGAAATTAGACGATATATCTAGTGATGTGGAAATTTCTTGATGCCTTATAACCCCCTCTCTCTAAACAAGCCTCGAATATTCATCATCGGCTGTGAATGTACAATGCATCGGGAGAGTCACACAAATCCACGACTGTAAAAGTGCATTTTTTTGCCAATTAACAATTTTGTAATTACCACGACTCCTGTTGCTTCACTATTCGACTATATATTTATTGCTATTCGCTACTTTTTGGCAGGTGCGCTGGATAAACTGCTCCCGGCATAGTAAAGAGACCAACGTGGAGTACTATGGTTGCAGAGGTGGGTGCATTGTGACTTTTGGTTTCAATTATCCCATGAGTATGGTCATTAGAGGGGTCACGGTTGTGGGGGCATTAGATAGCCATGGATGGGTCCCCTTTTTGTTTTACCTTGAGTTAATTTTTTTCAGATAACCTAGGATTCACTCTTTTTGTCGAGTTTTTCTTCCCAATGTAACACTTACTCTGGTATTGGTGTATGGCAAGGCAGTACTGGGTAACTACTTAAATGTGTTAACTTGCATTGTTTGGAAATGTAAGTTAGAAAATATCACCTAAAGTAAGCTGATTCTATTTCCAACTAAATGTGTTGTGCGGATCTAAAAATGTTACTTTCCACCAACGCTTGACGCATTTCAAATGAACCAGCCCCTTTGAACGTAAACCAATGACCGTCTTCTGTAACTATGTAGAGATCTTCGGCAGACCAAATGGTACCACGACATGCCATTCAAATGTCCGTACTCCCACTAAGGGACCATTCAGCATTCATGACAGGGTGGGGTAGGAGGATTTTCGAAAATCACTGTGAAACAATTAATAGCCCCCCTTCTTAAAAATATGTGAAACAATTGATAGCCCCCTCCAAACATTGTGACAAAAGTTCATGGCCAGCCCTAAAATCTCCCTACCTCACTCTGTCATAAATACTGAATGGTCCATAACCGTCCCCTCTCTCCCCCCGCAGGCCGGGCGTTCTACACGGCCTCTCGGGACATCTGGCCAGGCGAGGAGCTGTACGTCTACTACGGCCACACGTACGCCAAGAACCTGGACATTGACACGGACAACTTCTGGAACGAGGACGTTGACTGGAACCTCTATCGGGACTATGCGTGTTCCAACATTAAGGTTTAAGCCC
This sequence comes from Streblospio benedicti, assembly GCA_019095985.1. NCBI lineage: Eukaryota > Metazoa > Annelida > Polychaeta > Spionida > Spionidae > Streblospio > Streblospio benedicti. Next base: position 34,594,886 of record CM032667.1, read on the forward strand.
GAGGCCGGACAGTCAGGAATGTCCATCGTCGAACGTTTAGGCTACTGGGGCTTTATTTCATTTACTGCATTATTTCCATTTATTTTATTTTTTTTTTTTTTTTTTTTTTAATGGCTGCGATACTTCGGCTTATAAATTCGAGATTATCTGACCTGTTAGAATTTTGTTAGCTTTCGCAATTACATGTGCTTGTTTGTAACTTTTGAAGATGAACGTGAAATAAGGTTTGGCACATGGGGAAGTTCGCAACCTTACTTCCCCCTGATGGAAGTAGGCTGTTGTGTATATCATGTGTGGGGGAACTTTGTGTAATTATCTGGTCAATTGCAAGCGAGTCATCTCTGTGATGGTTTAATTAGTATATTGTTAATTAACAAGTAGTCTACTTTTTGTGGCTACATGGTATTTTAATCACTAACATAAAATGTTATGCGTGCATCACAAAATTTCAGTTCATGTCTTTTTGGCAATACACTGAAATGGTAAATACTGTGTAAACATGATGGGTATGCACCAGTTTGCAGCATCATATACGTTATACTGGTGCCCTTTGCCTATCTGCATGTTATATGTCGAGGTTAACATCAGCGTTGATGAATAGCAACCTCTGGTGATGGTGTGTGTGCATAAAAAGGAAAGAGAATATTGTTAGTAAGGGTGGGGATGGGCAAAATGGGATTTAGTATCTTGTAAACCCATCATTTTGTGACGTAGCTAAAGGCACCAGCTCTCTGCTTTGTGCACTTTAACAAATGTTTTGAATACATTTTGAAAACACATTTGATTATATTCTTCCTATTTCAATAATGTGACTATTAAAAGTGCTAGTAGGCGAGCAAGTAGTTATGGCCACAAATACTGTACAGTCATATCTCACGTCTATATATGCAGTATATGATGTGAGTGTGTGTGTGTGTGGGTGGGGGGGGGGTTATAAGGAAGTGGGATAAGGTAAATAAGGCAGAAATAAATAGGGATACGGGAAAAAGACCCAAAGAAGAGTGATAAGGGATCTCCAAATTAGTGGTTTATGGGAAAAAGGCTCCCAAAAAGAGGGTTAAGGGAAAAAGGCCCCCAAAAAGAGGGATAGGGGGAAAAGGGCCAAAAAGAGGGATATGGGATTTCTAGACTCCTTATAACCCCCAACCCCCAACCCCGTGGTATGAACAAAGACGTATAAAGACAGTGTGAGTGATCAACCCGTGAAAACCGACGATGCAAACACTGATGTTAATGCCTATTTTAGAAATATACCTGTATAGTGAAGGAATATTTCTCCAACTGGAGAAAAATCGTGATGAGCTCCAAGTGGAAATCCACCTTTTTTGTTTTTCATGTTCATCTGCGCCTGTGGTCGGTGCACCATTGTGTTGCCAATTGATGCTAGCGTTACTGCGTTATGTATATTTCTTCAGAGTCAGTATATGTGAGATGGGTATTTCTGTATTTCTGCCCCGGCCCCCAACCTTTCCCGGCTCATTTTTATTAGCATTGTGAGGATGTTCATACCAGATTGGTGCTGCAGCTCTTGTTTGCTCAGTGCATATCAAGTGATTACCACTATTAAACATGCATGTGTGGTGTTCCTTTCAACCATATATTTTATTGTATTTATATGCACCTAAGCCCGATTCTCATTGTGATAATGTAGTTATTTAAATTTTATACTCACACTTCCAGCGTAAAGTTGTTATGTAATATGTCTTCCAAGTCATATGACTATGGTGTTATGGTGTATTGTACATGGTTCAAACTTAATCATTATATATTAACTACTTTGCTATGGAGTTATCATAACGAATGCTATGGTAATTTTGTAATAGGAAATTGGTAAATTGTTTGTGTATGTAATTAGCAATCAGATGTGATTTATTTGGATACTTACTAGGCGATTTTGTTTGAAATCTTTTGTTGGTTTCTTTTCTTTGCTATTTTATGTGTGTTGTAAATTGAACAAGTTTATGTGGAGCATAAATATGGAACAAATGGTTCAATAGTTACATGTGTTAGATTTGAAAGTCATGGTGGTTTCTTGTTAGAATGGGATATTCTTGCATCCTTAAGAATAAAATGTAATGAATTCACAATGTGTTTCGAGTATTTTGTCCTTCCTAACCCATCTATTTAAGCTATAAATATGACACAGGCCAGTGTACAAGAATTGAAAAGCTGAATATGATACTTGGTAAGAAAATCAAGAATGTTTCAGAAATCCGTTACATACTATTTCAGTTTGCTTTCTATTGCTAGTTGTATAAATGAAAAAAAAATAAAGTTATAAAAGTAGACGAGAATAATAAAAATAATAATGATAGTGAAAAAAAAGTTATAAATTAGATTATAAAAATAGATTAATTTTATCTTTATTGAAGTTGCACTACTATTCCTGCTTGTGATATACATGTATACATGTATTGCGGATCGGAACGGAAAGGACTGGGACAAAAATGCCCGGGGTGGTAACTCATGGTCTATATATGCAGTTATTGCAACACTGAATATATGTGCAGTGTAAAAGAAATTCCCGTAGACCGACGATGATGGTAACTGTGCATTTCAGGAATATGTTATCTTCAAATTCACTCACTCTAAGCATCTGTTCCTTCTATGTATTTTTATGCATTTCTTTCAAATGCAGATTCAGGAATGCTGTGGGGTGCGCTGGGGGAAAGCTCCTCCCCCACCACCAAAATATGTAATATTCATTGTGTTTTTGACATTTCCCAGCCAGACAAGACGTGACTTTTACTCATAAGTAGCATGTATAGCTTTAGAGCTGAGTTTAAGGTGTAGAGGGTCGGGAAAAAGTCGGGGGGAGTCATATGTTTAAATTTGAATGTTATGGGGGGTCAGAAGTTTCAATACTTGTTGTTGGGGGGTAGAACTTTAAAAACGTATGTTGTGTGGGTGGGAGTCTAACATTAAAAAAAATGGGAGGTTCAAAAGTTCTGATTTATAGACTTTTAATGGGTGGGGGATCGGCGGATTGCAGGTGAAATATTTGAAACGGTCCTTATGGCATCATCAAGTCTCCAGCACATTGGACATGGATGTCTATGGAAACAATTGAAATATTGTATCAAAAACAAAGAAACTTAGAGTCTATTTTTTCTAATTTTCCTGTAGTCGGGGAACATCTTCAGATAGCATATAAAAATATTCCATATTCATGAATGTTGTCAGCATACCTTTGGGAAATGATGAACTTATCAGGCTGCACCGTTTCATTTGTGTAAGAAGATACCTCCATGCCCCTCTGTTGGCATATAGCGTGTACAGACTCTCACCAAATGCAAAAAATAATGACAAATTTCTTATCGAAATCCTCAATAGATTAAGAAGCTTTATACTGCTTATGATAGCCAGAGAAGACTTCCCGAACAGTTATATTATTATTAGCCCTTGCACCCCTTTCAAAATCATACATCTGACCCCAGAGCTAACTACAGTACATGGACTCTTATAGCATTGCCTAGATAACCACGTCCTTTAAAGATGTGGCCCCCATCCCATCATCATCCAACGAGTTGCTCCAACCGATCCCGCATCACATTTTCTATTCGCTTTAAATGCCACAGTTTCTATTTAAGATTTTCTCATATGCATGAAATCTGGATTTCCTCATATTGCCCCAGTATTTATTTTATAATGTTCATATCATTATATAGCTACCAGGGCATAAGAAAACAGCTTTAGGAATGATATGTTGAGTGGTTGAGGGGTATTTTGTTTTGTTCTGTCATATATAAACACGTGGGGGGGATTCATATTTCAGGGATTCTTTTATTGGTGGGGTGTGTCATATTTTAGATTTGCCAACACGTGGGCGGTCATAAGGTCATATGTTAGATTTGTAAACCCGTGGGGGTCGTATGTTTGATTTGCAAACCCGTGGGGTTGTCAGAAGTTCATAACACCACAGTCCAAAAAACTTTCACCCCCCGCCCCCACCCCCACCTTAAATAATGACTCAAACCTTAATACCCATAACCAAGAGGGTATAGTGGTGGGGGTGGGTTGCAGGATGCAATCCCCACTCCATCCGTCCCCCTCACTAGAATATTCGTTTTCAATTTTTATATGTTTTATATGTCCTTGTTAGATAAGGGGTGACTTTTGCTAATATGTGAACGGTTCAAATACGTGTTCTTGTTCATAGGAGGCATGAGTTCGAGTACCATCAGGGTCATTTGATGTAGTCCTAATGGAAGCTATATCTTCAGCTATGTCAGTACAGTCGTGGGCGCTTATTTGCCATACCAGAGAGAGTAGAATTGAATTCACAAGCAAACTTGGGAAAAATAAATATACAGTTACTCATAAAATCACGGACCCTGACAAAGGCTGACATGGCTTAAAAAATAGAGCTCCCAACATTTCCTTCCTAAGGTGGGATTCGAACCCGTGACCACTGGTTTGCAATGATAAGGGACGGTGCAATATTTATCAGGCAGGGGGACCGGTACATATTGAAAAACTTGTCCTAAAAACGTTATGTCCCATGCTAATGTGATGATAAAAAACCTGATGTCCCATGACTTCCATTCATAAAAAAGTCTGCGTCCCCTCCCATGAATATAAAAAAATTGACCTGCGAGATAAGATTGAATTAAGGTTGAGAATCCACAAAGGGTATTTAAATGGAGTCGGTATAAAAGCAGCAGTAATCTAGAGGTGATTGACAATTTAGGCCATTACAACATATTTTCATTTACATGTGGGACCTATTTTCGGATTTCTGTTCAGTAGTTTAACCATGTTAATTGTCTACATAAATGACATACAAAATGTACATATACTGGCTATTAACTTTTTCTGTTTTCATCTATATTGTTTTGACTTTAATTTGAGGTTTTGGTCAATCTTGGACCTACTTATCATAGGCTATTAATGTTTGCTGACTATTTAAGTTTGTGTGCGCAAACAAATCTAGTTTTACAGTAATTCTGACCCTAGTTTCATGTTTTAACGTGTTTTGCTGTACATATTTGTGTGATTTTTTATCTTTATTGTGATTTTCTCTTTGTTGGCTGACATCAAAACAATCATGTATTATTTTCAAGGTTAAAATTGTTGCAAATACACATTTTTGCTACATAAGGCTACATAAAGTATACACATTTTGATATGGCACATTATCTGTTTTTAAAGCTACTTATAATGTTCATCATTTGTGGGTGCTATGTTCCAGAATCAGAAATCCAGATTCAATCCAATGTTCATGTTAGGATTAATTTGTATGCATGTTCCAATCTTATATAAAATAGATAATAATGATAATAATAATAATAAAATCTTCGCAAAAAAAGGGTGGGGCGAAGAAGAAAAACGGTGGGAAATTTGAGGCAAAAAGTGAAGTGGTGGGGCGATTGCCTCGGTTGCCTCATTCTAGCTACGCCCCGGAAGAACTTTTACTTTCGACTTCCGTTTATCATTACGTAGAGTGGAATAATTAATTGAGAAGTCTTTTATTCCAATATTACAGAGTTCCCTTCCCATGTAAGTTTAATACCTACATGTACTTCCATATCATAATCAATAGTTTAATCAATTAGTTTCTCAACGCCTTCTATATATTTATTCTCATTCAGTACCGAAGTATTTAACTTATAGTTTTGTGCAACATTGATATCAATGTTATAGGTTACTGTGTTTTTGTTTTTTTTTGTTTTTTTGTTTAACAACTCATTTTCAAGTTATTTGACCTCCACTTCATAATGTACATAAGAAGTCTAAACTGAATAATCCGGTCTAAACTTGTATAATTCTTTGTTACATTTAATTCATTCATTTGGCTGTACAATTTAGACTGAGGAGGATTCTTGTGAATCGAAATATATTTTAAAATAAATTTCTGAAATCATCCTAAAACCATTTTTTAAAAACATATACGAAGTTTTTTACTACCACTAGAGAGTTAATGATTAAGATATGAAACACAGTGCTTTACACGATATAAACAATATATTTAATCTTATTAATTTACATCTGGTATAAAACAACCGTGAAACAAACATGTACAAGTAAAGAGTATACCAGCCAGCATAGGTGGCTTACATGCCTAGGCTTACATGTCACATATACATGTATAAACAAGGTAAACAAACATAAGTCAGTATACCGGTTAGTTAAATATTCTAAATCAATAATGGTTACATAATTCAAAGGTTTCTTTCACATACAAACCAAATTTAATAATAATTATTTTGTCCGTCATTAAAGTTTTTCACTTATCATTCAAATCTAATTCATTAATAAAATGATTTAAATGGTTCATATTTACAGGCTTGGTTGAGAAAATCAACGCGATGGTTATTGTACAATTGATATTCGGAAATCAAATGAAATTCATTCTCTATCTTATTGTCTTTATAGAGCTTACAAATCCGTTCATTTTCTTTTTATAGTCTCTCAAACCTTCCAGTTTCAATAGGAATAAGAAATGTGCTTGATCTTAATTTTGCAATTAATGATTTACAGGAACGGGGAATAGTAGATGTTACATAATGTTCAGGAGTCATCACTGATTTAAATTGATTGTATCTTCATTTGTTCATTCCTGTTTATTCCCTTTGCCTATCTCATAATTTCATATACACTGACAATAGTTTCACGGTCTCTAAAGTTAATATAATACTCGGATATCTATATGGGCTATATATTATTAGCCCATTGACACTCTAACGTTACAATAAAACAAATATACTAATGCAATTGAATAATATACAATAACATCAAAGTATCAATTATAACAATATTGGTAAAACAAACAAAAACAAAGTACAGTAAAACACCTCCTTAATATGTTCTCAAATGAATTAGCTTTAAAGCTGTTTATACATTTTTAAACCCCCACATTCCCTTAATGCACTTTAACCAATATATATATATATATATATATATATATATATATATATATATATATATATATATATATATATATATATATATATATATATATATATATATATATATATATATATATATATATATATATATTTCATATATATATATCTATATATATATATATATATATATATATATATATATATATATATATATCATGAAACTAGAAGATTTGAATTATACTCATAGAAAAATATTGCGCGAAGAATACAGGATATATATATATATATTATATATATATATATATTGCTCACTACTCTGCAGTTTGGGCACTCTGGCAACTATGCACGGGTCTGGCTTAGATACGCTTCGAGAGCTTATATGCTCTTCGTTGCTACCATTCATATATGCATATCGTGCAAGTATTGGATTACAGTCATGCAGCACTGTATCCAGATGTTTTAAAAAGGTGATGTGTGTTTACTTGTCCTACTTCCATATCTGTATCCAAATATCAATTTAAACTGTGGAACTAGATTCTACTGGAATATCAGAGTAAATGTGTTCAGCCTTGTTTGTGGTTCCTTTATTCCTTTTGGAGCAACGTAATACAATTGTTGCTAGTGCAGCACCTAGTATTATGCTAGCAACAGCAATGATGATAGTGTTTCTCAACAGAGGTGAAACTGGTGCATTCCCATACGTGTAGTACTCTGGAAATAGAGTTGTCACGTGATGTGAGAACAATGTTGATTGTTGACCACGCATAGTGAGCGTCAATATCGGTACGTTTGTCCCATCACGTGAAACTTCGACGAAGTCATTGAGGATCACAACACTGCCAGAAAGTTCATCTTGAAAAGCAATAATATTTGCATAGTCTCTACGGGTGTAATTGCAATGCTCTGGGCCGTTAATCACAATCACTGAGGAGTGAATATCATGTGAGCATACGGTAATTACAATGGTGGTGTAATGAAACACGACTGACTTTGTGATGTTAACAAATGAATTTTTAGCAATGCCCAAAACGAGCTTTGTTTTGTCTTCAAGTAGTGGCACATCATCAAAGTATTGATTCTCACTTAATTTGACATCAAATACGTCACCAATGATATTTGCCCCCCGAAGACCCAGCTTGTATCTCTGCTTTTTTAGTGTGGCACGGTTTACTAGAAAATTGTTGCCACTGCTCACCACTATTTCAATAATGTCTTGAGGGTAATCAAATGGCACTTGAACTATTGCCCCCGACACCGAGAAGAGAAATTCTGTATTTACAGTAAATCCCAAAAATTGTGGGCGAACATTCACGCTTGTTCCCACAGAGATAACAAGGTGGAAGTAGCAATGAAACCAAGTGTGAACCGACAAAGTGTCATTGATCTTTCTCGATCCTAACTCAATGACCTCATCACAATTATATGAAGCGCAGAGACCCCTAAGTACTGTAACAGCTGTGACCGTGTCAGGCATATTCACGTTAAGCCACTTTTGGGTGACACCAAGTAAGCGAAGAGACATGAACTGATTGAGGGACACCATCAGTTCGTTATCACTAGTGACAACCAGCACATTGCCATCCAAATACTGGAAGCTGCTCACGTTTGTCATAGCAACTGTTGCCTCGGGAAGAGAGCTGCACGTCCACACCGTGCGGTGGGGTCGGGTAGCGATGTCGTCTCTGATACATGACACAATTTCAGTCTCCTCCATTGTCTTCTGCAGAATTATAGCACCGTTTTGTCGGTCATAAAGCCACAGAAGATTACCTGATTCTGTCTGCCCAATATACTCAATTGACACGTCTACGAGTAAAGGAGAAACGACATATATTGTCTGATCAGAGGAGCTGTACCAGGCACTCAGTGGTTTACCCTGAGCTGTATAAATGTCTAGTAAGGGTATGTCACTTTCTACAAAAGAAGTGTGATTCTGCAAAGTAGTTAGGGCATCCAGCCAACTGACTGCATGCTGCCTCAGGAAGTCACTGGATACAGCTGCAAGACTGAAAGTGCCACTGGCATGGAACAAATACAGTGCACCATTTTTTGATTTAACATACTTAGTTTGACCAAGATATTGAAAACGGTCGAAGCCACCTGGAACCTCAATTTGCTTTGCCTCTGAGTCATTCACTTGATAGTAAATGACGCTATCATTACAGACAAAGAAATAACCTTCCTCCACTGGGGATCTCATTGCCATATGCCACAGAGAAACATTTTCACAACCCAATGCAATGTTCGGTTGGATAGAGTCAAAAGCAGTTGGTGCTAGCGGATGTGATTTGCAAAATCCATTTTCATGGCCTTCATAACTAACAGAAATCACATCCATTTTAAGCCACATGTATTTGGAAAATTTGTCCTCATATGCAACTCTTAATGGTAGAACATTGATACTTATAGCATATATACAGACTCCTGGAAAAACTGAGCTCAAACCTCGGCTTGCACTTGCTTCAAAATATGCTTTGAGTGCTGGAAAGCAAGCGTGTGCGAGTAAAAGAACATCGTGGTGTGAACCCTCTACTGAGATGAGGGTCAAGTTATAAGGCTGTACCGCGTAGATTAGCGTCACATTGAATACAGATTGAATCATGTAAAGAACTCCTTGTTGCAAATTTCTGGGGAAGAGATCGTATTTTTCTTCTCCACAAAAGAACTCGTAAGAGGCACCAACAGTGTGGCTCTCTGCATCTGCCCACCAAAGCAGTGTTTTGTGAGGAGAAGATGACATAAAGTAAACATGATCCTTCACCTTACCAAGCATTTGTATACTATTTTTGAATTCATCATTTACAGGTGCATAGCTCAAATCACTGTACAACATTCTGTCAGACTTCACTTCATAGAAAGCATTTCCATGAAACCATACACCTAATCTGTAATTGGCTATCAACACATACTCTTGTCTTCCAAAAGTTCGGTCATCTAGTGATCGTAGATAACGCTCTAATGAGGCTGGATTTTCTGTCATACTGTGATCAAATGAGTGATATGTGAGGGAAAAGCTGTTAAAGTTGAGCTGTTTAAGCCCTCCGTGCTTACCCCTTAAATACAGCTGATTATAGCCACTTGACACTGTGAAAATATACTTCCCAATGTGTGCTGTTTGACTGTCCACAAAGGAAACTGTATCATCTGGCATGTTTCGAGCATCAATTGACCATCGTGTTGCAGTTCGCGTTCTGAGTGTGAAAGTTGCCTCGTTGTCATAGAGGGTCAAGCTGACATGCGCATTGTTAGTGGCCTCCACATGAAAATCATAAAAACCTTGCATTTCCTTTGGAACTTTTGCCAGAACTATGTTTTGAACATTGCTATCTAAAATAACGTCAACCCTTTTGTTGACATATTCGTGAGATATTCCACTTATAATTTGCTCACCAGGACAAATGTAAAAGTCATAGTCAAAGCGGTAGTTTTTCTCAAACTGTCTGAGTATGTCAAAACCTCTGTCTTTCATAGCAGTGCAAAATGGCAATCTGCTATATTCATAACTGATGTAGCTTTTGGGTACAAGGGGCAAAAGCAAAGTTGAAACCGTACCACCTAGTGCCTTATGTGCAAAAGGCTGAATTACTTCTCTTATATTGATGGCTCTGCTTTTGCGTTTATCAATCTTGGGGAAATTCCATGTGTTCAGGAAATAATTATGATAACCACTGCATGTTCTTCTCCCAAAAATGGAGCAGTCATGCTTAGTACTATAGATATACTGACTGTCTAAGCTTATTTCTCCATTGAGGATGTCTATTTTAGTAACAATTGCATGAGGTAAGATTATCAATGTGTTTTCTGTGTGATTGAAGCCACCCAGGTGGTAGGCTTTGTCTAATTCAAAAAAGTAGTCTCCAACAATTCCAGCAGCCTCTCTTGTTGCTTTGAATTCAAATGCCAATGACGTAAAGATGGATGCAAAGGAAGCCACTACGGCTACAACAGTCGCCGCTATTATACCAACTGGCCCAGCTGCGCTCATTGCAGCTGCAGCTCCAAACACAGCAGCCATAACTCCGCCCCCAACTGCGGCAGTTGCGAAACTACTGGAAGCTACAATAGCAGCAGAAATTCCAAGCGTTGTAGCCACTGTGGACGTCACAAAGCTCACCGCTCCAAATGCAACCTGCAGCCCATTTTCCAGCTTTGCCGCGGTTGTGTTGGCCTGGACAAGTTCGTGAATGCTAAACCCCAGGCCCACAGCGCCTCCTACAACACCAAGTACATTGGTGGCAAGACCAACTTTACCTATGATGTTGACAGCTTTGAGGAATTTTGTCGGTAGTGTGACAGCACCACGAACTGCATGATGTGTGGCTTGAAAGTGTTTGAAAACCTCAATGCCAATCTCCACACTATCCAGAGTAATGCCAAAAGAGCCTTCCGCCAGCCCATAAATGGAAAACACTCGTACAGCTTTTTGATATCGAGATAGCTCTGAAAACTTTGGGCATGTGTTATTATTCTTTAGGCACATTTGACTATACCTGTCCATTTCTGCTGCAGAATAAGCTAATCCCATTATGCCAAATAGACCAACACTCCTACTGGCAATAAATGATTTAGCGGAGAGTTTCAATTTTGCCGCTTGGATGGCCACGTGTTTGCTGTATTTCTTCAGCTTGAGGAAGCCAGATTTCTTCATTTCTTTCATCATTACCATCTCGGTGTCAGGGTTTACAAGTTCAATCTTCACGAAGCGACCGTCTGCACTTTCCACTGCACTGTCTATAAGAGGAACCCAATTCTCATCAGGAGGAATCAGGCTGGACAACTCCTCATTAGCTGTCCCTACTGGCTCTCGGAGCATATGTGCATCATTTGTACCCAATGCCATCTCCACATGTTCATCAGCAAGTGTTTCTACTACAGGCCGATTGGCATCACTCATCAACATGGGCTGCGATGACTCCGTTGCTGCTCCTAGCAGCTGGACATCATGCTCCTTATCTAATGCACCGCTCGCATCGGCAAGGTCGATGCTTCTCAATCTTCCCTGTTTCTTAAAATTCAAATCGAACCCTTTGAGAATTTTTCCTTTGTGGTTATTGATCTCTTCAGTTACCCATATCAGTTTCTGCCCGGACGTTTTATCTTTAGGATAATTGTCCTGCCATATTATTTTGATATTTTCATGACCATTATAATTTGTAACCGAGGGCACTCCATATTCAGTCTTTCCATTATTTGTACGAGCCAAAATACTTGAATCTCTCCACAGCCAAGAGATCTCGCCACCATCACCCACCATACCATACAATTTACGACCCTCCCGGTCGACCTGTATATAACCAACAGGAATGGAAACTGAAGTTTCAATGTTACTTTCCATGAGTATGCCAACAAAGTCAGCCATCATATTGTTGACACTTTCAAAATTGTCATTGATAGGATTGCATGTAACAAAACGTATTTTGCCTATTTTTTTGTTTTTTCCTACATAACGCAGTACCTCTTTGCCTAAGTCCTCAGGGGGATATCCCATCAGCAGGTTATTACTTTGCTTGTCAAGCGAAGTAAACTGATGTCCTATTAATGTAAAACGCGTATTTTTATCAAAATTAATGTCATTTAGATTATGTCCACTTTCCCAAATAAATCCATCTGTTTGTTTTTTTAAGACAGCAAACTTTTTTCCTTCTCTTTCGTATCTGGTTTTTAGATTGCTGACAGCAGTTTGTACTTCGTTTCCTTCCCCGATCTGCAGAATCACTTCCGTCCAAATAGCCCTTTTACGCATTTGCCTGCCGTATGATAGCGTATCCTCAATAATGAAATCAATATCTTGTTTCAATGCTCTTATCTCGTCCTTTGTTTTTAATTCACGTAATTCAGCCTTTACAACGTCATCAGTCTTGCTTAAACTTTTTTCTAATATATCTTCAAACAAAGATTGTGTTTGCTCATTATTGATGTTTTCCCCTTCTATTTTCTTTATAATGTTTGCAAGGCATTGGCTGTACCGTTCAAAATCTTTCTGAAAGGGCTGCTTTTTTTCTATTTTATCAAAAATAAATTTAGGTGTAGAATCTGCCAATTGAAAGTCCCGTCTCAGTTCTTTAAATGTTTTAACTTCACCCTGGTATTTATCTACTTCGTCACTGCTATCTCCGAACTTATCTTTCAAATAATTATGATATATCTCCTTATTTTCCACGTATGTTGTAAGATCTCTCATGTAAGGTCGCAGTTTGTTAATCGTCTCTTCTGTCAAGCCAAGTTGATTACTAGCTTTGGTTCTATCAACATTTATGTCCAAGTTGTTGCCATTTGCAGAGGTTTTATGTTCTTCGGTGCTGATTTCATTCAGCACTGTCAGAAGAGGGTTCAGTTCAATTAAGACTTCCTTGATCATTGGACAAGCAGCTGGCGGCCTTTGATTTTTATAGTTGTTGATGAATACAAACTGTCTCAAAGGGTTCTGACCAAGACCGAACCATGTGTATGCTCCCTTTTGACCTCGGAAAGATATGGTAACTTTACCATTGTCTTGCCAAATGTCTTTGAAATATTTTCCATTATGATCTTTACCTAAATTTGTAGGACTGAATAACGCCTGAAAAGCCCGTACATACTTTTTACCATCTTTCTGAACTAGTGATAGTTTTCCAAAATTCAAAGGATCACCAAAGTGTTGGGAGTATATCCGTTTCAGTTCATAGGGTGAAATTTGCTGTGCTGCGGTTGCTGCGATTTGATCATTATCTATGCTGTGGACAGAAGTGATGAGGGTCAAGACAGCACATATTAAGCCAACGGCTACCAGATTGGGTCTCTTCATATGCATATTTATGGCTGGAATTCCCTAGTTTAGAGTGTCTTTGATGGAGTCGTTCATGAACAAAAACACACAGAAGACTATCTCATGATGAGCTGAGTATGCACACAGATGTAGATCTAAAATGATATTTATAATAAGTGATGAGTGTTTATTAAAACTAAATTGATCCAATTCTCAAGCGCTATGAAACATATTTTAAGACAGCTCTGCCATCCCGCTTTACCAGGGGTACATTTTGATTCACATCTAACTTCTGATTTTACTATTGTTAGTATACCCATAAAAAAGTGCACTGCCATATTATATAGATTGTCACGTTAAAAAAAGACCACTTCATGAAATTGCAGACTCTATCACCCGTGCACCGACAGCCATAATTAGCTGCTCGGAAATATTTATTAATGCTGTAAAGGTATCAGTGTTTAGAACTGTTTACAAACATAGATGGCGGGGTACATTTCATGATAGCAAATTAGGAAATTTAATTGATTATGAAGAAATGGAACACTGCACACAGAGAAAAATGTATGCATTCAAATGGCTCAGCAATTACTATTTATTTGGCATATAAGGTTGAAATTACATGAAATTCACCTATGTATGTCACTTTAAGTAATGGATATCAGCTGATGGATATTGTTATTCATAACTTATTATACTAGTACTTAGTATCAATGTTTTTTTAGCTGTGATATAGACCAAACCGATAATAAGCACATATGAATTTGTTTCAGTCTCTTACGTTGTGCTCGTCATGTTTTAGTTTTATAGTTAGAATGAAACAAAGACATGCATTGCCATGTCAGCACACGCGTTCTGATATGAAGTAAACGTAAAATGAAGACTTTCATTTTGTTACCCCTTATGCTACTTGAAATAATAATACTTGACTTAACAATAAACTACAAACACACTCACAGTAAATTCTATCAATTACCTAAAAATGTATAAATACCTCCACTGATGTTTTCTCTCTTTTACCTGTGTGAACTAAGCCGTGTCAACTACTTCTATTGGCAAACTGCACCACAAGCTCAACATATGAGAGCATTAAAAACGAAAGAGAAAATACGCACACGTTTTTGATCACTTTGAGACATCAGTTGGGACTTTTTGTGACTTTTAGGAAATAGGTCTATTTCTTGTATGTTGAATGTATATGTAACACACGAATTCCAGTATCTAGAATATTATATGTTGGATATTTGCCGTATGTCTGGGCTTTCCCAATGTTTATTTTGGATCAAGGATCTTTGTGACCTAGCTAGATCTGTAGTTTTATTCTTTAAATTATAAACTGTGTATGATTAAAGAGTATTTGTAACGCATAACTATTGTTGTTCGCATGTTCACTTGTTCTTGAAAATGGCTTTTTACATTATAAATTGTTCAATTAATGATTAATATATATCAATTAGTTTATTAATCTAAATAATTTTTCAGGGTGGAAAAGGAAAGGGGTAAGCGTTACTTGCTTTGTAATATTTCATAGCATATTCAATGGTTGTATGTCATCAAAAAGTAATAAACAAGGTTCTTTTATCACATAAGTATTTTAAGAAAGTGATATGTCATTTTGATTCTGCACCTTTATTTACATAATTAATATTTCCTTGCGTTGAAGTTAATTAACAATAATATTTCAGAGGGGGCGGAGGTGATTATGAAAACATGTACAACAATGTATAGAAAAAAGAAAACGTCCAATAGCACCAAACACGCTCACAGTAAATTCTATCAATTACCTAATAATGTATAAATACCTCCACTGATGTTTTCTCTTTTACCTGTGTGAACTAAGCCGTGTCAACTACTTCTATTGGCAAACTGCACCACAAGCTCAACATATGAGAGCATTAAAAACGAAAGAGAAAATACGC
>CM032667.1:34610497-34684689 GCA_019095985.1 Streblospio benedicti
AACAATACATTGTAGTGATAACGCATCATTTTATGTGACCAGGTGTCCACTACCAAGTTTACAATGTTCATATTTATTCCAACTTTCAATTTTTTTCATGTTTTTGTTCATAACATTTATGTTAACACTATTCGCATATTCTTTTATAATCTTAATATGTAAAAATCTTGAAGCATTCTATTTATAAACATACATAGTTATATATTTTAATCAGGATAATAGTCCAATTATATACATTGAGCTTTCAACAGGAACTACTGTCTTGTTCACAGTGACGTATTGTGACATCTATGTGAACAAGACAGGAGTTCCTGTTGAGAAAGCTCAATGTATATAATTGGACTATTTAGATCAAAATATAAAACTATGTACAAGAATTTTAAGATACCAACAGAAACCATTGGGACTCACATTTTGGCGAGACTTTCGCTCTTATCGCCAGAGCTTCTTCAGGTCGAATGACAGTCCTTAGTTGGTCATGTGACCGCCATGGCGGCGGCAGTCACATGACAGCAGTGGCAGGAAAAGGGGGGGGGCAGGTCACATGACCAACTAAGGACTGTCATTCGGCCTGAAGAAGCTCTTGCGATAAGAGGGAAAGTCTTGCCAAAATGTGAGTCCCAATGGTTTCTGTTGGTATCTTAAATTCTTGTCCATATCATGAATGAAGAAACCCAAGATGAGAGAAGTGTTCATTCTTTGAGGTGTTTTGTAGTTTCAAGTTCATTACAGACATCACATTTTGAACTTATATTTTCCCATTTACTTAAGTATATACCACAAGGTGTAATATTATGCAGTTTTATGATTAAATTCGGGTATTTTTGGTATAGAGATTTCCTCTAATTTTTGATCGTAGATATTTTTCCATATAGTAAAATTATTTTCAAAACTGAATTCATGTGAATATATAGATTCCATATTACCTATTTGCCTTACTTTCTTAACCAACATCTGATAGAATATATTACTCTTACAAATGTTTAATGCTATATATCGTTTTTTGTACAAATTATGTGTTAAAGGTCTTATTTTAACAAATAAACCTATGCGAATATCTAATTGCAATATTCTATTTATGACATATTTGTTTACAATAAATGCATCTTGAATCATAGTTATTCTTTTAGTTGTAATGTCCATTCAAGTGATTCTACATCATTTCTATACTTCCATCAACATTGATTAGATCTCTAACAAAATACATCTTATAATGTATCCTTCCATCTAAGCACAAACACGTGTTTCTTATTTTGAAATATTCACAGCCCCACGGTGGGAGCTGAAGGATTTCATGTACACTTAATCTATCAAATGGTACGACTGATTTTGCTTTATTAAATGCTAATAGTAAACTTTGGTAAAAGGGTGACATATCATTTAATAAAAGAAAAGAATCATTAGTTCTGAAAGACGTTTTAAGAATATAGTCAATGTTGATTTTAGATTTAGATTTTAGAGCTCCAAGTGGATATACACTTTTTTTGTTTCTCATGTTCATCTGCGCCTGTGGTCGGTGCACCATTGTGTTGCCAATTGATGCTAGCGTTACTGCGTTATGTATATTTCTTCAGAGTCAGTATATGTGAGATGGGTATTTCTGTATTTCTGCCCCGGCCCCCAACCTTTCCCGGCTCATTTTATTGGCATTGTGAGGATGTTCATACCAGATTGGTGCTGCAGCTCTTGTTTGCTCAGTACACATCAAGTGATTACCACTGTTAAACATGCATGTGTGGTGTTCCTTTCAACCATATATTTTATTGTATTTATATGCCCGATTCTCACTGTGAGTGTAGTTATTTAAATTTCATACTGACACTTTCAGAGTACAGTTGTTATGTAATATGTCTTCCAAGTCACTGTTGTTATGGTGCATTGTACATGGTTCAAACGTACTCATTATAAACAAACTACATTGCTTTGGAGTTATCACAAAGAATGTTATGGTAATTTTGGAATAGGAAATTTGGAAAATGTTTGTGTATTTGATTAGAAATCAAAAGTGAATTATTTGGATCCTTACAAGGCAATTTTGTTTGGAAAATGTTGTTGCTTTATTTTGTTTGTTATTTTATGTGTGTTATGAATTGAACAAGTTTATGTGGAGCATAAATATAGAACAAATGTTTCAATGGTTGCATGTGTTAGATTTGAAGGTCATGGTGTTTTCTTGTTAGAATGGGATATTCTTTCATCCTTAAGAATAAAATGTAATGAATTCACTGTGTTTCGAGTATTTTGTCCTTCTTAACCCATCTATCTAAGCTATAAATTTGACATATAAAAATCAGTTACATACTATTTCAGTTTGCTTTCTATAGCTAATTGTATAAAAAAAAAAAGGAAAGGGTTGTAAACGTAGACGAGAATGATAAAATAATAATGATAATGAAAAGAAAAGTTATAAATTAGATTATAGAAATAGGTTATTTTGATTTTTATTGAAGTTGATATTGAAAACAAAGAACTTTAACGTTGTAAAATATCTGTACAACAAATATACATTACACAGCAAGATTTTGTATCAGATTTGAATCAAAATATTCAGCACTTGTATTCCTGCTTGTGATATACATGTATACATGTATTTGCGCAATGAAAATAGCCGGGGTGGTAACTCATCGTCATATCTCACGTACGGTATTTGCTGTATTAGCGACGGCTATTTCAAAGCCCCAGGAAACTGTCATTAGCAGCCTCTGCTCTAAATCTAAAACCGTCCAGTGTGTTATACAATGATACATATACAACATATTTTAATTCACAGCTAACAAAATCTAGCAACTTTAAGTCCAGAAATATCACATCAAAAACGGCCACTTTTCCGTGTATTTATATGGCACGTGTCAATGTTATCACCTCACGGTAGTGTGATCACGTGACGTATGACGCGAGGGTTACCTTGAGAATGCATGTCTTTGTTTCATTCTAGCTATAAAACTAAAACACGACCAACACAACATAACAGACTGAAATAAATTCATATGGGCTTATTATCAATTTGGTCTATATCACAGCTAAAAATATGAATACAAGTATAATAAGGTATGAATAACAATATCCATCAGCTGGTATCCATTACTTAAAGAATTGTA
This sequence comes from Streblospio benedicti, assembly GCA_019095985.1. NCBI lineage: Eukaryota > Metazoa > Annelida > Polychaeta > Spionida > Spionidae > Streblospio > Streblospio benedicti. Next base: position 34,613,596 of record CM032667.1, read on the forward strand.
TAATCTTATTACGTCTACAGGCTAATATGTATGAAATGGAGGCATATACATGTATCATGCTCTTTCAAACTTCCCCACATATTGCTAAGTCAGTCACCATGTGATGCATGAGTCCATCGTGAAATGTTTATCACCTTGCAATGAACACTCACAAGGTCAGTTTTGAATCATCATTGCGGTCTTACTTCACTTCCTTTTTGGTGCTATTGGAGGTTTCCTTTTTTTCTGTACGTTGTTGTACATGTTTTCATAATCACCTCCGCCCCCTCTGAAATATTATTGATAATTACCTTCAATGTAAGGAAATATTAGTTATGTAACCAAAGGTAAAGAATCAAAATGACATATGACTTTCTTAAAATACTTATGTGATAAAAGAATCTTGTTTATTACTTTTTGATGACATGCAACCAATGAATATGCTATGAAATATTGCAAAGTAAGTAGCAAGTAGCACTTACCCCTTCCCTTTTCCACCCTGAAAGAAATATTTAGAATTATGATTTAATTGACATATATTAATCATTAATTGAAGAATTTATAACGTAAAAGGCCACTTTCAAGAACAAGTGAACATGTGAACAACAATAGGTATGAGTTACAAATGCTCTTTAATCATATAGTTTCTAATTTAAAGAATAAAACCACATATCTAGCTAGGTCACAAAGATCCCTGATCCAAAATAAACATTGGGAAAGCCGAGACATACGGCAAATATCGAAAGTATAGTAATCTAGATTCTGAAAACCGTGTGTAATCAATCTAAATCAAGGCTTGTTTATTCTGGTGGTATAATCTTAGCTATTAGGCATCATAGGATAGAAAACAATTATGATAAACAATACTGTGAGCTATTTTTCACACCACTTTTAGACCCGGGGCCAGACTAGAACCTTTCTTCTACGAATCTTAAAACGGGGATATATTCGGTAACCAATGCTTGTGGGCATAATGCAAACATTTAGTGTACAGTAGAACCTCTCTATTAAGACCACCTTTGGGACCAGTGTTAGGTGGTCTCAATAGAGGGGTGGTTTCTAAACAGTGGTACATTCTGGTAGCTATTTCTAAAGGTGTGGGACCTTGGAAAGTGGTCTTATATAGAGGTGGTCACAATAGAGAGGTAGTCTGAATTGGAGTTTTTACTGTATGTAACAAACAAATACCTCGTGCTGTCCCATTCGCTGTAGCATGGTTCCCACATAGTGCTCCAGCGCGATGTACAGGAATTTGTACTGTATCTCCGTCTGAATGAAGCCTTTGCGCTGGTGTCTCAGCAGGCGGATCGTCTCGTAAATGTCCACACTAGTGTCCAAACCTGCAGTCAAACGAGAGCTTACCATATAAACAATGAAACGTGAGCTATATTAAATCTATACCACTGGATTGGTCTGCTGAACTTGCACAGTCTCATACAAAGTCTGCCATGTAATATGACATTGAGTATATTTCTTCAGGTAATGGTCGCATACGGAAAAGGTTATTGGTGTGCTCTACTCTCAGTTCCTTCCTTGTGACCCTGACCATCTGTACATTCCATCATTTCAAACGTGTAAAACTGAAGAATGTGGCAGAAAATGTGACAGATGTCATTTGTACTGTCTAGACATATTCAATAAAACTCAAGTAGTGGAGATAGCCATTGATTTAGTTTAGTTCATGTGTGGTTAAAACTGGAAGTCTACATCGTACATAAAGTTCGCCCTGCAACAGGTTAAAGTGCATGAAGGAAATGTGACGGTTAAAAAAGGTGTGAACAGCCTTAAACCTAATGCATTAAGAGAACATATTAATGAGATGTTTAACTGTACTTTGTTTTTTTTTTGTAATATTGTTATAATTAATACTTTGATGTTATTGAATATTATTTAATTGAATTATTACATTTGTTTTATTGTAACATTAGAGTGCCAATGAGCCAATAAGATATAGGCCATATAAATATCCGAGTATTATATTAACTTTAGAGACCGTGAAACCATTGTCAGTGTATATGAAATTATGAGATAGACAAAGGGAATAAACAGAAATGAACAAATCAAGATTCAATCAATTTAAATCAGTGATGACTCCTGAGCATTATATAACATTTACTATTCCCCGTTCTTGTAGATCATTTATTGCAAAATTAAGATCAAGCACATTACCCATTCGTATTGAAACTAGAAGGTTTGAGAGTCTAAAACTGAACGGGTTTGCAAACTCTGTGAAGACAACAAGCTAGAGAATGAATTTTATTTTATTTTTAAATGTCAATTGAACGATAACCTCCGTGTTGATTTTCTCAACCAAGCTTGTAAATATGTAACAGACTTTTAAACCATTTTATTAATAATTTAAGTTTGAATGTTAAGTGGAAAACTTTATTGGTGGACAAAAGAATTATTCCTCATTTCGGTTTATATATTAAAGAATCCCTTGAATTATGTAACCATTATTGATTCAGAATAATTAACTATACTGACTTACTTTTGTTTATTTTGTTTATATATGTGACATGTACGCCACCTAAGCTGGCTGGTATACTGTTTACTTGTACATATTTGTTTCACTTGTTTAATGCCAGATGTAAATAAATAAGATTTAATATATAGTTTATATAGTATATGGCACTGTGTTTAATATATTGATTAATAAGTCTCTTGTGCTAGTAAAAAACTTCTATTTTTCAAAAAGGTTTAAGGATGATTTCAGAAATTTATTTTAAAACATTTCGATTCACAAGAACTCTCCTCAGTTTAAATTTTACAGCCAATTTAATATATTAACTGTTTATTAGATTGGAAGTTCTTTACTAGCACTTGACTAAATAATCAAGATATGAAATAAACGGGGTACAGGGTACACCCACACCTGCCATTGTGGGCTGCTTTTCATATATGAATTGTTGACTGCTTTATATGTATATACATAGTGTATTATTGATAGTAATCTTTGCAAACCTGGTGTAATCTTGCAATGTTAAACTATATCTAAGTAGTACAAAAGTTGCCTTCTTTTTCTTATCACACCTAGCATGTGCACGTAGTAAATATGCATACAACGCCGCAGACCAATTGAAACACTAGGGGTCTTTAATGCTAAATATTACAAATTGATATTGTTCAAAACATACACATGCATTTAAACTCACTTAAAGATGCAGAACATTTGTATGGGAGGGATGGTCTTAATGGCCGTTTTCATATAAGGTCATTGGTGGGATGCACGGGCACCTACCGGCTTTCAAAAGAAGGTCTGGGCATAACTAGGCGTGCAATCAAGAATATGGGAGTAAATGAAATACAAAATGTATCTGGTCCATCACTTTTATTTCCGAAAAGATTGGGCGTGGAATACTTAACCCTTTACAAACCCGATTGCATACCCCAGCTGAGGCCCACTTATTTTTTTTTCTTTTACTTTTTGTAGTTGGAAGAGGGAGTGGTTCTCTAAAATATTGGTCCTGATACATGTTTTTGATGATATTAGAAATCTTATTGAATGCATATCAATACAACTATTTTCTATTGAATAACTATGTCATAAAAAGAGGTAACAGCTCTTTTTATCAACCAATTTCAGTGAAATAAAATCTCAACTACTCCAAAATATAAAATAGATAAACGCTTTATGCATGTAACATGTATCATGATACCCTTTTCACAATATTTCTAATCTGGTAAAAAAAATAAACAAAGAAAGATTTGAACATTTCTAGCAAAAGAAGAACAGTATATATCCTCACCTCGTTTTATGACCTGTCTGATCAGAATGTCCATAACAATCAATGTGCCTGTTCTGCCAATGCCAGCACTGAAAAAAAAAACATAACACATACATAACACAAAACACACATACATGAAGTAAGAAACTCCTACATTTTTAAGAGTTTTCCCAAATTTCAATTACTGCACACACAAGTACCCACCTGCAGTGTATGATCATCGGTCCACAACGGTCCCGGTACCGCTTCTCCAACTCGGCCTGTTTGATCTTCACGTCGCGCAGATAGCTAAAGGAAACAATAGGAAAACGGTGATTACTGACTGTCCTGTATATTACGGACTGTCCTGTATATTACGGACTGTCCTGTGTGTTACCTACTTACTTAGGTACAGTACCATATGGTCCCAATAGCAGAACAGTCATTAACAACATCATGTAAATGTAATGCGGTACCGTAGATCCTCTATAGTGAGAACATCCCAAGGACTGACCTCAAGTGGCAATCTCGTACCCAGAGATTTCTCGAGATTGGTGCGTGCACCTGCTCTCATTTTAAATCTATGGCAACAGGAACAGAGCTCTGTAGGGAGAGTGCTCAAGTGGTCTCAAAAGACGTGGTCATTTGATGGAGTGTCTAGTGGGGGGTGTTTTCTAAATGTTTGGGGTCATGAAATATGGTCCTATTATTCAAGCTAAGGTCTATATGGAAGTGGTGTAGATCTTAAATGGCGGTTTTACTCTAAAACCTGTAGAATGATCAAGTGATTGCTGCTGTAGCATATATATACTTTAGTTTTTTGCACAGTTAATGTACGTTTTATTTCATGTACACTTAATCTATCAGAAGGTACGACTGCTTTTGCTTTATTAAATGCTAATAGTATACTTTGGTAAAAGGGTGGCATATTATTTAATACAGGAAAAGAATCATTAGTTCTGAAAGACGTTTTAGAAATATAGTCAATGTTGAATGCTCTTTTAGATAGCAGCATTTTAAAATAATCTTTCCATTTACCATTATTATTCAAAAGTCTTGGAATCCGAGCTGCCTTTAAAGATTCAAAGAAACTTTCAATATCTAACATATTCAAACCACCATGATTTTTTGAATAAATTAAATGTTTACTTTTTTTCAAATTTTTAGTATATTTCCGGTTATCTTCTCACATTTGTATTATATTTATGTCGCATTTTTCTCTGATATTGGTATGTTACGTCACATTTTTCTCATATATTGGTATATTGTGGGTCAAGTTTTATCAAAAGTAGATATATAGGTGGGTGCCATTTTCAACACGTCCGTTGCACGTCCATACCATTTTTTTCTAATCCAGGCCCCACCACCACCACCACCACCACCCACCCTCCCGAAACCTAAAACTTATTTCGAACTACTGGTATTTCAAATTGGTTCCATCCATTTATTTTTCCTTCGTGGCATATGCATATTTTTTTTAGAGAAAAGCATGTTTTGCGTAAAATAGAAAGACTGTTTGATATGATGTTCAAACTGATTTTGTTTTGTCACCTGAGTAGGATGCCCGGATCCTTGGGAACACCGTAGTCCGGCCACGCATGGAAATGGTACTGGAACACGCGACGTGCGTTCACCGGGCTCTGAAAAATAAATAGATAATAATAGAGGAAGCACCCACCTTGGTTAAGTTTTGCGAAAATCAAGCATACGGATTTAAGGATGTTCCCGAATATCTGTAAATCCGTATGTTTGATTCCCGCAAAACTTTACCAATTAAGGTGAATCACGGACTTCCTGTTTGTTTGTGATTATAAAACACAAAATAGCGGACACATACTGAACCTTCCCTCTCGATCTCAATCTCGCGCATCACAAACGAGTGCTTGTTCTCCTCCTTGATGATCTTCACCCGGATCAGTCCCATGTCAGAATCAAAGGCTCGGTCTGGATCTGATGCATCTGGGAAATACTTGGCACACTTGTTCTGAAAAAAGCAACCAAAATGGCACATGACCGTCCATGTGCCCATGGGCTTCTATTTTGGTGTTCTTTTACATGTATGTGTGCCTGTGTGTTCATATGATTTGCAATATCTCAAACCTTTGGGTCGAGCCCTTCGATGGTTGTAAATAGAATGTGACTTATTTATCCTTTCTCTTTTCTTAATTACATTAAAATGTGGTTATGAACATAAGGTTATTGCTGTTTGTACAATTCACACTTGTGGAATCTGCCAAGATGGTATATATTAGTTCTGTGTGTTGACCGAAATGTAATCAACAAATGATAAAAAAAAAACTGTATAGCTTTGTGAGGAAAATATGCTTTTTTCCAATACTCCCCATCCCCCATTTCACATAGCCTATGCTAGCTCCAGATGCTCAAGCAGACGCCAGAAACTTATTGTCATTTCGAGATGGATTTGGGTGTTCTGTCCTCAACTTTGGAGTGATCTGGCTGTTTCGGTTGAGATTGGCGCACTTCTGGTTGGTTCTGGGTCTTTTTGCTTAAAACTGTGGTCCCGCATGTTGCCTTGGGAGGATGTATGGTTGACAGATAAAATCGTAAGTGCTATCATTACTGTTAAAATATGAAGCAATCTATACATGAAATAGAACCATCTGTTCCAACAGATTGGTTGTTCGCGATGCTCAATGAGTAATACTATCGCCCTCGAGTATATGACACAATTCTGCCTGGTTCTGGTCCAAAAATAGTTATTACTTCTCTGGAGAAATCATTTTGATTTATTTCAGCTTGTACATGTAGACTTCCGTTTTGGATTATTGAGTTGTTGATTTCGATCATCTTTTTGCTTTTCTGGGTCGTCTGGCGTGCTAATTCGATCGTCGTAAAGTCTTTCTGCTTAAATGTGGCATTGCTGATGATATTCATAAAGATGTTCCCATGTTATGGTGTGGTATTTTTAATGGTCTCATAAGCCTGCTTCTTCATCCAGCCCATAAGAAATTAGAAAGATCACAGACCGTTATTCCAGATGATCCTGCACGTTTTGGACACAAGATATGCACACGAGGCACCATAAAAAGGGTGACAATATTGTTTTCTTAATTCTGACGTCTTTTGGAGCATCACAGTTCCAGGAAGCTAACATCGGCTATGTGAAATTGGATGTTATCATTTATCAATAAGCACAAATATAAAGTGCTTAAACATTTCACAAAAAAGCACGTAGTTATAAAAAACAATGAAATAAATAACATAGATTAAGCTATCAATTGAAAGTAGCCATTATTTGGAGCACATTTGCAAACTAGTTAAAAAGTTTACTGTTTTAATAAAAACCGTTTCAGTTTGTACATGTACTTTGTTTTCAGCAAACGTATAATTATCTAAAAGCAAGATACGTGTGGTCTTAACTGTCATTCGGCAATCCTCGTATGTTTCCGCTACTCTCACAACAACTGTTGAGCTCCGAACCATTCCGAGTGGTCCCGAGTGTTTAACTGTACCTTTCCATTTTCGATGATCTTGGTCGTCATGAGAATGACTCTCGTATTCTCTTGCAGCACCATCCTCCAGAAGTCCACCATGGTGTGCGCCAGGCAGCCCTGGGTGGCGATGTACGTGCAAGGTTCCAAGTCCGCGTCGATTAGCTCGCTCTGCTTGGCAATACAATGGAACACACTTCATGTGCATGTTTGCATTGTAGTTGTTTGACTAACAATTATTGTAACATAACCAGAATTCGGCATATGTATTGAAAAATTATATTTTACTTTCAAAAACGTAGGGATATACAGTAAATTCCGTTATAATATGTCATCAACATCACTTCATATAGATAATAACTTCATATTTTCATATAAATGGTTCCTTGCAATTATGTCATAAAACAAAAATTACACACATTCCGTAACATTATATAATATTCCAGATGCTTTCCAATTTTGGGTGCTATATAGGTTTCAGTTTCCGGCCTTAGTAAAATCTACTAATTCCTTATGAGTTGTAGACATTTTTGTCCTGGATAAAGGTACAGAGCAAAGCATTCTAACTTGTTTTGGTTTGATCCTAAGATGTTTTTTTAGATTTCGTTAAAAGGTAAAAAAAGTAGTTTACAAATCATTTACGGGAGATCTGACACCATCTGGAGTATGGAGTTTGATAGAACAAGTGAGCGCAAGGGAATTCCCCCGAATTTATTCATCATATTGAAGACTGCCCCCCCCCCCCCCCCTTTCGAAGCATAAAAAACCCTCGTTATCGTCTCATCCCCATTGCAAAATAAAACTACTTTTTACATTTTCAACAAAGTCTGAAAAATTCTTAGTATCAAACCAAACAAGTTACAATGCTTTACTATGTACGTTCATCCAGGAAAAAAATGTGTACAACACATGTTGTCAGATCTCTACCCCCCCCCCCCAAGGGCTCAGAAATGTCTGAAAATGAGTACGTCATTTGTGAACAATCTAGTAGATAATAATTTATTTAAAGCAGTTAATTTATTTCAAAATAAAAAAAAAAAAAAATGCGAATTCTACTTTCAAAGGAAAATAAATAAAACTGTAATTTAAAGTACAACCAAACATTGTGTTGATATGATAAAAGTTCTTTGAAGAAAAATTCAAATATGATATGATTAACATGACCCACTTTTATGTAGTTTGCGTTGATATATTCTGGCTTTCCTCCATCTTTCAAATGAACTCTTGAGTGGTCCCCTAGATATAGAGAATATAGAAAATATGTCAAATATACCCACTACAAACTTCATTCAAATATGAAACAACATTTAACGTTATCACTTCAAATCTAACTCAGATTAAAAATATTTCTAATTATTCACAAATCTTAGATATTTTCCATTGTCGATATTCAAAAACAGTCAATGAAAAGCTGTCATATATTTCTACTACAGTATCTCTCTCACATACAATCTCTACTCAGGTATGTACTAATGGGTACTTACAGGGCAGTATGTTTTTATATCGGTTAAGTTTCTTGTACAGGTCGGATTTTGCAGCTTCCTCGGTGAACTTATCAGGAAACATTTCTGTCTGTAAATTCTAAAAGGAAAAAATACCAATCTGCCGAATTAGTGTCAATATCTGACATATCTAATATGGAATTCTACAGCATTATTTTTTGTCAACAGGCCATTTACCAATGTTTACATACATTAATTCTTATTGGTTTTGAAACGAGGCATTTATTTCAATTACAACACTGTACCACAAACAGAAAATAAGTTGAAATTTGATATATATTATGGGAAGAACCCCTGGATATTAATATCAATCAATCCATTGCATGGGTGAAGCCTTCACAAGTACTTATCAAGCAGCATGTTAGACATAAGAAATTATTCCTTTTGCGACCAGTGAACATTCTGACATTTATAATGTCTATTTGTAAATAATGTAATCCACGATTAACATACATTTTTGAAATACGACATTTATATTTCATGTTGATAGCTCCTAGTATGCAGAGGTTTTGTACCTACCATGAATTCCTCCTGGTACGCTGCTTTTGGCTGGCCGTTGACGAGGTTGGACTTGATCAACTCATCGATTCTCACTACGGCACAAATACACAATAATATCACACATAAATGTGCATGCCCATTCTAGCCTCAGCTACATAAATCATCACATAATTAGTATAAAGCATAAATCATTTCAATGCTGAGCTATTATCAAACTTAGATCATTAAAACCATTAATAAGTGCAGTTATCAATGTGTTGAAAGTTGAATAAACAAGGGAGTGTATTATGGTTCAGAAATTGTAAATGACTACCGTCCCTTTAAACAAATGAGTTCTTCTTGAGAACAAAACACTGATGGCGTAACAGATATAATTATAACCTGGTTATTTTGTCACCAATGATGTGCATTTTGCACATTCATGCTGCGATTGGTCTTTTTTTAAAGTCACCATGATGTTTATGTGAAGATTTCATCCTTAGTTCCTTGCCAATACTAGTTTTTCAAAAATCAACAGTATATTTACATTAACTCTTCTTCATTTTAGGGATCGTTCAAAAATGACGTTACCGGGCAGGGGGTGGGGTGGGTGGGGTCGAGGGGGTGTAGCGAAAGATGGTGAAAGTTGGGGGGAGGAGGTTCAAGCACTTGGGTGATGTCACATTTTGAAAAAAGTTGTAGTTATTTAATAACATTTGTACATGCATCTAATTCTTTTATACCTGATATGGCATAATAAGGAAGTAATAAATAGTTCACTGTTTGTTGATTTGTATTAATACGGTAGTCATAAGCGATTCAAATGTATTTATACAACGGCAAAGTTAAATCAATGTTCCTTGAGCAAATGTCATCTCGAAAACTCGTCACGCAGGGGGTGGGGGTGAGGCAAAGATGACGTCAGTTTACCAGGAGGGGTTGCTGCAAAGTTGACAATATGTGATTGGGTTTGGGGGGTGGGGGGGTGTGTGTCAAACATCAGGTGACGTAATTTGTCAACGATCCCGTAGAAGTGATTACTATATATCTCAACTATTAAAACTCTCACCTTTGACATATCGGACCGTAAACGTTGTTGTATAGAGAGGCTGAAAATGGAAAGAATGAGCGTAGCGGCAGCATAAAATGTATATGAAGTTCTTTGAAAATATTGCCCTCCAAGATGTTACGACATGCAGATGTGACATCTACATAATGTGAATATGGAGCACAGTAAAACCTGTCAATCTACTATTCCGTTAATCGTGCATGCATCATACGGTTTCATCGTTTGCGTGTAATACTTGTAATTTAAAAAGTGGACTGTTGTCCCAAAAATGGAGTGAATTTAGTAGAAAGGTTTTATTTGATTATATAAAATGTCTAAGATGGAAAAAACACAAACAATGCACATCTCAAATCGATGCTCGAGTAGCAAATTTAGCCCTCGTTCTTCATGTGTATAGACATTATTGTTCAAACTGATAACTCAATATTTCGAAACAAATAACTGAATTTTGAGTTAATAAGGGTCTAACTATAATGGCATGTATTGGTGTCAATTATTTATTCTAATCTAAACAACAAAGCATTCCCAATATTGTATGACTAAAAGAAGTTGCGCATGATTTACTTTGTGAATGGTTAGCTACAAATAGGAAATGAAAAAAATATTCGTAAAATTACAAGACATATATTGACTAGAAAAATATTTCCAATAAACGAAATGTAGATAAATAGTAAGAGTAAATAAGACAAAACCAAAGAGCATTAGGTAAACTATCTCTGACAAAACTCAAAGTTTAAAAGTTTAAACTTCATCCAGGATTAAACAAGTAGGTCAAGTAGTGCTGCTCCCATCTTATCCATTTGTAGGTTTGGTTATAACTGCTGTTTGCTGCCCGTGAGAAGGTTATCTCATCACTTTAAGTGCTCAAGTTGTTCAAGCGGATGTGCACATCATGCAGTAGAAAGTGTCTCGTCTTAAAATGATAAATGTACTAAGATGTACGTATGCTCAGCCATGTACATGGATACGGCTGTGTGTGAGAGTTCACGGTACTTGTGTATTTGAGGCACAAACTCTGGCTCTCAGTGATGAGGACCAGGGCACTCACGTATTTGAGGCACACACACTGGCTCTCAATGATGAGGGACCTGAGCACTCAAGTATTTGAGGCACACACACTGGCTCTCAGTAACGAGAGACCCAAGCACTCACGTATTAGAGGCCCACACTCTGTTCTCAGCGATAGGGGACCATTGAGGCACACACACTGGCTCTCGGGGATGGGGGACCAGGGTACTCACGTATTTGAGGCACACACACTGGCCTTCTGGTGTGTGCCCGGGAGGCAGCTGTTCCACTAGGTCTATGAGTGAATAGTACTGTCTCGCCGAGCCACCTTCTCCAACCACACAGTACAGCGCATCCTTCGCATCCTGAAAGACATGGTACATAACAATGCCCTCATTGGTAGTTAACGCTTTGTTTCAACTACGAGAACCACAAACAATCTTGAAGATTAAGGTTATCCAGTAAACTATACGATTTGAAATTTTGATTCCATGTGGATTCATTGAAGGTTTTCAGATCTTTGATACTTTAAGACTTAGATGAACCTGATGAAAAAAAAAAAAAAACATATTGTCATTTTTTTAGATGTGGGATCTAGTGTGTTTCAACAAGTCAATGAATTTGATTATAGATATTTCTGTCCCTTTCCAACCGTTAAAAAACGTCTATTTTGGTACAGGTGAAAAATATAATATTTATCTTTTTCATTCATTTTATGCTCGCAAATGTATATGGTAAACTGCAGACACAGTTTTGGGACTTGCTACCCTAATTACAAGACTCAACATCCGGTTGTGCTCTGTTCAACGCAGCCAAGCAGGTTGCATGCATTTCTCCTTGCAAACAAATATTTGAGACAAAACCTCTGGTGACGCTATAGTGACAGCAATCAAAGAAAGTCTTTTTAAAAAAACATACAAAAATAAATAAATAAAAATAAAGAAACAAACAAATAAATAAATAAAACAAATGAAAAATAAAATAAGATGTAAAAATAGATATAAAAAATAAAAAGATAGATATAAAAATATATGAAAAAACATATACGAAACCCTTGTTACCTTGGTAATGATGATGTAAGCGATGTCCGCGTCGCCGGAGCCGGCCTTGTTGGTACGCACGGCCAGCACGTAGTTGTCGGGTGAGGACACGGACTGCTTGATCAGGTAGCTGCCTTGCTGACCATGGGTGCTCATCAGGTACTCTACGCGCTCATTCGAAATCATGCCGTGGTACCATCTACAGCAGCAGGGGCAGGAGCAGCAGCAGTAGCAGCAACAGCAGCAGCAGCATTAACAACAAGCACATTGCCGTTAGTAAAATCAACATGGGGCAGACCAAATTTTGGCCTATGCCCCTACAATACAATCTACGTCTTCATAAATTGCCCCCGTGCCCTAAGAGTACATTCCACTGTGTGGCGCAAATGTAACAAATTTAACAAGGCTGTGCTCTTACAATAAATAATACATATAGTTAACACGCGACTCATGGCCTGTTAAAGCCTTCTTTTTCATACTTTGATTGATAAGAATTTACCTTTCATTGATAGGATCCTGTGTGTTGAATGGCTGGCGTAATGTCACTGACTTGGACCCAGTATGTGACTTCTTCAGTACAAGTGGGTGTTCTGTGTAGTACATTATCAAGTCGGCCATGCTACTGAATTCTGCCTTTGACTCGTTGGCCACAGTGAACGCTCCATCTTCTGGGTTCTGTGCAAACTTCATGTTGACTATCTCATTCCCCCACCTACAACACAATTCTCAATAGTGGACCCAGGTTTGCTTTTGGCACTCAATGGTTTTTATGTACCAATTCAGTACGTTGTGTTTGTTTGTTTTTTTTACTTGGAATCCCTCGCTGCCCTGTTAGGACCTAGTCCCGCCCTTAACACAATGTAATCTAGAACCGTTTCTATCCAATGTGGCTGACCTCAAGTGGTCTTTCTTAATTACAGGTCGTCTGGGATTTTATTTATTTATTTTTATTTTTTTATTTTATTTATTTATTTATGGGATGGGACTGCGCAAACTTTTTCTGACTATAGAGGTTGTAGTCTCCATTGAAGGTTCTGCTGTTGGTCATCAACTTAGAAAATTGCATTATTTTTACATAGTATCAACTAGAGTACCATGATTAAAGTCTCATTTTCCTTTTTACATGTTTAGCCATTTACTATATATACATAAAGATTAATTTAATGAAAAAAATAACATTATTTTCAAACATATAGAAGAAAATAAATAAGAGGGAAAGATTAATTATCCAACATTAAATCCCCATGGAACAGGTCCCAGAATTTACAGGGGAAATGTCGCATTGTTGAAGCATGCTTCATATGCAACAGCCTCTTTAGTAGACTTCCCCATCTAGTATTTCAAAAACATTGATATCACGTTTAAAGATAATGCTTTCTTTTTTCTAACTCTCCCAAACGAATTCTAAATGAAGCTATGTGGAAATCCCACTTTACCAAACGTGTGGTGTCATTTTAAAGGTTACACTAATACACTTCTATTCGTTTGTATCCGCTAACACAGGGCAAAAGACGTACACAGAAGGGACAGAGACCCCCCCCCCCAAACACACACACACACTGTTTCCCCTAGCAGTTCTAGTGTGACCCGTGGGTGTGCCATGAGGTTGCAACTCACTTTACACAAACGGCCCAGCCGTTGCGGTCCCTGCGCGGCCTCACCAGGAAACTTCCATGTTTGCCTCGCTGCATCAATACTTCCTTGCACTTTTTACTGTCAAGATCATGATGATACCAGCTGTGGGGGAGACATGTATCATTATTGCCAATCTTTAATACCATAGAAGCTTTCTGTAGAGACCATTCAATAGCTGTTCTGTTTATTGAAGTTCTTAACCGTTGTTTGAAGGTTTTGCAGTCACACAAAATAGTAGTGGTCTCTTTCTATCGGTGTTTTAATGGGGAAAAATAATAATTTCAATCATCAATAATGCCCACTTTAAAAAAGGTGTAACTTTTTACGAGGTTAAAATACGCTCTCTATTAAAACCATTAGGTTTACATACATAGATATACTGACTCATTGATTGCACAAGTTGTTTACATGTAATGATAAGACAAAACAGATACATAGATATCCACATGTATAAATGCATATATACCTGCGGCCAATGCTGCGCCGGGTATTTTCGGCATCTTGTTCCTGGATCATTTCAGCACATTTCTGGGGTCACGATAAAAGCTGCAAGGAAAAAGAATAAACAAGATCAAAAGTGCCCAGAGAGCACAGCGTCGCGAGACAAACGTTGACTCATTAAAGTTAAAGTTTTAAAGCAAGAAAATTTCTTATTGCTTTACAAATTGACCTTGTCACAAAGTTGGTGTGGGACTGTCAATTTAGGGGTGGGACTTTAATCATGAAGTGGGTGATATAATTACATTAAAATCATGAGTTACGGATATGTGATGTGTTTTTGTTTGTGTTTTGTGGGGGTTGGGTGTTGTTCACTATGTGTGTGTGTGTGTGTGTGTGTGTGTGTGTGTGTGTGTGTGTGTGTGTGTGTGTGTGTGTGTGTGTGTGTGTGTGTGTGTGTGTGTGTGTGTGTGTGTGTGTGTGTGTGTGTGTGTGTGTGTGTGTGTGTGTGTGTGTGTGTGTGTGTGTGTGTGTGTGTGTGTGTGTGTGTGTGTGTGTGTGTGTGTGTGTGTGTGTGTGTGTGTGTGTGTGTGTGTGTGTGTGTGTGTGTGTGTGTGTGTGTGTGTGTGTGTGTGTGTGTGTGTGTGTGTGTCTAGAGAGAGAGATTTACAAATTTGCCTCTATCTATGCACAACAATCTGCATACAAACTCCATTTTTGGTTGAATGGATTTACAGCAGTTGTCATGAAACACATAGTATAGTGCTGGTGTGACGTTGGAATTCTGGTGCTCTCTAAACGTGACTAAGTGACTATATGTTTCCTATGAATCAACGTTATTCTAGCGATGCCGTGCTCGCTGAGCACTTTTCATATATTGTAACGAAACTCTGTTAGGCCTCCAGTGAGCGATCAAGTTCCCCTATGTAAAGTTGCACTGGAGTAGATAGTAGATAGTAAGATCTCCTTGTTACACACACCATGTTGTTCTCCTTTTTAAGCCCACTGTAAGATCAAGGGACTCAGTACACTACAGTACTGAGAACAAGCATTAAGGCTTCAGTGACCTTGCAGACGCTAGTCGGATAGCATGTAGGGCTGGTAACCTATTCTCAGAGAGAATGGGCCCTTTTTACTTGTTCTGGTGACGTCAGCCGTTGGCTACCTCCCTTACCTCGCTGGTCCCGTGGGGAATTGTGAAGGGGACGCCCCATCTTTGGGTGTCAGCACCAGTGCAAAGTCCATTAAAAAGGGGGCCCTTCGTGAAACCCGGTTTGTAGGACGCCAGGCAACCGTTACCACAACGATGAGTGCGCAAGGAACATCGTCATTGAGTCTTCAGTATGTCATAAAAACTCCACGGGGGTACGGTTGCGTGATCGACTCTACTTTGTTTACAAGGATATAATCATTGTACCAAATTCAATGGTTGAGTTTCAAACAGTATTGAAAATACTGGGGGTGGGGGTTAACATAACTCAAAATGCATCTTTGATAGGCAAACATTAATTGGTAAGATGCCAAAATTGAACACGTGTAATTTTCACTAGGCATGTAAGCATAGTATCAAGTTTGAACGTTTTTTTCAACGTTATCATAGATATTGCAGAAAATGTTGAAAATTACATGGGTGTGTAAAGTTTTAACTAAATCAGTTCTATTGTAAACACTCTAGCTTGTCCAGGGACATACGCACACACGGTTGTTTGGTTGTTTGTTTGTTTGGTTGTTTGTTTGTTGGTTGTTTGGTTGGTTGTTTGGTTTGGTTGGTTGGTTGGTTGGTTGGTTGGTTGGTTGGTTGGTTGGTTGGTTGGTTGTTTATATACAAACGAAACAAGCACAATGAGGCTTCACTTCATCTGAAGCTGGGCAATCATGAATATTCAAGTATATGCCCGTCAACTTCAACTAAGATTTATTATGATACTATCAGAACATAAAACTATCACATCTGATCAACACTAATTTCACCCCACACTACTTAGCATTTCCCATTTATCAATATAAAATCATAGTTAGATTACATGTACCCGTAAATGTCATAAATAAAGGCGGATTTCTGTTAAATACTTGCAGGCGGGTTTTCTGTAATATTATGACATGTGTTTATTTTCAAATTGCGTACAATATTACCTCTATTAAACTGGTACCACGTCTAATAAAACACCACCTCAACAATAAAGCCTTATTTCAAGTTTACAAGTTAGTTACAACACATAAAAAAGAGACCACTTCATTAAACCTCGAAAAAGAGACTGCTAGTCTACTGGGACCACTTGGAGCCACAGTTGGGAGTCAACTAGAGGTTAAAATGTTAATTTACTAACTTCATGTGTTTTAGCTCAGAGTAGTTGGCAGAGCGTCCCAAATCCGATGCCTGTGCACAGGACTAGGTGTACACAATGTATACAACACCATCAGGACAGTGTCGTTTGTATCGTTCCGAAATGTACTGTCCCGTCACACGTGTGTTTCAGCAGACAAAGGGAAGGGGTCTTTTTACGAAGGTTGGTTTTTGTCTTTTTATGAAAGGTTTGGGACTTATAACTGCTGGATATCTCAAAATTGGGGGTTTAATTGAAGGTTATTCATCTTGCCACAGCAAGGTATCATCTATCAGATATTATAGATAGATGTATGTGCATGTATGGTTCTGAAGAATCCTGCATTGGTGAAGATGAAGGTTATTATGTACATGACCCAATGGCAGATCCAGGTTTTTAGAAAAAGGGGGATTTCATGGGTTTCGTATGCACGATCGATGGCGGACATGCCAAAAGCCCTACGGAAATGAAGAATTTTGGAGGGAAAGGGGGGCACGTGCATTTCCCTGGATCTGCCTATGCGATCAAATGTCAAAAAGCATGCTACCTTTTCGTCCCAAACTGCGCTTATTTTAGCACTTATACTAATATATTTGGATCATCAACGAAAAGCACACACACAAAAAAACCACTGAAGTATTAAACCCAAGATCAATAGCTGTTGGTGTTGCTGCAAGTTAATTGCGATTCTATGTGCAAAGTTAGATCGTTTTGTATGTTTCAATGGGCGCGGTTGCACCTAGTATAGCATAATGTAATCTGGACGCTCAATCTCATACGTCTCTTCCCTATGCCTTACATATAATATCAATCTAAAAGTAGAAGCAATTAAAATTTTGATCTTTGAAACTACATTCCAGTGACGTAAATGTTTCTTTACGATTGGTGATGGAACCAACAAAGTGAGTATTACCAAGGCCGGAAGTCATATTGTATGCACTCACCAATTAACCACGAACCTTTGACACTCTACATATGTAACTGTGTTTTTAAAAAGCTCATCTAACTGACCTTGCCATAGAGATCATTAGACTATTATTATTATTACAATGATAATAAAAAGCGCTCTCACCGAAATATGGTCAAGTTAGTATAACTATCCAACTACTGGACTTTTACTCGTAGAATCCTCTCTGAATTTCCATTCAATTAATTATCTTACAAACTTCCTAGATGCTATAAAATCCATGGATATGCTGCGAAGAGCAGTGTACAAGGAAGTCGGTTTATCAGTAGTTGTGGACTATCACATACTTCACATGTATGCTAATAGTCGACGCACATTGTAGTATTGTTTACTAATAGAAGGCAAGTAGTGTGGTGTCTGATAACAGCCTGTAAAAGGCGCATCTAAAGGTACAGCACTCGTGTGCGCAATGAAATGCTGTAAAGGCAAACGACCTGTAAAGTACTAGTATACCATTCATAGGCAGATCCAGGTTTTTGGAAAGGGGGCGCACTTACGGAAGGGGGGGGCGCACTTCTGGGATTTCATGAAAAACCCTATGAAAATGAAGTATTTTGGTGGGAAAGGGGGGTCGCGCGCCCCCTGCCCCCCCCCCTGGATCTGCCTATGCCATTCAATAAATATTGCGTAATAGATAACTCTCATAGGCAAGGTCACTTTCATAAAGCGACCACCTTTATAATAAGACCATGTAAAGATATAGCGCAGGGAACCTGCACAAACAGTAAAGATTTCAATGAATAGTTTATGTGCTTTATAGAGTTATGTTTACGTATAGTTTAGCCCACAATACTGACTATGGTGTCCAGATTAAAACCATATCATCCTAATATAACCACAGTCAACCGTGTCATTTATCAAAGTGCACACCAATGTGATGCGACGACCACACCTTTGGTTGAGTGTACAATGTGAAGTGAATGGTGTCCAATGGTAGAGGCTGGTGTCTGTGGGGATGGAGTGTGTGTGGGGGGGGGCTCAGGGGTTGTCTCCCATCATACTACAGTAAACAGGTCTGCTCCCCACTGACGACGCTCTCTGTCTTCTTTTTTATTTCTTTATATGCTGCGTGCCATATACAATTGGCCGGTCAAATGCCATTAGATTGTTTCCATATATACATGTTTTATATAAAGTCCTTGGAACTAAATCATTGTGATACAAATTTGTTTCATGCTTCACGCAATCTTCAGTCACAAATGGTAACAAAAAATAAATAAATGGGGGTACATGACGGATCAAATACAGTATCAATATTAGGGAGTATGTGCTTAACAAAATATTTATGGTGAGATTAAAAACGGTTATAGCTCAGAAATGTCATTGAAGTGAAGTCTATTGCTTATAATTACATTGGAGGTGTTTTCTCCAGTGTCTATAACTGTTGGCGAGTTGGATTCTGCTGTTGCAAAGTTTGTGGAGTATGGACGGGCTATTGTCCTCCTGGATATGGTGTGGTCGATGCTATTGTCTTTGAGTTGCCATGTATATTTGCTTAGTGCTGTGTCATATCTTCTTATATCATTGTTAAAGCTATGTTTGTGTTTCGTTTATCTTTGTTTGAAGGTCCCCTCAATGAGGCCAATGTTGTGGTTTATTATCATTCCTATTGACTATGGTTTGGTATATTAGAGATTTATCCAGACATTTGTTTTCTACAGGGCATGATATTAGCGGTTGTGACTTTAGGTTCTTGTAGCTTTAATGTGTTGTTTAATTATGGTTTTTGATGGATTTAATTATCTGCTCCATGTTGGGCATACAGCCGTAGCTAACTTTTGTTGAGTTCCTATTGTATATATGTGTTTGGCTTGTGTACTTTGAATAAAACTTAGAAAATACTAATAGTGCCGAACCAAAAATGTTATATAATCGTGCGTGAAAGTAGGTTTTTGCAGTCAATTCCACAGAATCAAGTGAGAAAATAGGTACTTGGTGACGCACGGTGTAACAATGCAAGATAAAAACGGTCGAAATTGTTTGAATCTTTACAGGTTTGTAGGAAAATGAATTTCAAACAAAGTGAAAAAAAGTGTCAACATTCATGGGCTGCGACGTTGCTATGGTTATTCAAAGTGAATGTACGGATGCAGTTTTTACTAGTTCCACTGCACTGGGAAAGACACATATATCATTCCAAAGCACTAAAAATGCTAATAAGACATTCCCAACATTTCGTCCTCGTGTGGAAATTCGAATCTACGACCTCTGGGTTGGAATGATAACAGACCAAGTATGTAAGCTGGGGGTTACGAAGACAACGGTTCAGCCGTGTAACCTTTTAAAAGCTCGCTGCTTGGGATGATGTTATCATTCTAGTCTCACAACCGTTGGGCCGTGAGTTCGAGATATAGTCAAATGGAAGCTTAGGGTTGTAAAACCTGTCTTCAGCTATATCTATCGTTGGTAGAAATATGCTTGCTAAAAAGACGTGTTGGAGAGAGAGAGAGAGAGAGAGAGAGAGAGAAGTTTGAAAATAGTAATTGATATCAATTACAATTACAACATACGTAGAAAAGTCAATTGCAATTACAATTACGAGGAAAGGTAAAAATTATTCACAATTATTCCAACTACAATAACAATTGAACTCAAGCCTTCGAAAAATATCTTTATTTGTACAAGTCTTACCAAAAATACTGCTACAGGCTCCCAACAACATTTTACAACACCAAACATCAATAAAGCGATTTGTCCGAGACAGTTGATGCACAGTGATAATATTATTTATCTTTTTTTATTGAATATGATAGTATTATTTCATGTACTGAAGATATGTATGTTATTATTTCATGTATTGAAAATATAATCTTCTAGGCGTATTCAAACCTCTTGGTTTGGGACTGTGAAAAGTTGTTTTATTATCGAGGTTGTCTCAATATAGAGGTGGTCTTAATTGGACGTTTCACTATAGCTTCACCATTACCTATGTTTGTATAACAATATCATAATTAACATGCGAACCAATGGGATACATAACACGAGTCTATATGCTTTGCTGTCATTTATTTCAGAACATCAGTACAGTGTCATGAAGGCACGCAGGCTGCGCGACGCCCTTTTACTTCACAATTTACAGTAGTTGCACTGCCACTTCAACATTCCCAAATTGGGTCGGTATCTGCCGTGCATGACATCTTGCAACAGACCTCGTAGTCGTCAACTATACCTTCATAGCAGTATGGATATTCAGCACTGAAATAAACAATATACAAAAAATGAAATGAAATAATGGGAAAGCTCTCACAAACACGTATTTCGGGCATTAAACTTGTTTTAAAACCTATATGGCTTTACTCATCGTAGGTTTAACACCTTTTCCATTCACACGGCCTGGTGTTCATGGTATAATATATGTTCAATAAGTAATATAATATAATTATGCCCGAATAGACAAGAATGGGCTTCACTGTTTTCAGAAGTTTATTATATCTAGTCCATATATATATATATATATATATATATATATATATATATATATACATATTACAACATTTTATATATAAGATATATATATATATATATACATATACATATATATTATATATTTATATATATATATATATATATATATATATATATATATATATATTTTATATGTCGATATATAGCAGCATATATATATATATATTATATATATATATATATATATATATATATATATATATATATATATATATATATATATATATGATACATATACATACATACATACATATATTGGTTGAACGTCGGAGGTTAATTACGTGGAATAGTACGTTTTAAAGGACTAGTCCACACTCAACCTGTACATGGACTGTCAATAATCGTTTGGGGGATCTATTTTATATTTCAATTAGTACATCCCTACAAAAAAATGTCAATTTCTGGCATGGATAGGTTGTTAGTAGTTTACTTATTACTGATGTTTGAGTTATTAGAAGATGGATATAGGCTTTGTCCTGTTAGCTGCAACTCCGCTAAGTCCCGCTACTGTCTCAAACTGTTAAGTCTACTTCTAGGAAATGGTAGACGGAATTGTATTTCATGAAAAATTTTGAAGTCTTGCTAATCATTTAATTCTTGAAAATTTGTGAAGTCATCGTCCAACAAAATCTTTCTAACTGCAGGGTTGTAATTTCAAAACCGAAAAATACTCGAAGTCTTCAAGTGACTATTAATTCTGGGAAAGAGTTGAAGTTCTGCTGCAAATTTTCGTGAAACAAGTTGAAGTCCGCGACCGAACAAATTGCTCTAAGTCCACGACCAACAAATTTCTCTAAGTCCCGAGCAGAAATTCACAACCCGCAAAAATTTGAAGTCCACGGCTGGCATTTAATTCTCGACAAAAGTCGAGGTCCACGCCGCTGGCTCAGCTTCCAATCTTCGCATCTCCACCATTATTAGAAGATGGATATAGGCTGTTTTATTTCAAGGCCAGCTCCTAGCGGTGTGCGCCTGCTTATAAACAGAAGCTGGCATCAGACTGGCATGTGTTTGGGTGCCGCTCCCTGCAGGTAGCGGTGTTCTAAATGTGTGGACTTAATCCATGTCCCCCACAGAGTAATCTTTATATAGCCCATGCATAATTCATTACTAAATTTTCAGCATGTAAATAATTCAAAGTATAGCAGGCACAAGACTCTGTGTGTTTTTAAAGTAGCGAGACCAGCTGAGACTGCCATATTACGAATGAGGGTATGGAAATTTGGTTACGGAACTGCCTTCTAGTTCATCTATGTGTTTAAGTTTTATCATATGAATACACCTCGTCAAATATTTTGCCGAACATTATATATGCAACTCTTGAATCAAACAATACATTCGTAACAATTAATCTAGTCTTAGTTAAGTTAGTTTACCATGCAAGATGTCATATCATATATAGTTTCGCTTTGTCAAAAGTATTAGACCTCCCCCACTGTGGTAGATACAACTTACCCGGTTTCCGTACTTGTTGGCTCTCCTTCTGGAAGTGCAGGTAGATTTGTCGGATTGGGATCCGGCACGCATTGCTCATCCGCCGCCGTGTAAGACACGTCGACCGGGTCCCCTGATGTCCCCCTTGCCTAAAATCATGAATGTACGCAAAACTTATTAACGTTTCAATGTCATAACAACAACTATTTTTCGTAATTCTCAGAATAAAAATCTTACGGCTTCATTCTGAAATCAAACCGCTGATATTAAAAATATATCGTCTACACATACGAGAAAAATGATTTCAAACTGTGTTGCTTAATTTAGAATGAACGTCGATTAATGAAAGTCCAACTAATTTCAATCTAATATTTGAAATGCCACTTACCCGAACAAGACTGTGCCCAGCTGTGCTGTGCTAGCACGCCCAGAACGATGCATGTCACCAGAAGAAGTTTCATCGTGATAGCCGTTTGTCGTCTGCTACGTTTTGTGTCGCTGATACAATAGTCGAGTTGCGATTTGTGCTTCTCACTTACGCGGTCCGCTATTTATAGGCTCACCGCTACTGGTCACATGATTATAGCCAATTACCTTTGTAGTTTATTGCGTTGCCGACAGAAGTTAGAGAAATTGATTAAAATTGCACCAGATGTGCGATTGTAGTCATTCGCCAACAGTGCAAATTGCATGTAATGGGATAATACTAAGTGGCTACAAGTTTTTAAAACTTTCTGTTCAAACGATGGGATCTTACAGTTTAAAGTTAACTGTGCATCAGAGTATGACAGCTTAAATGCCAGTTTATATGGGAACTGTTTTTCACTTTTGATTTTATGACAGATGAAAAGGTATTGTGCAAATCACATGATAACGCAGTGATGACCCCGATCTCCTGGAACTCTTGCAACATTTGAGTTAAATATCACAATATCATGTCACTGTCTAAAAATGATAAGCGTAAGCAACAAACTACACGTATATATTAATAGAATTCAGAGAGACTAGAAGATGGTTTCTGCTCTTTATGGGAAATGTGGTGTTCAGTTTGGAACATAGGCGGAAAGATCTCTCGTTCGAGTCCACAATGGTCCAATTCATAACTTTTATACTATTCGGTTTCCCTGAAAATATCACATTTAAATTTTCTGCGAGATAGTTCATGTATGAGGATTTAGGGTGGGTCGGAGAGAATCCTTCGACACACCCACCCGCCTCCCCCATAAAGCATAGGCCAACCATTCAATAACTTGTGCTTGCAAGGTATGTATTGGAGGCATATGCTAATGTTTTTGTTTGTATTGAATAGAATACGAAGTTTTCATTTTAAAACCATCACGCCAAAGTCTATCTCTGATTATCTTACTTATTTATATGCAATGTTTCTTTGCCGCACGCAACTTGCCAAGATCAGGTGAACATTTCAACCTGACTGTGATGTTATACAACTGCAACTCTTACCAGGTACATTTTAACTCATTTCCTATTTTTGTACCTAATAGATCACGGGAAATACTTTCCAGTGCTATATAATGTGTCAAATAAACAAGAAGTTATTACCATGTAACTAGAGTTTAAATGGAATAACATTGCCGTTTTTATGCCGTTATGCTACATGTTGCACATAGATTTTTACATATCATAAATGGGCAGATTAAAAATATATATCACATTATGTACCAGATAATGCATGAAGTTGAGGTTGATATTAAAATCTAAGAACCTGCAGACGCTGTCTGGCCCAGATGTCCGTAGCCTGTATAGTCCAAAACCCCTCTTATTAATCTTGATATATAGTTGATGATATCAATATTGAAATATATCTACAACAATGGTCAACTCGTTGTCAATATATGCAACAGTATATCCTATATATTCCCACCTTTCCCACCTACAAGTTTTTCCCCACAACACTTTCTTCAATCTTAACCGATTTTTACAAATCTTGTTTGGTGCAGAGTCAAAAAGGGCTTGACCAGATGATAGCAGAATAGTCCAGAATGTGCTTTATCACGTTTATGTTTATTATGTTTATACTCATAAAATGTAAATATAGTGCTTATTTTCGAGTAGTATTCATAGAACTTAGGGAACGATCATAAATAATGATACCGGGGGGTCGTCCAAAAAGGTGGGGGTCGTCCAAATTTTCTGTTTTTTTTTTTTTATTTTTTATTTATTTTTTTTTTTTTATTTATTTTTTTTTTATTTTTTTTTTTTTTTTATTTTTTTTTTTTTGGGGGGTCGCTGAACATTTTTATCACGCTACGGTATATTTTTTTCAAATATTTTCTTGTAGCAATTGTCCAACAATGCAATGACTATGTAAAGGACTTTTGCTTTAGCGGAGGGGGGGGGGTTACTCAACTTTTTAAAATACTGATGGGGGGTCGGTTAACTTTTTCTTCGAGTCCCCAAGAAATGGACGACCCACACCCCACACCCGGTATCGTTATTTATGATCGTTCCCTTAAAAAGCGCCGTATGATACTTCAATATTGTTACCTTACACGTACGTCATGTGTACATGTGTCTTTATGTAATCGCATGAGGTAAGTCAAAGGTCATTATAGCATATTATTATATTGTGCTGGATTGCCAGTAACCATGGTATATGGTCCAGAAAATTGATATTTAAACTGTAAAAATAATTACTGGACAGACTATAGTAATGG
This sequence comes from Streblospio benedicti, assembly GCA_019095985.1. NCBI lineage: Eukaryota > Metazoa > Annelida > Polychaeta > Spionida > Spionidae > Streblospio > Streblospio benedicti. The sequence goes on from CM032667.1 coordinate 34,638,771, forward strand.
AGAAATTTGTGCCGATAGTAAGAAGAAACAAAGATAGAAGCAATGGTTAGTAGTGCAGGTTAAATACAAGGATAGAGCTGAAGATTAGAAAGTGGCTGTGAGATGTCGTATTTAAGTGAGATGCTGTATTTAAGGAAAAGCCTGAATTTGAAATTCTAACCTTGGGGTTAAGTGGGTGCTCTACCTATAGTAGCTGGAGTAAAAAAGGTTTATACCCCAAATAGTCCAAGAGACCAGATGTCATAATACGGCATGGCTTGCTGACGATCATACCAATATGTATGTATACTTTGAAGGGGACAGAAGGCGAAGACAGTGTAATAAGAAAAATGTACACCTAACCCTAAGCAGAAGTGATGGGTGGGGAGCGGGGGGTCCACGGCGCTTGACCTACGTCTACAGCCTGATGGCTCCCTGAGCCGACTCTGGGAACTCTACTGCGCCGGTGATGTCTGACCCCTGATTACCTCAGTACTGGAGAGTAGTGTACTGAGTCCCTAATCCTTAGTGGTCACAGTATAAAACAAAACAACCTACAAGGTGTGTGTAACAATTGCATCTTAGTCCAGTGCAATCTCCCTATACCCTGTGGTCATGTTGCAATGAACCCGCACACTGGAGACCCTATGCAAGGTAACTGGCTTTGTTACAAAAGTTTAGAAATATAGACTTGAAAGACATACACATTTCACGGGAAGGTTTTCTAGATAATTATAGTCATTTGATTGCAACGTTTTGTTCTGAATAATATGGTACCCCGGCAAAACCATCAAATTTGTGTTCATGATAATTTCAATAGATAAATTTATTGCCTGCGAAATATGGTACCATGTGTAAACATTGGTGCCAAAATTCGCAAGAAAATTCAATTTTTGAAAGGCTGAAATAAGCTTTCTCATACACTTAGTGGTCTATTTTTCACTAAATATCTATCTATTACGGGGCATGGGATTTTCACTCGCAATCGGGCCAAAGGTTCAGGGCTCTTCCACGGAAGAAATCTCCAAAAGGAGGGTATCAACCAATACATTGCCCATACATTGCCCAAATGCTGTGATATTTGTGCTCTATTGTGAGGAGATGCAAAAGAAATCAGAGTATGTACTTGTATGCGAATTAGAAAAAGTGTACCATTGTAAAATTTAAAATACTGGCTTGGTATTAAACTTTCAAATCAATGGTCGCACTGTTAAAACTAAATCGTTGGTACGTAAATTTTGGCATTTACAGAAATCGGTGAACAGTATTCAAGGGGAACTTTTCTGTGAAAGTAGTTTTGATAAGACGGGACATTCTTCTTTCACACAATATGAACGTGAAATACTTTGTGGGACCTTTTTGCCTATATGTGGATAGGGTTCTTTAATTTGGCAACCTTGTATAACCATATATCGATATTCAATCATCAATATTTGCTATATCATATATTTGCTGGATTTTATACCTCCTGCACCAATCATCCATATTTTCAGAAATGAAGAGTGGTGGAACGTCATAACAGCCATCCTGGTATGTACTAATTCCGTGGATTCTGTATGTAGATAATGAAGACGGAAGCATGCAGTACTCTTAATTAGATCGAACGTGCTCATAGCATTGCTAGAACAACATTGTTTCATTGGCAATAAAGGTGTTTACTTTAGCCGTGTTCACTGTGTAAGTAAAGCAATAAAGCAGGAAAACGCCATATTACAGAGGGCATGCCAAAAATACCCCCCCCCCTCCCCCAGCCCCCTCTGCATAATATATCATCAAACAAACAAACATTCCTCGGTAATGACCTGTAATAGGGGTGATTATCATTTCAAAAGCAAAATATCCAAATACTAGTACCCGAATAAACCCATTTATGATCCATGTTTTTTGTTCATTAGATAATTGCATGTAATAATAGTATATACTCCACTTATGCACATATACAGATATGTCGATGAAACAGGTGCCATAGAGTTTAAATTGTCAAAACTTTCATTTTACGACAAATTACGGAGAATTTTCAACGAGCAGAGCGCACCTGCATCAGATGATTAAAGCGCACCAAGCGGCGTGATGGAGAACCTGTCACGATTTCAATTGATTTTGAATAATAGTTGGTGCCTTGATAATGGGACAATATGAGATGATGGTCATGTGTTGTAAAAACCGCATCCCGTGTAAAGATGCATCTTTACACAGGATGCGGTTTTACATACAACAGTCATGCATGTCACTGCCATGTATCATGACTGAAATCATTACAAGTTGGCCGCATAGGAGTTGAGTTCCCCCTCTCCGTGTTATATGGTCAGGGCTGAGTCATTATTCAAGTGGGGTTGGGGGGTCGAAAAAAGCTGGGCGGGGTATATGTTTAAATTTGAATGTTGGGGGTGTCAAGCATCTGATAACGTATGTTGGGTGGGGGAGGGGGCAAAAGTTCTAAATTTAAAAATGCGGGGGAAGGGGGTGGGGGCAAATGTTCTGATTTATAGAGACGTTTTGAGGGTGGAGGGTGTGGTTGAGGGGTGAAATATTTGGAACGGTCCTTATTGCATTATCAACTCTTATTGGTGGGTACATTCGACCAGGATGTCTGTGGAAAACATTTAGAAAACAATTGAAGTATTCTAACAAAAACTTCCATATTAAAATATTCCATCAATGTTGTCAGCAAAAACTTTCTCTGGGAAATAATCAACCTTTCAGTCTGCACAGTTTCATTTGTGGAAGAAGATGCCCCCATGCCCCTTCAGTGCCATATAGAATGTACAGATTCTCACCATATGCAAGTAAATAATTACTACTTTTCTGATAAAAATCCTGAATAGATTAGAAACCCTATAAGGCTTATGGTGGCCAGCGACGTCTAAAACAGGACAGATATGTTTTCATATGATATGGAAAGAGCAGCTCCAAGAACTTTTGATACAGCGTAGTCTTCCGACATTATATCAAAATTGGACCATGCCCCCTTTCAAACTCCTACATGTACGTCTGACCCAGGACCTAGGTCCATACATGGTATCTTATCGTATAGCCTGAGTAAGCTCTTCCGTTAAAAATGTGCCGCCCACCCCATCTCCCTCCAACAGATCCCGCATCACACTTTCCATTTGCTTCATATCCCACAGAGTTTCTAATACATTTTCTTGTATGTATTATATCTAGATTCCCTCATATTGCTCCATTATTTCTTTGATAAAGTTAATATGAATATATAGTTACCAGGGCATGAAAACATTTCAGGGAATTATCTGTTGAGTGGTCGTGGGGTATTTAGTTTTGTTCTTTGACATATATACAAGTGTGAAGGGGTAGGGGGGTCGGGATTCATATTTCAACCATTCTTTGAATTGGAGGGTGGGCGGTGTTGTATGTTTTATACCAGATGTCAATAAATAAATAAATAATAATGTTAAATTTGTGAACCCTTGGGGGGTAAGATGTTCATAACACCTCGATCCAGAAAAAGTTCTGACCCCCCCCCCCACCACCACCACCACCACCACCACCACGCCTAAATAATGACTCAGCCCTTAGTAAATGCGTTCTCACAGGCCGATCTAGGGGGCACAGGCCCATCGTCTCCTTCCACCAAAAAAACTTTTGATTTCATTAGCTTTATGGTATGTCCCCTATCGATTGCGAGCACGTCAAGTATTACCATAAGTGCATATATCCCCCCCTTTCTAAAACCTGGATCTGCCATAGTTTCTCAACTCATAACACATTTAATTAGTTCTCAAAGAATATAGGAATTGCATTGTGGTCTGGGTGCACCTTGGTGTATACTCGTCTATTTTGGGCTTATTGATCAATATGCAAGATATTAAAGATAACCCCTCATTCATGCCTTGTGTTTTAACTGGAACATTTCTGGAAGCCAGTGAAATAATAAGCATGCTATACCAAATCAGCTCTATTAACACCAACACTTATTGGAAAAATTACCAACTTATTTTAGATGTATTTTGTGGATATGTGACAGTGCAAATATACTTTAATTAAGTGTGAAGTGGGAATTCTGAACTAGATCCCTTATGTGGACTCGCAGTAAAAGTACATCATTGTGTCTTATAAGTATAGTAAGAAGGCATTTTGAGATAGATATATTTTATTTATTATAATACATGTTCTAAGCACCACTTTGGTTTCTCCAAGTATCAAATCTATATACAAACGCACACACCGACAGTCATGCTTGAATAGTACTAAAATAGAAGCATCAGTTAGATGTTTGTAAGATTGCAAAACTGTTCTAATTTACACGGCATTTTACAAATACATTATACCATGCCTTTGATAACATGCCTTGATTAAATCTATACCAAAAACATACACAGCACACTTAAATACAAATGGTACATTGAATGTGTTAAAATTGAATAATTAATTTTTTTGTTTTCCACAGCTATATATATTTTGTTATAAAATATACACCTTTTTAGAGTCATATCGATTTTTCATAGTTTATAACTAACGCAACTGCATCATTGGATTTAATATGATAAAATTACAGAGTGGAAGGTAATAAACAGATTTCCATACCCCAACAAGTTGGTATCATTTCAATCTACAGATAGAGCTTTTTCTTTGAAAAAGATTATCAAAAGTAACCATCATCATTTAAACATGATGCTTGTTAGGTTATATTGGGCAACGTATGACCTTAATGTGTTAGTCTGTGTTTAAATGTAACAAATTTATGCTGATTTACTACATGCTTCAACTGAGTAAATTACGTCCATAGCAGCCAAGCCGTTGCGTAAATGTTCAAACATTGCTGTAATTTCCAATCAAAATGGGGAATTATAAAGTATACAGTGGGTGCTGGGGATTTTAAATGATGGATTTTGAAGGAGCTTTATGTAGAAAACAATGTGGACAAACGATTTTATGGTAGAATTACTTGTACTGTAGCCCCTCGATTTTTATCTTTCGCTCATAAATATTTAATCTCTACAAAGTTCACAATGCATGTGCCTTTGGTTACCTAACAAAGGATACCTAAAATTTTAGCGGTATATGTATAATGTATTTGTATAATGTTTGGACATTCCACACTCCACAAACAAACTTCTGAATTATTATAGCTTAACATTTAAGTAATTAATAACATTTACAAAAAATAGTGCATGCTTTAATTCACTTTTATAACGTTATATAGGCAAAAACAATACAGGCATATGAAAACATTACTTATTACAATTGGCTGGCAATGCCACAAAACATTCATAACCTTTCAAGAGTTTCAGAAAATTATAGCAGTTAAATTAAGATATGTGTTACAAACGATACAACAAACAAATACAATAATCACTAACTTTCTGATATTGGTAAATTATTACACACATTCATCAAAACAAGCTGTTTTCTCATATTCCATTGATGCATAGAAGTATACATATTGCTATAACTAAAACAATTAACAATCAAAACTTGGTGATCTTAAGTTCCATATTCTGAAATTCATTGTTATGGGGAATTTTTATGCATATCAGACATTTTATTATACTGCGAAAAGGGTCTCACAAAAGCAATGCATTAGAGAACATTCAGGTTAAGCAAGATTTGCTTGTTCATTAGACACACTTACAGAAATATATTACATTACATTATGTTGAATATTGCGCATTTATCAAAGAGTAAGGTATGTAGGTTGATTACAGGGTGGTGCATTAAAACTAGAAAATTCTGATTTCCACTACATATGCATTTTATACATGCACAAACAATATGGTTATATTCTGAGACAAGGCGTACATATAACACCTAGATGACTGTTGATTCGTATAATTCAAAACACCAAACGTTTTCGTCTTTTCAGCACTTTTTGTAAAAACAAGTAGAAAATAGAAATTGCTGTTAGCGTATATAATTCCAAGTTCATACAGCAAAGAAAAAAGACCTCCTATTACCCGACACATCACAATGACACATCAATCATGCAGAGCATTAACAGCTATTGACGCCAAGGTTATTTTTACATATAGTAATACAAACATACTCTGATGTATAATACCAGAATCACAATTCTTAATACTTTTTAATGTCCAAAACAGCTATCAATCATTTATCCATGAATAGATACAATACTCAAACATATTGTAATTTCAATAAGACAAATTCAGCACCAACGGTTCTTTATTATTTTTCTGTCTAGCAGAAAATCTAGACTTTTGTACCGTGCACATCCACACTTTTGAAAATTCTAAAACGGTAGTCAGCTAACTAATCTACACACTGTCACCATTTATAATTGTTTATGTCTATATTGCTGTCATCAAGTTTTCAAGTGTTTTCCAAACATAATTGTACTTTTATTTCAATAATCTTTTTAATTTTACAAATATTTTCTATTCTCTAGAATCCTCATTAGTCGAAATGTAAATACCAAAAGACAATACTGCTAATAATATAGTACATTTGGTATTTGCATTTCAACTGATGAGGATTCTAGAGAATCGAAAATATTTTTGAAATTAGACAAATAGAATATAAAAATAAGGTACATGTATATTTGGAAAATATTTGAAAACTTGATAACAGTGACATAGAAAATTATGTTCGCAATTACTTATTTAACTGATTGATATCGACAGTGCACTGCACTTTTTATGTAGGAGGCTATCAGTAGTCACAAAGAAATACCGCGCAGGAATAGAAAAATTCATTGAATTTCATTGACCTTCATGCAGTTTGACCTCTCACCTTCCCAGCTGAACATTTACTTGCTCTACTGATTTGCAGGCAAACATATATCTGCAGATAATTGAAAAGATCCCTCGCATTTCATTCAAATTCTACACAACTCCAGTCAAATCTTTACTGGTCATGCCTTCTGCGGACAGGCGCAACTACTACAACAATCACCATGCATTATCGACTTTTATCATCAACCAAACATGAAGTCCATTACCATCAAGAAAAAATGGCATAGTTAATGGTCAGTTCTAGACGGTGACAGCGTCCGTGTGTTGCCATTCCCATCCATCACCGACCTTTATCATCAATCGATCATTAAGTGTAATACCATCAAGAGAAAATGGCGTCAGATAAAAGTCAGTGCTGGACGGTGACAAGTGCCATCCATAGGCAGATCCAGGGGCGCAAGGGGAAAGGGGCGCGAAAATACTTCATATTCATAGGGTTTTTCATGAAATCCCTTAAGTGCGGGCCCCTCCCCCTTTTTCCAAAAACCTGGATTTGCCATTGTCCTCCTCACAGCTGGAGCACAAGGCATGTGTGGAAGTGGAGCGGCTTCGTATAATAAATATTAAAAAGGAAGCTCCAGTTGTGCGCTTAATATTCATAGGGCATGCCACGTGTTCTTCAAAAAAACCGATGTCGTGCCATCCTCCTCCTCACGATGTCGGTGATGGGTCCATTGGCGCCAGCGCCACCGAACATGGTGATCTTGTGATGGAAGTGCACCGCAGAGTTGTAAACGTGCACCTGTTGGCAAGATGCAAATATCAGTTTGAGTTTGGAATAAAAAACAGTTTGAATGTGAGGTCTTTTGACAACATGTTAATCAATTTTTACCCCACCCCCACATGCGTATCACCTGTTTGTTACTTATCCTACAATGTATGCCAATATTCTAAGCAAGTATCCATGGTGCTATTAAACAATATTTATTTTGAACATCAGATTTTCGTTCTGATCTGTCAGGCAGATGTTGTGAGATGACACATGATTTATAGCTTTAACCTTGCCTCTAAACAAAAATTATCATCACATTTCAGACTCCTCATCTGCCCATTTCGGACTCACCATCTTCGTGTTTTTCACTCACCATCTGCCCAATTTCAGACTCAATATCTGCCAGTTTCACCCTCACCACCTGCCAGTTTCAGAAGCACCAATTGCCCATTTCAAACTCACCATCTAACCTTTTTTCATTCACCATTTGCCCGTTTCCGCCTCACCATTTGCCCATTTCAACCTCACCATCTAATCTGCCTCATCCGACCACATCTCACTCACCATCTACCCGTTGTTGCTAGCTCACCATCTGCATCACCGTCTCACAGCTCATACTCACCATAAGGCTGTTTTTGAGCAGCGTCCACATGTCGGTGAGGGTGTTGTACTGAGCACACATCTTGTCCCAGCCGCCGACCACGTAGACCATCTGGTTGACGGTGACGGCGGATGCGCCGAGAGTGTCGTAGATCTGGGAGAGGAGTGGCGCCTTGTAGGTCCACGTGCGCTCATTGGGGGAAAAGTGCTGCAGCGAGATCTCCCTGCAATGGTGAAAACATTTGTACAGTACAACCTCCAATTAAGACCGCCTCTATATGTAAGACCACTTTTCACGGTCACAAACCTTCTTAAATAAAGCAACCCAAATGAACCTCCGTATAGAGACCTCCTCTCTATTGAGACCACCTAGGACTGGTCCCAAAGGTGGTCAATAATAGAGAGGTTGTACTGTAGTGTCAAACGGGAGGTGTGTTTTTTTTTGTTTATCTCACATAACGTTCTAGTACACGTCGGGGTTTTGTCACGGTGTACCACATTTTCTCCACGGCTTTAGCTGTTGTCAGTGTGTTGTGAGTATTTGACAGGGTGTAGTCAGGGTGTAGTAAGTTTTTGTCAGGATCTTGTCAGGTTGTTGTCAGGTTGTTGTCAGGTTGTTGTCAGGATCTTGTCAGTGTGCTGTCAGGATCTTGTCAGAATATTGTCTGCATATTGTCAGGATCTTGTCAGGATCTTGCCAGGATGTTATTGTCTTGATGATGTCATGGAGACCATGGTGATGATGTGGTCGGGGCGAGCATTGTGGACTCACCGTGTTTTCTGCACTGCCCTGTTGTCGGGGTGCGTGTTGAACAGCACGTAGATGCCGTCGTGTGTGGCCGACATGATGGGCAGAAGCATGGGCTGGGGCATGGCCGGCTGCCGCGTCCACGACCGCGTCCGGAAGTGGAAGCTCAGGCACACGTCCAGGATGGCGTGGTCCTTGCCTTCCCCACCTGGCCGAGGAGTTGTCATAAGGCAGAATAGAATATGATGAGGTTTATAGGCATAGGTTGTAATCTAATCTATGATTTAAGGCAGAATATGATCATGATGAAGAAGCTTAGATTGCAGACATGCAGAAAATGTCTATGAAAGGGATGATTGTTTGTCGGGGAAAGGTGCTGGAGCCTACAGAGCCCACGCACACACACATGAACATGCCGGAGATGATAATGATGATAACACGAGCCTCAGTTTGAACTAAGACTCTTAGTTGTACCGAAACTCCAAACTGAGTTGCAGTAAATATGCATAGTTCTATATACAGACTCTCCTACTCAATTCTTGCCTGCTGTCCTTGCTCCACTTTTTCTAGACTAGTAGATCTCTTGGTCTATGACACAATGTATGTTGCATTACCAATATGATAAGATCTACTATATGAAAGACATAACATGGTAACAATGGACATGCAGGAGGTACATAGTCTGTTTTCAGGTCCTCGGCTCATGTTCCATAGTATACATAATAAGATCCACTAACCCAGGTGTGGGTGGAGGCCGGAGGAGCACAGTCAGGGTGCGCATAGGGCACCCATGTCCCCCACCCTCCCCACATTTCATCTATAAAATTTTATTTTCACAGGGATATGGCATCACGGAGCAAGCCTTCGCGCATCCAAAACCCACACATGGATGCACCCCAACCCCTTTTCTAAAAACCGTGGATCTGCCAGAGAGAGTGGTGCCTCACCTATGACGTAGATGCTCTCGTCGTGCTGTACGACCCCAGCTCCACACAGCCCCACGGGCAGGTCTGGCAGCTTCTTCCACGAGTCTCCGGGCGCCTTGTACTGGAACCTGAGGAAGACGTGACATAAAATGCAAGTGTAAATGCGATGGTTCATAGTCCTGTTCCCAGTCTGGCTCTCATGACTTTACAGTTTACACCAGGTCATTGGCACACTAATTGATCATCATTTGATCAGCTCTCGCATACTTGCATAGGCAGCACATTCAGAGCATAATGCTTATACTGCAAGCGATCACTAATGATTTAATTGTGTAGGGTAGCAAATTTTCAAGGTGAAAAAAGTTGGTTATTATGAGATGTTCTTAGTAGCAATTAGGCTCCCGGGTCCCCCATACAAATGTTTTACAGTCAATATCATTGTCGGAGACATAATGTTGGGTATTCATGGTAACACAACATTCTATTCTAAACAATCAGCAAATGTCAATTGTCACGGGCAACGTATGGGTAAAAGGGCATAGCCGTTCTGAGGATACAGCGTGATGGTAAACTAAATGGCTTCAGGAAACCCCACAGGCACTTTTAGGGGGTTCGTTATCTCCACATCTCACTAATTTATTTCTAGATCCCCCACAAACTCCTCTATATCCCCACTCAAATCACCACTGTCACTTTGAGAGAGACGTCCCTTTGAAGCAACTTACGCCTTCTTGGAGACGTGCTGTCCGTCACCGCCGCCCAGAACCACGAAACCGTCCTGGTTGACCTTGCACAGGCTGCTGTTGTACTGCACCACGTCATCAGGCAGCTCAGTCAGGCCCTGTCAATAGTACAAAACAGTACTCTATAGATGTCTTGCCTTGCCAATAGTGCAAAATTGCCAATAAAGGAAATAGAGGTGTGGGGGAATGCCAACAGTGCAAAACAGTGTCATCATGGGTCTAGCACTGCAAACATCGAGAAACAGTACACGCTCTACCAATACCACAAAACAATACTCTGTAGACGGCATGCTCTGCCAATATTACCATCCTGGGAGAACAGTAGACCCTCTCTGTGACAACACTGAGACTGGACTCATACTCAAAATGAAGAGGTGGTCTCTGTATGGAGGCCCGTGTTAGGTTCTATTAGAAGCTACAGGACAGCCAAAATAGTTGATAGAGGTGGTCTATTTATAGAAGTGGTCTCTTTATAGAAGTGGTCCCAATGGGAGGTTCTCAGTCTAAACATAGACGCTTATTACGTCCCAAATTTACTACTCTTCACGTTCGATTCGATTTGATTTGTAGAACATCTAAAGGCCATCCTCATTCAGAATAACTGCGTACTTCCTCATATTGCAATTCAGATTTCACGGGGGTATGGAGAAGACAATAAGGAGAGAAGGTTTATATCTATGGCCCGCGGGGTGGGGGTGGGGGGTGGGGTGCAGGCACAAACATCTGTTTTGGGTAGGTATGCTCCCCGGTGAGTTAAAAATGGGGGTCTTAATTTTTTGTAAAATGGGTGGTCTTAAATATAGTTTATGCAAGAATGGGGGCTCATAAATATTGGTGTTTAAAAATTTCATTGAATTTATATGAAACTTGAAGGTAACAACAAAATATAATCGTGCTCCAGTTTACTTTGTCGCAAAAGTGTGGGTCTTTGCTTTGAGATTTAGAGACATTTAATGGGTCTGTGGGGTTTACCTGCCAAACGTTAGGGGGTCTAAGAGATATTTTGTCATCTCAAAATCGGGGGTCTTTCTGCTGTGGAAGACCCCCACCCCCTCTCCCTCCTGCGGGTACTAGGGCCCTAGTAGTGTATTTGAAGTACTGCATGCAGTCTGGGAGGATCTACTAAAGAAATATGTCATGGTTTGGAGGTCACTGTGTATGAATGCCTGCCCGAATGTTGTGAATATTGCCCGGTACATTCAGGCGTGCATTCATACATGGTGACCTCCAAACCATGGCATGTTTCTTCAATGGTGTCGTAGGTACTGCGTGCATTCTGGGAAGGGGGATTTATAAGGCCTCAAAAAAGAGGGATAAGGGATCTCCAATTAGTGGGATAAGGGAAAAAGAGCCAAAACATAGGTATTAGGGAAAAAGGGGCAAAAAGGGGGATACGGGAAAAGGGCCAAAAAAGAGGGATATGGGATTTCTAGACCCCTTATAACCCCCCCCCCCCCACCTCCCGGGAGGATCACTGCTGTCGTCACCTGCCACAAGAAGCCGTCGGCGGTGGTCTCCAGCACCCAGCACATGCTGGAGGGCTTGGCCTCGGAGCCGACCAGCCCGCCCAGCACCACGTACTTGGGGGTGCGCTGGGTGGGGTTGGCGGACGGCGGCAGGCTCAGCTTGTCAGACAGGATGTGCAGGGTGCCGCGGATGTCGGGGCCTGAAAGAGGGGGTTATTATATAGCAAAAATGTGATTGGTGATTTGCCCTAAATCTTGAGCGTGAATCGTGAATTGCCTGTATTTAAGTGTTTGAAATATGATGGGAACTATTATTTGACTGGTGATCTGCAATTACAAGGGCTGTGATTGGTGATTTGCCTTAAATTTTGAAATCGTGAACAAGTGTTTGAAATATGATGGAACCTTTTCACTTACAATTCCTGGGGATTGGTGAAAGACAATGAAATGTATTGGTGACTGGTGATTTACGGAAAAAGATGTTGGTGAATTGATTTTCATCAAGGCTCTATACCCTCTTCTTGGAACACACGGTTGTAGTAGTAGGATACAGTAGAGTCTCTCTATTAGGACCATCTTTGAGCTCAGTGTTGGGTGGTCTCAATAGAGAGGTGGTCTCCATACGGAGGTTCATTTTTTAGCTTTTTAAGGTTTAGGACCGTAAAATGTGGTTTTATTATAGAGGTGATCTCATTAAAGAGGTGGTCTCAATAGGAGGTTCTGTTTTATATGGGAGAACCTGTCTGTTATTGCACGGGTCCAATTATAGAGGGTGCTTGTCTCAAATGGTATCAATGACAGTGCATTGAATATGCTATAAGGCCATGGTGCATGGCAGTCTATGTTCTTCCCAAGTGTAACTTAGAATGGTAGCCTATCAGTGCAAAACTGTCGCTAACTTGGAGCCACTGCTGACCTGTCAATGCCAGCTAATGCATTATTCGCATTTTGACCTAATTGGGAAGATGTCGAAGGGTGCAAAAGCAAGTGAGCCCACGATAATCAGGATGTACTAGTGAGGTGGCCTATATAATTATAGCGGGTTGGGCGATCTCTTTTTAATGCATTGGACAGCCACACATGGTTGACTGTTTGTAGTACAACAATAGTCTATCTATAGAGATGGTGGGAATTGTTCGTTATGGTGTAATCCCTCGCAGATCAATTTTTTTTGTATGAGCGGGGCGCACTAAGGTATTTCATGGGTTTTATCCGCCCTATCGATGATGCCTAAATAACACATGTAAATGAAGTATTTTGGTAGAAAAGGCGAGATTGGGGCAGGATGCCCTCCCCACCCCCCCCCCCCCCCCCCACCCCGTTCCAGATGGGCTATGGTACCCCATTGTTACTTTTTGCAAATATGTTGGTGCGTTCATTGTAGTTGAATGTGGTAAAGGCACAGGGAACAATTCCATGAGATTTCAGATTTGCTATTTACAGAGGTGGACCCTTCATGGTGGTCAACAGGACATGGACAAGTTATAAGATTAATGTAAACCATCATTTTACTGGATACGTTAAGGAGAAAACTTTCTTTTCTATCACTGTTGAAGCCTTGTTCACTTTGGCTGTCACGATGACACGAGGACCACTAGTCATATTATCAGCTGGAGCGTGCCCAATGGCCCGCTTCAAATGGTTATTTCATAACATGGCTAGTTAGATATCTGACTTGGCTAGTTAGAAGGCACACTTACTAGTTAGCTTGGCTAGTTACACGGTCGCTCGAATTGAGATCTTTTTCTTTTCATGGATCAAATGATGTTTGGAATAGGAAAAATAGGAAGCTCAACAACTCCAATTTTGCTCAAACTCGTGTAGTAGCAGTGAAAATACAGTTTTATGTTGGGAACATGTAACTCTCCCCCCCCCCCCCACCCCCCCCCCACACACTACTAACCTTTGAACTTGTTTTTCTGCAGCCCCGGGGTGGGCCGCCTTTTGATGGTGTTTCTGCGCGGAGATCGCCGTTTGCGCGGGAACTCTTCAGCCTGCGTCAAGGAGGTACAAACGTGAGAGTGCTTGTATGCATGCTTGAAAATACATTATTTTATTTTATTTTATTTTTCGGTTTTCTTCCGTTTTGTGCAGTATCAGTGGTGCCTGTAGCTACAAATTAGAGATCCTACACACGACTGAGTCGACAGTTAAACAAATTAATTTTCACCTGTCACGAACCAGCTGGTTAAACCAGGCATAACGATGAGCTGCGCATAGCCATCCAGCATGTACATATGTGCATTATTATCTCAATTATATTTTAATTATTGCGACAGTATCTACCTATACAGTATACCCAGGTGTGTGTATTTGCCACATTATCTGCATGCACGATATTGGTGTTTTTTCTATAATCAATTATCGAGTACCCAGTATATCACTATATAATTATTTGGGGAACACAGCATCTATCTGGTATTTCATTTGTATGATCATCTAGTATCTAATTACCACGTGTTTCTTTGCTGCAGTATATATTATCTAACGTTTACCTGAGTGGTTGAAATGTGTAATATCCGATTTTGATGTTTGTTGAATACATGTTTACTTACATATTTTAATTTGAGACTTGAATAAATAAATAAAATCTAGCATGACTGTTTCTACCTGTATGACGGTCGGTTCCTCCGGGTCTGACCACGTGACCAGTGACTCGGTGAAGTCGTCCTCAATCTGCAGTTTGACGGGCAGCGCGGAGGTGGGAGGAACGGACTCTGCAAGCAACGCGGATCCATCAAGTAAATGTAAATGTGGTGGTTTATAGTCATGATTCTCGTGCTCTCACGAGTTTACATTCACACCAGGCCGTTGGCATCCTTATTACACTATATCTTTCTCAACTCCCCGGGGAGCATACAGCATATCGCTACCGTAGCACTCACATATGCGTTCACTGGGCTGACCTGTACCTATTTAACGTGTAGGTAGCACGGAGCAGTGTGCAGCCTGTTAAGGGTAGGTTTGCTCAACACTTACCACCAGACCGGGAATCGAACCCACGACCTTCTGGTCACGAGTCCAACTCCCTATCCACTCGCCCACGGAAGCACACAGTACTTATGAGAATTTCACTGGCAGATCCATGTTTGGGAAAAAGGGGATGGGGGCCCAAACAAATGGATTTCAATGGTTTTTGTACGCACAAAGGCTCGTGGAGATGCCAAAAACATCATTAAAATGACATCGGGGGGATGGAAAAGGGGTGGCCCACACCCTATGTGCCCCCCCCGGATCTGCCTTATGATCACAGTATTTAAGTACTTAATTTTGCATGTCTATGACCTGGGCATTGATAAACAAACCCACTAGACTGCCCCAGACAGAATGAATCGTCTCAGCAAGCACTACTCACGCCTGATAGTGTTGACCTCTGCGGCCAGGTCGGCTGCGGTCGGGCGGAGCCGCGGGTCATAGCTGGTCATGATGGCGGCGAGAGTCTTGACCTCGCGGACGGCGCGTGGCTCCCTCAGGGAGAAGGTGACCGGTGACCACACCACCTGCCCGTCCTCATGCAGCCGCCACAGCACCAGACCCAGTGGCCGGCCAGACACTACAAGCAACATGGGGTTAAGTCATGGTCACAGGAAGGTAAGGTGGGAGCTCTTCTGTAAGAAAGTTTTATTACAAATACCATAATATCCAAGCATCTACTGGCACTGACCTTCAAACGCGTCCAGGTTGTACCCCGACTTGGTGTCCATCAGAGACAAGGTGATGAGACCCAGGGCGAAAATGTCCACGCTCCAGTCGTATTCGCCTTTCCCTGTGGCCTGAAGCGCGAACTGCTCTGGTGCCATGAATGCCTCCGTGCCACACAAGGTCCTCATTGCCCACGCGGTACCGAAATAACTGTTCGTGATCTTGGCTAGCCCAAAATCGGCCATTTTTATAACAAGGTTGCCCTCTCTCTGCGTAATCAGAATATTCGCTGGTTTCACATCACGATGTACAACAGGAAGTGGGCGGAGATTATGCAAATGATCGATGGCGAGCAGCGATTGGTGGATGATGTCTAGCTTGTGGCGGAGCTCTAGCTTGTGCATCACAAAGTAGTTGTTCAAACTGCCATGCTCGCAGAACTCGGTGAATATCCACAGACAGTCTTTGTCACGCTGTGAATGGAAAAACTTCACAATGTTCTCGTGGTGCTCAATCTTCTGGAGAGTGCCCACTTCCTGCAGCACTTCCCCCAGAGTGTTTCCTGTGGTCCGTTTTATCCACACTCGTTTTGCAGCAATCTTTTCACCACTAGATTTGAGAGTACCATAGAAAACTTCGCCGAAACCTCCTCTTCCGAGAAGATGGTTCGTATCCACTTCAAAGTTGCCAATTCTTTGCATTCCATTTTTTAAGAACCGGGTAGCCATTTTTGTTTGGTGTACTACTCAGTGGTATTTTCAATTAATTTCTGGAAAAAATAAACACAACAAACTAAAACATTTTTTATAAAATAAATATTATTGAAATATTTGCAAGCATGTTCAATGACAATGAGTTACTCTTTTATGTGACAAATAAGTGGTTTCAAAATGATGAAAGCTATCAAAATCAATGACCATCAAACATTTTTAAATTGAAAACTCATAGTTTAAATGGATTAAAAATGAATATAAAAAACTCCTTGCTATCATTTTTCTTCAAACGTAGTATAGGCATAATTTTAAATTTTAAAATAATGTTCTCTGGGGTCAATAACAAATCACGCTTAAAGACTCTTTTGCAATCAAAATATCAAAATATATTTGCCAATTATTTTCTGGTCATTAACAATCGCAACACGTTTGAATAAAGATTTAAAACTAACATTCTTTAACCTTAAATTCAAAACATGTTAGCCGGCGTTTCTTCTATAACCGTTTTACACAAGGTTGAAGCTTACATTTACATCCCTTCACTCTGAATATCAAATGCTCAATATATTGTTCAAACTTGCTTTTGTTTGAGCTCGTTCCACGAGCCAATATGATATAGAGTGCATCCCTTCGGCGTATAACAATAAGAGTGACATCATCATGAATGCCAGAGTTATTCATTTGATTTTGCTATTGTTATGTCAAGAATGATCATGATCAAACATTTTCTTTGTGTATCATTCCTTATTCGCATAACCTTGCATATTCAAGAACAATGTCGCTGTCTATGAATGTAGTTCATTATTGACAGATTAACCAAGCACAGTCACATGCTTGTCTGTCCATTCCAACAATGAAACTAAGAAATAGACTGAGAGTAAGAATAAACTCTTCTAATTCTCTTGATAAAACTTTAAGTGTCCGTCACGTAAAACAAGAAATGCTATGAAGTAGATAAAACAGATACTTAAAAGAAAAGCAAAACGAAATATCTCCAAACAATTAAACTACATGTACTGTCATTGGGACCAGATTCAGTCTAAGATTCGACGTTTCGATCAATCCCATGTCGAGGCTTATTCTTTGAAGTATATAATCGCTATAATTATTTGTGTCCTGTTCAGAGTTGTAAGAAGCTCCAGCTAAAAGTTAAACCTCTTCCATGCAAACCACTGGCGGGTCCAGATTTTCATAAAAAGAGGGAGGGGCACCCCCAAAGATTCCATGGGTTTTGCAGCGCAAAGACTTAGAAAAATGCCAAATATCCTAAGAAAATTGAACTTTTGGGGTGAAAAGGGGGAGGGGCCCCGCTTGTTACACCCGCTGGACCTACTTATGCGAACATGAGTTTATTCAGGGGACCGCCCTTTCTTCCAACCAATTTTTTTAATGTTTTGGCCATGTCTTGGACCCAATGCCTACTTGGCATCTGTTTTTCACGTCCAATTTGATGCTATTTGACGCGCGGGCCAACCCTTCGGATGACAATTTTTCTGTGTCCTAGATTATTTGACATGAGATGGAGTTCTAGATTCTGATTGGTTTCTAGATTCTGATTAACCAGTGATACCAGTTCCAGTTGGAGGGCAGTCTTTGAAGGGAGGAATAAGACAAAAACAAGTAATATGAATCTATTTAGTATTTTAGAAATAACTGTTCAGCCATTTTTTAAAACATACATATACACATATAAACTGTTCACTTATTTTGGCATTTGGCAGTACCATGGAACACCATATATATGGAATTCTATAATCATAATGATCATAATGATCATAAAAAGTGTTTCAGTGTTTTATTTTTATTTCATATTTACTTTCTAAGCCTAAAAAGTATTTGAACTAGAACTATGAACTAGAACTATGCCATTTTAGATAGTTTAATGTGTTGAATGTCACATTAACTTCCATGTAAGTGTGCTTTATGAGTTTTTTTTTAAATGTTATGCAAAAACCTATTGATGCTTTGTAATATCTACCGAGTAACTTGTCCACATTTGAGTATAATATCTGTAATAGGAGGGTAGTAGTTGCCATGTGTTAGCATCAATGAATAACAGTCATTCGCTCTAAAATGGAATACACCAGCGTAATTAAAAGTTCTTTTACTGACCCATCCCTGATTGAAAATAAAGTATTTAATTTTAATCATTAAAACAAGACAAAGGGTCCGTAGCCCACGTTTACAGCAATATCCCATTGAGAATCCCCATAAAGAGATCCACCACTCCCTATATACAGTTTACACTGTAATCACAATTCACTATATATGCAAATGGGGTCCGACCATATAGCCACTTGATGCAGGTCAATGGTTGCAAATAAAATATCCACAATGATCCAACCATGACTTAATGCTTACCTTGTAATAGTTCATGAAGTTTATAAAAGATATGTTTCATAGAACTTTGTTAAGTTGCATTGTTCAATTTCTCAGAAATTTATCAGATAAAGGTATACTTTTCTATTAGAGAAGTGCATCTAAGATTCAGTTATCCATTTATAATATTTTTAACTCTTAGCCCATTCTCAGTTTACCTTTTTATCCACGCAATGTACAGAAACATCACTACATGTATGATCAATCTCAATGCTCTTAACACTAAAACCAGACTGCAGAAATTAATATTAGATCTCTTCTAATATAAACAAAATGTAAGTGGTAAGCAAACACCTTTACGGTGACCATATAATCTATGACTAAAAACATTGAACCAGGAAAACTCCCACGCCATGATAACAACTGCAACTCTTTACCACATTGTTTATGCACGGACTAGATTTCATTTGCCATCAATTTGTATTCGGATGTGTGCACTGTCAAAAGTGAGGCAATTTTAAAAGCAGTTTACACTAATCTTAATTTAAGATCTATAAGTCAACAAAATGATTTATTTCATAGGAAATACATAATTACCTCAGAATAAGCCATGGAAATGTACGACTATTTTCTTGGCATTAAGCTAAAAGTTAATACTTAAAGTGGAAACACAATTGAATTGTTTTCTTGGATGATCTTTTCCATGAGTCATCTTTTCCTGTGTGTATTATTTATGACCCTCGCCGGAGATCTCTGTCCTATTCTAGTACATCGATCAAATCTAACCACAACAGTATGAATAATGTCAGGTATTAGATAATACAATCAAGATCCCATGAGTCACGCACTTATACGACCATACCGGTAAATCAGTTTGAATTGTTCGTGGTAATTAACTTGCAAATTAAACTTTGTCATTTTCTCTTAAACTTTTAAATGCTTTGGGACAGGTCATTAGATAAACAAAGTTTCCGCATTGGAACTATTTTTCCACGTCAAATAATACTTTTTTCCCTAGATAATTGCAAATGCAAAGGGTTTTATATTGTGAGAAATGCAAATTGTTGCTTTATGTTATAAATGTTACAAACATTCTATATCAAAAATGATCTACTAATATGTTTCAGCAATTGTGAATGAAAGACATATTTAAAAAAAATAGAACAAGCCCCAAGCCCCCCTCCCGGCCCCCTGAATATCCGATGGTCTGCCCTTTATATATTTGATATCAGATTGATAATCAATTTGGAAATTCAACATTTTGCCCCTACATTTCCCTCAACTAATGTAATAATTGATTCTTAATGCTATGGATCAGCATGCTCGATCTACAGGCAGCTCCCACCGCATGCTCCCCAGGGCGTATATTTGAAAAAAAATGTAAAAACAGAGAGCGATATCACCGGTATAATGTATTACAGATGAATGGTTATAAAAAACGTGTTTACAAGTTAAAAATACAATTATAAAAGAGCAGTATAGCGAGAAACAAACGTATAACTACTATTTCTTTGATATATAAAAATGTACATGTTTCTATTATACGGTACATGGCCATGCATGCAAGTCGTTTGCTTGCACCCTTGGGCCCTCATTAACGTTCAAATATTGACAATCCTTGGCCATTTTCTCAGAGATCACAGCAAAGGTTTATGCCAGTAGTGGTTAGTGTTGTGTCGGCAGCTATGACATTTCTCGTAAATACTGATGCAAGTGACAGAAACCATCTTAGAATGGTAGTATGCTCTCAAAATTAAAAGAACGGTTATTTTTAGTGAGCCATGCCAGCGTACAACAATAAAATACCCTGTTCACTTTGCCTACTATCTACATCTATTTTGTGTAGAATATTGACCAGTGTTGGGTGTAACTAGCTCGATGTAACACGTGTAGTTTGAAGGGGTAAAAGTTAGCTATTGATCTCAACAAACAGATTTATTATCCACAGCAAATAATCGCCGCGATTATGGTAACAGCACACTCTAATTGAAAAGTGGCATGAAATATACATTTGAAATCTATATGAGCACTGGATTTAAAAGGCCTTGTAGTAAAACATCTGTTGAAAAACAAATAGATTATTCCATTCAAAATCACCTAAGTCCATTTTTAGCCTTGACCCCACACAAGTAGTAACTCAATACCGGACTCTAAAACAATAAAACAACCAACAACGAGGGTAGATTTCATGATGAGTAATTTTATATGCATTAATACTAGAGCATTGGAAAATGTCTTATGTGGTGATGTTTGCCCATTATAAATTGATTAAAAATTGATTAGATGTGTCATACATAGAAGTATTTAAAAACATGGTATTTTTCAGACTAATAGCAAATTGGTGATGTCAGCCAAGTAGTTACCTCGCTGGCTTGTTAAATGAGACAGGACGTATAGGTTCACACAAAGAAATGTGTAGCTCTTCTGTGTAAAAAAAAAAACTAATCCTTTGCGGTATCATTCATCCTTCATAGGTGGGCGGAGCAAGTGGTCATCTGTATATATTGTAGCTATCCGTCTTTAAATGAATATATACTACCGTCTAAAAGATATAGACGTTGTTTCTCCAAGAATATAGTCGGTGGATTAGTCTTGGTTTAATAGTATTTGTTATGAAATGGACTTGGGTATAGAGAATCAGTTTCACAATAAATGTTTTCCTACTATTTCGTCACGTCTTCTGTAGTGTGCTTTTACAGAACTACCAGGATAGTATTCAGTGGAAACCATTACACCAACTGGGCACTACAGCAGCATCATAACCAGGCCACTTCTGTACGATGCTACATGTATATTGACACCATTTCTTTTCATAGGGGAGCACATTGATTCTCTAAAAAGGACACCTCTCTATCACGACCACTCTAGTTCCCCATATAGCCTTAGTGGGAACGTTAAACTGTTGTAGGTTTGAGGCTACAAATGCAGTGTTCCCCATGTGTATCTACTCATGATCGCAGGTTCGAATCCCCTGAGATCCCTGAGGCCCGTCCCTTCCACCTTCTTTCCCGTTAAGCTGGTTATTGTAATGCACCTTCACTTGCCTGGATTATACCTGTTTGCTGGGTAGGATTAGTCTTTCAAAAGACCTTATATCTAATAGTTTTTTTTATTTCTAGTATTACATAAACCACTCGTGTCAACGAGCAAGTACAATTGTGACGGCCTCTAGTTCATGTCAGATCATTTAACGGCCTTGAGATAGGCTAGGGGTAGGATATATATGGGAATTAGTTAACTCAACACCCACCACGTGCATGGCACATAATACCATACGCATGTTGCTGTAATCAGGTCGGTATCAAAGCATTGATCAACGATGTAACTTCATGTACATGTTAATTATGTGTTATGTGCTCAGTCAAAAGTTGTATATGGACGTCGTTGTGATCATTAAGATTCTGTTATCATATCAGTATTTATATCCAGTACCCACCTTTACCAATGGAGTATCATGCTTATGATTAACACTATAACATAACGGGCTTGGAAATATAAGTAACATAAGGTCTCATTATATTTGATTCGTGTGCTTAGTCATTTTTATCTTCTGTACGGAAAAGAGAAAAACAAAAACAAAGCCACCCAGACTAGATCTATCAACAGTTTTCAAGATAATGAAATTTTCTTCGTGAAAATACTAAGCAGGTAATAATTCTATGTTCCATCAAAATCATTTCTATGGCATCATTTGTTTATCATATAGACGGTTATGCATGGTATTTAGCATAAATGATAGTAGTTCCGTCAATGGTTTGACAGGCGCACGACAACTTTTAACCTTAGGGCAGTTTGATGTAATTCATCAGATTGGAGATACAGATAAATTCACATTGAACATAGTACTGTATATATACAATGAGGTAGAGCAAGTATCGGATTGAATGTCAATTGCAAATACAGTGTTGCTGCTTTTCAAATTGCATATTAAATATATTATTTATTAAGAGGTCTTGCGGAATCCCCTGAATAAATTAGCCTAAATTCGAATCAACAAAATTTGTATAGTTTTAATGTATGTTATACAGCTGTAACTCAAATTTGTACCAAATATTCACTATAGATATCGGTTTCAATTTCTTATTACTTGAGCTTGAAAACGGCCAATGCACTGGTGTGATAACAATATAGTCAATACCAGAAACAGATAAGAGCTCTTATCTGTTTCTGTCAATACCCACAGATATAAATTTTATCTCTTGATATAAGCTTGTAATAAAATGTGTCCATTTAAAAGTTGTTAATAGTATAAATTAGTCACATTTGAATATACGGAAATCCTATTGCAATGATTAAGTACATGATACTTGTATATAATATATTCACCAGAAATATGAATAAAACATAACTTCAATTTTAAACTAATATCCAATGTTTAATATTTGCCTCTGTTCTTATACCATACGTTCATGACAAACATATTTCATGCCACATATAATTCCCTTTATAATGCAGTCAATGCTTGTACTTGAAAAATCAGTTTATATGCATCTTAACAAGATTTTATGGTTGACAAATATTATGCCATTTACATTCCAGGTCAAATATGCTCTGGGTTTGTTAATCACCATTTAACATAATGATGACAGTGTATATACAAGCAATGAAATCAATCAATTCTAATGATAACAAGGCACTAAAAGGTATTTAAATATAAACAGAAATATGTACCGTCATTATGATTGATATATAGATTCAATGCGTATCCTGCCTCCTGGTAACTTATACATGAATAAATATGATGGGAATACATAGTAATAACACAGTAAGTTCAACTGATCAACTTATAATTTATAATAAAAATAATATCAAATAATAGCTTAAACACATACCCCTTTATGTAGGACGCGTCAATTCTTATAACTCCATTCACATATTTACTGTAGTTTAAATTTTACCGCCAATAAAGTTTCATTTTGGCCAAGTATCCAAAACCTCACGCTAGCAGACGATATTTAACAGTCTGTCATATTTGGCGCGTAAACAAATGAAAGAAATCATTGTCCAAGTTCATCCTTTTATCATAATATTTCAGTCAACAGTACACTGTAGTCCAAAGTCAGCATACTACACAATCTTCACTAATAGCACAGACAGCCTTTTAAAAGTAGTGGTAATCATGGTAATGTAAAGTGGAAGAGTTCATCCGTTTCGAACAAAAACACTACAAAAACTGACTGAAATGTGAATCAGAATTTGCTGATGTATTTAACTTTGTGGTTTTCGCACCAAATTGCCCAAGACTTGGTATTGGTGATATTAGCTTGTGGCGGTCACGTATTGGTTTCCTTTGTCAATGTGGCCTCAATTTGATGATGTATGACTGGACCTGAAATGACCCTTATCTTATGATTAATAATTGCTTCGTGTCTTGACCCTTTCGCTTTGTTAGGGACCACTTTTTATATACTTGTACTTTGGTGCTGTTTTTTTCACCTTGGGTCAAACATTTTTTAAACAATGAGAAAAGCTGTGGATGTTGTATTTTCAACACTAATCAAATAAGGCAATTGTTTTAACAAAACGATTTTTGTTTGTCTGTAACTAATAACCATATAATGTTTGAACAAGACTGGAATAATCGAAAATAGTCACAAATAAAACTATTTTTTCGACAAAAAGAACGCTTGTTCTTTTATAGTGAGTGTAACACAATGATTCTTTGCTTTAACGTTAAAACATAACTGTCTAATCAAAAAACAAACTTCAATGTCTACAACCGTTTTGGCGATTCCAGTGACAAACTTCTTTTTCTCGGCATTGCGTACATTTTCGATATTCAACTTGCTCATTACCGTTCCACAATGTCATAAGATAATTTCCTATCAGGCGCACACATTTCAGGTAACTTGAAATTTGACGTCAGTGTATTAAAACGCCAATAGGAAATTGTGGTCAAAACTGTTTATATACTTCAGGACAGTAACGGAGACCTTAAACCTGCATGAACGTCAATCTGTACTTGGGTTTGCCAAAACTAATATTTCCAACAATTTGAATAGTATTTATAGTGATGCCATAGTATAAAACAATAATCTTAATTGATTATTTCAGTGATTTCTACGAACAATGTTCCATGGGAGGGATTTAATGCCTTTATGTGTACAATATGAAGTCACTGCGATGCTAGAAAGTTTTTCCCTCGATGCCTTGTATGTTTGCATTGTGAAATCCCAAGGCGGACTTCCAACCTCCAACAGATAATTCACATATCCCATGTCAAAACTTACTCATCTGTTTGATTGTTTATATTTCAACTTTTATGCATGGCCAAATAATACTAATACCACCAAATATTATTCATCTTAAATGACAATTTTAGTAATAAAAATAATAACAGCCATTTGCCAAATCCACCGCAAATGTCAAATCCACCGCAAATCATCATAAATAGCTATGCTCTGCGTCCTTGTTTTCTTTGTACGTGGGACACACGGGTATGTAGGTGAAGATGCGTTTGCTGCTCCAGAATCTGCTGCCAGGAATGTCATACACGCTATCGCCGGTGCCGTCACAGTGCTTGCTGCTGCCTTCATCCTCGTACACAGCGTTCATCTTCGTGAAGCCTCTTTCCTCTTTGGTGCCTACAAAATCATACAAAACACAACGTCCCCTGCTATAGCTGACTATGAGAATACGTGGCTATCAAAATCAAAACTGGGGCTTTCTTTACACATATGTAATATACTGTGGTTGTGACTATGAAGAGTATAGCGTAGGGCTACTGCAGTGATTGCTAAGTTAACAGAGATGTGACACCAGACTCATACTCTAATCCCCGACACAGAGATGGTGATGATTGTGTAATCGAATTCTTGACAGCGAAGGCATCGACCATTTGATCTCAGGGGGGTGGCCAGCTATTTGCACAATAGCTTCAATTATTTTTTAAATAAATTTGACATCTAATTCTTTTTTTCTTAGATTACTGAACCTCAATTATTTCTTTAAGCTGTAATTAAGAGTTTTTAAGGATAATTTGACTTTTTTTCTAGCCAAATGAAACCTCATTATTTTTTCACCAATTTTCAGCCTTGCGTTATTTTTTTCAATATTTTTGATGCCCCCTCCCCCCGTGATCAAATGGTCGATGCCTAACGAAACACGTCAGCAGCAGACGCCGAACTTAGTTCCTAGAACCGTGTCCCCGCATGTTCAAAAGACTTTCAGACATGCAACATATTCAATTATAACTTCTGGGGATTGGTAAAAGACAATGAAATGTATTGGTGACTGGTAATTTAGGAAAAAATGTTGGTGGATGAATTTTCAAGGCTATGTTCCCCCTCATGATAAGGCTCTGTCCAGCTCCACACCCGACTTTGCCATTGTCAACCCACCCGACCCCACCCCCCACTTTCGCCAAACGAATTTAATTTTTATGCAGGTTTTCTCTTCTCCGCAACAAGCCTTCGTCGTATTACAAAACCCATAGAATAACGATCCCCCACCCCACCCCCCTTTCAAAAAGACCTGGATCTGCCAATTGGCACACAAATGAATATTAAAAACAAATAGCTGTTTTCTAACACGTACAATAGAACCTCTCTATTAGGTCAACCTTTGGAACCAATATTAGGTGGTCTCAATAGAAAGATGGCCTCCATTCAGAGGTCCATATTTCGGTAGCTGTATGAAGGTCCGGGACCGTGAAAAGTGGTCTTATTACAGAGGTGGTCTCAATAGAGACGTGGTCTTAATGGGAGGTTCTACTGTGTGTATCTCATTGCAGCAGACCCTGTGTGCGTGCTGTACCTGAGGAGGGCAAATAGCCTTGATGAAAATCCATTCACCAACATTTTTTTCTTAAATTACCAGTCACCAATACATTTCATTGTCTTTCACCAATCCCCAGGAATCGTAATTGAATTAGTCCCACCACATTTCACACACACATAAATACAGGCAATTCAAAATCCACGTCGAAGACGTAGGACAAATCACCAATCACAGCCTTTCTAATGAGCAGATAACCAGTCACCAATAATGAGTTACATCACATTTCACGCACTTAAATACAGGTATTAAAATTCACAATTCACGCTCAAGATTTAATTAGGGCAATTCACCAATCACAATTTTTGCCATATGACCCCCACTGACCTGGGATGGTGTTGTCCAGGAGAAAGCCCACGGCGCCGCCCACGAACATGTTGGTGCTGAGCAGGACGGTGAGCATGCTGTCTGCCGTCTCGCTACCTGCAGTGTGTGGATTAATATTGACCCCTTGACATTGCAGTCGGATTAGTATCATATGACATTTTCCTCAATGTTCCAGTTGAGTGGGTTTGCTTGCTACTAGGCGAGGAGGGTGCAGTATAAGGGGTCAAGAAACACCACATCCCTAATTTTGGGGGGCCTCATTTCCCACATCCTTACCGTTTTGGACTTTTTTCCCCACCCAAAAAAAAAAAAAAAAAAAAAAAATGGCGTTTTTCACACCATTAAACCAGCCGGTAGCTATAAGACATATGCAGTATTTGTTGATAGTTAGTACGGCGTGGTCATGCCACTACCTGTATCTATGGCATCCGGGTTGTCATGGAACCATTCTGGAAGCGCCAGTCCGAAGAAAAAGGAGAAGCCGAATATGAAGAGATTCCTGGAGGAGTTCATGTCCACGTACTGCAGGTTTGAGATACCAACGGACACGATGAGGCCTGAAAACACAATGTACCGATGATCGAAGAGTCACAATGTACCCAGAGCCAGATGGGAAACACAGTCAATGTCCTGATGATCACACGCGCGCATTTGTTTCAGCAAATTGTAAATGACAATAAGATATATTTAATCTATCTATATAAAAATGACTGATATTACAATGTGGGGTTCCGAGTGCGTTTTCATATTGGTGGGTTTCAGTTGTTGATTGTCAAATTGTGTTTG
Organism: Streblospio benedicti; assembly: GCA_019095985.1. Taxonomy (NCBI): domain Eukaryota; kingdom Metazoa; phylum Annelida; class Polychaeta; order Spionida; family Spionidae; genus Streblospio; species Streblospio benedicti. The sequence goes on from CM032667.1 coordinate 34,666,218, forward strand.
TAGGTGCTTGAGAGAATCATGTGCATTATTGAAATATAGTAGTCTAAACGCTTTTTTTCTAATATCCGTATATATTTAATGCAATTATTACACAACCCTATGGTATATTTATCTCATTTCTGGCCACCTATCATATACATGATAACTGACAAAATTTCATCCAATAAATGCAATATTAAGATGACCCCCACTGGTTGTAAACCCCCACCCCAACCCTACCTCCCCAACGATTCCATTTCTTACCAGTATCCGAGAGGGGGGGTATATAGCCTCGATGAAAGTCCATTCACCAAATTATTTTCCTAAATCACGAGTCACCAATACATTAATTGTCTTTCACCAATCGCCGGAAATGCTAATTGAATAAGTTGCATCAGATTTTCATCACATTTCACTCTTTTACGCTCAAGATTTAGGGCAAATCACCAATCACAGCTTCTTCACCAGTCACCATAATAGGTTCTATCACATTTCACGCATGTAAAAACAGGCAATTAACAATTCACGCTCAAGATGTAGGGAAATCACCAATCCGTACTGACCAAACAGTATGAGGAAGGCGCCTCCCACCACTGGGTCGGGGATGGTGGTGAACAGGGCGCCGAACTTGCTGAGCGTGGCGGTGACGACCATCATGCAGGCCGCCACCAGCACCACCGCGCGGCTCCCCACTGCAAATGTACAGTAAAACCATGGCCCTCAGCATCATGGGAGGGGTAGGGGCAGTGGGTGTATAATGGTCTACTACTATGGTTTACAAACACTATACCATACAGTATACATCGCGCGGCTCCCCACTGCAAATCAGAGTTGTGCCCAAGTACAATTTACGGACTCCAGTCCAAGTACTTTGCAGCTGGACTTGAGTCCAAGTACAAGTACAGTGATGATTTTTCCAATGTATTTGAGTCCAATCACAAGTACGTTGATTGTACTTGAGTCCAAGTACCAAGGCTGAATGTTAAATGAACTACAACGCAAAGGCTGACATGTTACTGTATATCAGCCAAATATACATACGTGTATTGTCAAACTACAACCATATATTATATAGCAAGTAGTATATGTTGACAAATGGCTGTATATTAAAAAGGAATCTGTTGAACTTCGCCCTTTACCAACTAAAATGTACTCAGAGAGCAGTGCAAATGTACAACACAACCTCTCTACTAGGACCACCTTTGGGACCAGTGTTAGGTGGTCTCAATAGAGAGGTGGTCTCTATACAGAGGTTCGTTTTGGTAACTTTATGAAGGTTTGGGACCATGAGAAGTGGTCTTGTTATAGAGGTGGTCTCAATAGAGAGGTGGTCTTAAATGGAGGTCATACTGTTAGCAAGAAAACTTACAGTTAACATCATCTCTCAATGTGCTGTATGCTCCCCAGGGAGTTGAGAAAAATATAGCGTGATGCTGCCCCCAATGACCTGGTGTAGATATAATGTCGCTAGAAAAAGGGAAAACTATTCATTGCGACTATAGACAAGCACATTTACATTTATTGCACGCTAGAACCTCTAGTTAAGAACATCTCTATATTGAGACCATCTCTGTAAGAGGACCATTTTTTCATTGCTATGGAGACCACCTGCCCATTAAGATCACTTGATGTCAGTCCCAATTGTGGTCTTCTACTGTAACCGTACCACTGGTTTTAGGGTCTACTGTCTATAAGCTATGCCAATGTTAGCATTGGCACAAGGTCATTGGCATCTTTGTCAGTGTATATTGCCTCGTTGACTGTTCCGGGTGTGACGTGCCCCAATCCAACCACGCTTCCCTCCAAACTATTTCATTTTCACGTGAGTGTGTGTGTTTTGTTGGCATGTCCGCCATCAATCGTGCATAAAGAGACTCATCAGATAAGTGCGCCCCCACTCCCCAGCCCCCCTGCCTCCCCACCCCTATGTGACAACATGGAGAGACTGTTTATCAGTGGTGGAGGTAGTAAAATATGTTATTAATCTTTGTGTGTGTGTGTGTGTGTGTGTGTGTGTGTGTGTGTGTGTGTGTGTGTGTGTGTGTGTGTGTGTGTGTGTGTTGTGTGTGTGTGTGTGTGTGTGTGTGTGTGTGTGTGTGTGTGTGTGTGTGTGTGTGTGTGTGTGTGTGTGTGTGTGTGTGTGTGTGTGTGTGTGTGTGTGTGTGTGTGTGTGTGTGTGTGTGTGTGTGTGTGTGTGTGTGTGTGTGTGTGTGTGTGTGTGTGTGTGTGTGTGTGTGTGTGTGTGTGTGTGTGTGTGTGTGTGTGTGTGTGTGTTTTGTTGGCATGTCCGCCATCGATCGTGCGTAAAGAGACTCATCAGATAAGTGCGCCCCCAGCCCCCTCACCCCTATATGACTATATGGAGAGAATGTTTATCAGTGGTAGAGGTAGTAAAATATGCTATTAATTTCAAACAGACACTGGGTACAGACTGGACCAACTCACTCCCCCCACCCACTGTGGCCTACCTCTGGTGAGGCTGATCACCCCGATGTTGGTGCTGTTGGACGTCGTGCCGTTGCCAGCGCCGAACGCTCCCGCGATTATACAACCTGCAAACGATACACGGCTCAGCTAGAACCAAATTATCTCAATAAACTTCAAATCTTAGAAATCGCATGCAGTTCTAAGTGCTGCAATCATCTAGTAAGCACCATGAACTAGGATTCGTATATCATTTCATTGGGCGATATTACAATTTTCCCTGTTTTCGTGTGTTGGTTCCACCTCCTGAAGAACCCCCCCCCCCATTAACCTTCCATTAACGTTATATTTGAGCTTGATACCATTCTGTCCCCACACAATATACCGCACGATACCCGTCTGTCTTCCCACAATGCCACCCACCCCCCACCCCCAACCACCGCACTCACTGACGCCCTCGGCGAGGATGCCCCTGTTGACGGCGTGGCGCGGCGGGGGGCACGTGCGCGCCCCGCCACGCGCGCGCACGCCGCGTAGTCGCCCACGGACTCGACGACGGAGGCGAGCAGCCCGGCCGCCACGCCCAGCACCAGCGCCGCAGACACCGCCGGACGCCCCCACTGACCTGTATAGCGGAAAACAGCCCGGTTCCTACTCTTGATCATCAATTGATCATTTCTCATATACTTGCACCGGTTGCAGATTCGGCGCACGATAATCATCACACAATCACTCACTGATCCTTTCAACCCAATGACCTGCACAGCAGAAAAATAGCCTGTTTCCTAGTCTTGTAAACAGGGAATGGCAGTTTCCAAGCTGGAAAACTAGGTTGTAAACAGTTCAGATTGCCAGATATTGACAGTTTACCAAAATACCCCCCCACTGAACAGAAAAATAAAGGTAAGTTGCAGGGGTTTGTAAAATCAAAACTTCACACTCACGACTTTTTTCATTGGGGTTTTGGCATGTCATCAATTGTGCCCCACTACAAAGCAGAAAACAGCCCGTTTACTATGGTTTAAAAAAACCTGGACTAGGTTGCCATTGAAATTGACATTTTACCATAGGCAGTTTCAATGTGCAGGGTGCGCATCCCCCACCCCCCACCTTTTCCAAAATACCATTTTCGCCTGTTTGGCACATTAAAAATATAACTTTGTAAACACAATGTTATCAAGGCGCGTGTATATTCTTAATTCACCAAACCAGTCTAAAAAACAATACACCCGCCACAATGGCTGGAGGAAAAAGGGGACAGCTACAATGTCCATTTGCCTACCATGTTGCCATGGCGGACGTGCAAAAAAAAAAAATGACAATTTTGATGCAAGAGGGAGTGGAGCATGTCCCCTGCTCCATCTCTGGATCTGCCTAGTAATATTAATTGGAAAGTTTTTACCAGATGACCAGTGCATATATATATAATAATATGGGGTCGGATTTAAAATTATATGAAAAGGCGTGGGGTGGGGGAAGGGGATAGTACCAGTATACATGAAACTGACATACATACTACCTCTCTACATGTTTACAGCACATTCTGAAACTCTTGAAATTTTCTTCAAGTAACAATGGTCCGGCATCCAAAGAAAGTAGCAACCCTGACTAAGTGTGTGAGGCTCTCAATCACTATTATTTAGGACTCCCAAAATGTGACCTACCCATTGGACCGTGAACTTTCAAAGACATCCAACCCAGGCTAAAATTCATCCGAGTAGGCTCTGTATTGTACCCTGGACTCAAACACACACATCCACACGCGCGCTCACACACTCGTATGTAGCTATAGGTCACCCGGGTAGGGCACGTAGAACCACGGCGAGGCTGCAATGACGTCACTGCGGGCGTCGGTGCGCGCCCAGTAGCCGGGCAGGGCGGGGTCTGTGGGGAGCACGTCCGCCAGGGTGAGGGCCAGGCACACCAACCACGCCAGCAGCACCGCTAGTAACACCTAGTGGGCGTAGATCTAAGGGTTATTTCATGCTTTTAGGTGTGATACTGCATTTATCATTTCTGTAGACGAACGAGCCCCGCCCATTTTACTAATCATGTCCATATTTCGACGGTGTGATATGCATTATATCGCCACTGTAGCATAATCATATTTACTACTTGGAGTGTGAGAAAGTAATATCCAACACACTGCCAGTTACACTTGGTTGAATTGGTTGTGTAAATAGGGGTGGGGGGAGAATGATTAACCTACACAGTGCCAGGATCGTTGGCGTGATAATAGTATCCAACACACTGACAGGGTACCTGGTGTTGGTGAAATAATACCATGATCAGCAACACCTGGTCGGGGTTGCATTTCCAATTTGTACAGACATCGCAGTACCAAGTCTCTGGGTTACATATGTGACATTTATACCATTGGATAGATCGGAATCTCAGCTTTAAAATGGTGTATGATAGCAGTGCATGACTCTCAGCTTTACATGAGCAGGAATGCTACAACTCACAGGGAACATTTTGAAGAGCGGGAACCCAGAGCAGCTGCAGCCGGAGTGTTGGTGGTAAGCGCAGCACGGCACACGGCACCAGGCCAGGTACTGGGAAAACACCACCATCAGCACCACAACCCTGCAACAGCATGGGAATACCATAGTCACTGGCAGAGCCAAGTTTTATGAAAAGGCGAAATGGGGGTAGTGCACTCAAAGTAGCTCATAGGTTAAGGTTGTGCAATCTACAGCGAACATGTTTTTGTGCACTATGAACATGAAGTTTTGGCGGCAAAGAGTGGCGTGTGCCCCCTGCACCTCCCCTATTCCCTAGTCTTCCTAGATAACCGTGGAGTTCACAACAGTGTAACAACATGGTCTCATGTTATTGTCAGCCCTCTCACACCCTTCACTCCTTGCAGGAGAACCCCCTCAAACACTACCCATTTCGCTGGAGTGTATCTTCCCAACCCCACTTCTAAAAGTGGAACCCCCTACCACCTCACTGCTAGCAGGAGAAAACTCTTCTCAACTTCACCGCCTCAGCTGGAAGTCAATACCTTGCTCCTAGAGCACTGCTCACCCAGTTCGTGTGTTATGTAGATAAAATCATTAGGCTCCAAATAAATACCACATAATATTACTACTATGAAAATAATTGTATTTTACCGGTGCCAAAGTGTAAAAATAAAATTTCTATTAAGATCTAATGTAAATAAACATGTTCCAAGCCCCTATTATCGCCACGCACGAACTGGGTGTGCATACGTTTTGCCGTGACAAATTGCTCTACAGATCGTGTAATTTTAATGAACCATAACTATTGTGTTTATCACGCGACAATATAAGAAAGTAGCTTTATTTTGACACATCAAAAACTATTGCGGGTTCATTAATAGCTGTGTACGATTGTTTAAAAATAAAATGCACAAACTGGGTGTGCAGAACTCTACAATTTTAGCCGCCCTCCCCACCCTGTTGTACTCACAGCATGGCGATGCCCCACTGCTGGGAGGCGAGCTCGGCCGCGGGCCGGAAGAGAGACACGCCGATGAGGGCGATGGTCGGGCAGATGGTGAGTGGGCCCATGTAGCGGAGCAGGAAACCTGTAAAAACCGCCTCTGCCCGTTAAGCACATGCTTTCTCGCTTCTGACTTCCTGTTTCTATGTTAATTACATGTATACTTGGAATAGTCTCGATCAACCAGATTAGACACTGTGGTTGCGTTCTCTCAACAAACGTAGGCCTACTAGAACATCTGGTGTGAAAGGGTTGTAATCGAACACGTCTTAATAACACAAAATCCCATATGACTTAACAGAGTTGGAATCCCTATTGAAATGAAGGATTCTTGACATGGGTGAAGAATCAATGGAACAGCAGAATATGGAAATTCACGCAAAACGCCGGGTTTGTGTACCCAAACTTTAGCAGTCAGTCTCGTTCTGACTTCAAGATGTCGTATGCGCGAATTTCACAGCATACTCGCGGGACTGATTGGCAACCAGCTAGGAGAAGGTTACAGTCACAAAGCTTGAACATTAACAACAAGGCGAGAAATGGCCAGTTCAGTTTTAACAAATGTTTTACATGTATCAAAGTGTAATTGATTTTGTCTATATTCATAACCATACGCAGTACAGGTAAGACACGTTCTAGCCTTAGATGTCATCAGTGTAAACAAAACACTATTGCATCTGTGTATGATTAAAACATGCATGTTATCTATTCATTTGGAAACTAAATTGCATATACATTTATGGCAAATTTACCATATCACTGCATTTTTGCCCATACACGAGTTTCCTTACCTATGAATATTGTTAGACAAGCAAACCTAATCACGTGACTTTTCACCATGCTTTACAATGCATTGTGGGAATCTTTTAGACAAAACATTGATAGAGACTACACCATCACAGAGTCTGGTTGATAGAGACTAATCCCCTAGCGGCCAGAATGGGTACTACGATCGTGATCTGATATAGCAAGAGAGACATGATGGTAGTACAATACAACGTGCATGAAACTTACCAACAGCTCCAGTGAGGCCAAGTAAAACTTCAAATACAGACGCCACCATAATCGAGCCATTTACCTAAAAACAATAATAAATACTTCATCAACGAACACAAAAACAGCAACACTTCGGCATAGAGCTTGCAGTTTTGAAATTGTAATTTTATTGTGTAATGTTCGTATATATATAAAACAACAAAATTCAGTCTACAAGTTCTCAAACGCTAACAGTGAATCATTTTTGTACAATGATGGGAGCAAAGTGGCATTAAGATAGTAGCTTAAGGACTATTTTAACATGAGAACTAAGTTGAGTGGTTGCATTTCACTACAAGAACCTGGATTACCACGTTGAGCTGGTGGGACCAGATTTCTCTGTGCTCAGGACTCCCTACCACAACCGACCCGTTTACACTGTCATTGGCATCTGCAGTGCAAAACATGTGTTTTTTGTGTTGATATAATTGTTTTACATTTCTATTAATGAAGTATCCTTAATTCTATTCGGGTATTACTTATTGAAAATAATGCCATGAACATGGACTTTAAAGGCTGTGTGAATGGGAAGGCCGTGAAACCCACGAAGTTAATGAAGCAGAATCATGAGTAGGGTCAATTTAAAGCATCACGTATGATGGTTCATTTTTAATAACTTTGAAACTTGAATAACATTTTTATTCATAATTTTTTACAAGTGTGTGAAAGAGATTAGACAATCTCACACTGAGTGTGGTATAAAACTTGCAGCCTATTATTTTTCCTTTCCAGCTGTCAGTCAATCAGAATCGAGTATTTTAAGCAAGCATGGAGAATAGGACTGACTTTGATGGGGAAGTCATTGAACTATATTAGTTAACGTGTGTTGTTTGGGCAGATCCAGGGTCACAGGGGGCACGGCTACACCCCCCCCCCCCTCTTTTTTTTTACCACAAGATTTTCATTTTCATGAAATTGTTTCCATCTGCGCCAGCCTTCGCTCGTATAAAACCCATCAAATCCTGTAGGTGCACCCCCCAAACTCTGGATCTGCCAGTGTTACTATAAGGGTAATGGTCTGTTGTAGTGAGGAGATAATACTAGCTTGCACGAGTAGCGTCTAAGCCTGCTCGAGTGAGCGTTAGCAAATGAGAGCAGGCTTAGATACCACTATTACATAGTTAGTGTTATCTCCACACTAAAACAGACCATTGCCTTTTTATCTCCCCAGTTTAACCAAATTATCTAACTTGGTGGTGTTTACCGTTCACAAAGTAGGAAGATTACCTGATCTCCTGCGGCTCTTAATGAATCAGAATCGAGTATGAACGGCAAACTGGGGAGAAATACTTACGCTTGACAAAGATCGGGCAAGCGAACTGGGGCAGGCTGAGGAAGGCCTGGGTGGGCGTGAGCACGGCGAACGTGGAGATCTGCACGATCGGCAGCCTGCAGCAGAGGGACAGTAGCCTTGTTTGGGAGGTATAAATCTAATCATTATTTTGGTATGATTCACTGGCAGGTCTATGTTTTTTTCGGAAAATACCCACATGTTTCAATCGGTTTCATAAGCGCGGAGATGATAGAGCCCATGACAATGATTTTTAGGGTGAAAAGGGGGAGTGCACACCCCTTGGGCCCCTCCTCCAAGATCTGCCTATGATATTAATCATTAATTTCAATGACTATATTCATCACCAGTTTTTAACATAACATAACATAATTTATTTCAGAATATACATTTTAAAATGGATGAACTATAAAAAAGTAAATATAGTCTACAATTCTACATAGTAAATAAATACAAATAAAATCAGTTATTAGGTAAAAATGTGTGTCTGCCATGTGACAGAATTATTACAGTCAAACATCAAATGAACTAACTTTAATGTCTATACCTATTCTTAAAGCACATTCTACAAAATGTGATTCACATTGAACATGCCATGTACTAATCAAGACCTATCATGAGAAAAGCATCTTCCAGGACCTCTCCTTCATCACATCCCATGTGTCAATTACAAATTGCAACTGTAAACAGCACTACACTAATATAGACAAATATCATGCCCTTTTCATGACCTACTAGTACTACTCACCAATCAATTACACGATACCCTCCACCCCCAATCCCCATCAAGGGCCTGACGCCATACTCCAGCAACTACCATGTGTAAGTACCTGTAAGCAGCCGTCAGCAACTATCACACGTTGAGTAGCACCTACTGATCAGCACCTACTGCGTGCCAAGCAGCACCTACAAAGTGGCACCTATCATATTTAAAGCATACTTTAGAACATGCTGAGTTAGCAGCCCTAGTAAACCTTACACAAGCCAAGCACACCTACCACAAGCCAAGCGGCACCTGCCGAGTAGCACCTACCATAAGCCAAATGGCACCTACCGACAGCACCTACCACAAGCCAAGCACACCTACCACAAGTTAAGCGGCACCTACCTGGAAGCACCTACCACAAGCCAAGCGGCACCTACGGAGCATCACCTACTGCAAACCAAGCAACACCTACCATAAGCCAACACGCACCTACCGACAGCACCTACCATAAGCCAAGCGGCACCTACCGCGTGCCCAGCAGCACCTGCAGCAGCGTGGCGAGGCCGCACACGAAGAAGCCGGTGGAGATGAGGCGGCTCTTGGCCACGTTGTCCTCGTCCATGCAGACGGCGCCGGCGAGCAGCAGCGGCACCGACAGCCCGCCCAGGTACATGGTGATGAAGTGCTGACGACATCACAATCATGAAGTCAAACGACAACAGGAAGCTGGGTTTGGGTTGGGATTGTCGTGTTGTGCTGTGCTGTTGAGTTGTGTTGTGTTGAGTTGAGATGAGTTGAGTTGTGATGTGCTGTGTTAAGTTGGGTTACAGGTTTCTTGAATGTGAATGCGAATGTGGTGGTTTATAGTCTTGATCCAAGCTTTTGTTCTCACGACTTTACAATTCACACCGGGTCATTGGCCCACTTATTGATCTTCAATCGATCATTTCTCATATGCTTGCATCAGCCCACTTATTGATCTTCAATTGATCATTTCTCACATGCTTATCATCCACACAATCAATCAATCACTCTTTCAACCCAATGACCTGTACCTAATTAACGTGTAGGTGCCACGAACCAGTGTGCAACTGCTTTAGGGATGAGTTTGCTCATCACCCACCACCAGACCCGACTGGGAATCGAACCCACAACCTTGTGATCACGAGTCCAACTCCCTAATCACTCGGCCATTGAAGCACACTTGTGGTAATAGTTTACTTTAGAAATATGTTTGACTTTCAACAGACATTACAGTACACAGGAATGTGTGCGGCCGGCTTCAGTATCTAACAGTATCTGACTCACCTGAAAACCGAGTAAGCCGCACAGGTACCAGGGCGGCGTCTCCTCCACGGTGTAAGCCACGCCCCCACCGTCAACAACAGCAGACGACTTCGCAGACCCCACAGATATCTCATCTGCTGCCTCCGAACACGGACTCTTCTTAGTTATGTCTGTTGCGGTACTACAGGTACCGGTATTTGCACCCAGCCCGTGCGAACCACGTGCTTCTACCCTGACAGATGACATTTTTGATATCCGATTTTGCTGTCTTCAAAACTTAGTGGCCTCGTGTATAACGAGTACTTGTTTCTTTGTAATGGAAGTAGCATTGAACAGAATGATTGCTGACATGTGGTGATCCTTCTATATGCAAGGCAACGAACAAGCATGACCTGTTGGCTAAGGATCAATATTTGCATGAATGTTATGCTAATTTTATTATCACTGATCATTATGTGTGTTATCAGCAGCACAAAAACAAACAGGCAAGTAAACCCTTGGTCCCACAAGAGTACTTCTACTGGATTTTTATAGGTCTATTTTTTAAAATCTGTCTGAAGACACACCAAATCATTGGCAGATCTATCCTTCCTGCAACACCCTCACTAACCGCATAAAAGTAAAACAGTAGAACCTCTCTATTAGGACCACCTTTGGGACCAGTGTTATGTGGTCTCAATACAGAGGTGGTCTCTATATAGAGGTTCATTCTGGTAGCTTTATGAAGGGTTGGGACGGTGAAAAGTGGTCTTATTATAGAGGTGGTCTCAATAGAGGTGGTCTTAATTGGAGGTTCTACTGTATCAACAAAATGTAACAAAATGTAAATTATGAGACAATGATAAACGAATGTCTTTTTGGATAAATCTAATCCAATGCAATGTGGTAGAACCCTTCTGTCAAGACCTCATGGGGATCGGATTCAGAGACTCATGGTGGCCTCTAATGTCACGGTTTGGGATCGCAAGAAATCGTGATATTATAGAGGTGGTCTTGGTGGATATGGATGTTCTACTGTACTTTAAACTTGTAGGACCAGGTTGTAAAATGCTAATAGCGATTACACGTTATTTTGCGTAAAATGGCATTCACATATAAGTAGAGTGCTCTAGAACTAGACTTGTTGGTTACTATTGGCCTTGGAGCAAGTTATAGTATTCATACAGAAGATACAGAAGGTACTGCTAATGACTAAGAAGCAAATATCTAAATAACGTGACAACATATTGTACATACAGTAATATTTAGAAATAAAAAAAACGACATTCTGAATAAATGATTGATTCAATAACAACAAAGGGATTAGCCGATTCCGTCCAGGCTTCAGGGGCAACACCTTTACACAGGTTGTTAATGCACAGGTTGCTGGTAAATTAGTAAAGTGAAATCCTACTATGTTGAATGTCATTATACAGCTTAATGAATGTTCTCAATGGATGATTAATATGCAGGTTCAATATTACATGATATACACAAGTGTTACCATGAATTATACTCCATAATAAGCAAGCTGTTTAATGTTCATCTGTCACTAATAGGATATCTATAATGGACGATTGTCATATAGCATTCAATTGTATATGGTTATGGTCATTTCTTTTTGTTACTGGGGAATATTAAGTGTATTTGCTGTTATGTTAGCAGCCAGGATTTAGGTTCTATCAATGTGAAATGAATGAGCTGAATATCATAGTGATGCTGTTCTGCGCTTTTGTAACTTGTGTATTGTGTGATGGTGTCTGCCAACACCCAGTTCATGTTTAGGGAGCGTTCACAATTGACGTCAACCACATTCTGGCACTTTCTGACCCCCCCCCCCTTCGTCAACTTTCGTCAACTTCATGACCCCCCCTTTTTTCTTTCCCCCACTTTTTCCTTTCGTCAAAGCGTTCTTCTAATGTCGCTTTTTGTGATTTTGTGGATATACTTTTAAATGCTGATATAATTTTTTGAATTTTTTTCATTTTATCCATTATGATACGTATCATTACACCCACATGGCGTTTGAAATAGGTCAGCAAATCACATAAGAAACAGTTGAGCTCTTCATTATTTTAAAAATATTTTGCTAATTTGTTTTGAATGAAAATTTATATGTGAACCATTATGAGCCACAAAGTTTCTTTCACATCTGTGCTAACTAAGATGACCAAACTGGCTTAAATCACCGATTCAAGCTATATTCCCTTTGATTTATATGATATCACAATGTTCTCATTCTACCAGGGTTACTGGTCAAATATAAATTTAGTCCTAAATTGTTAACTTTACTACAGAAGTTAAGATGCAAATTTAAGTTAGTTTAATGTACAAAGTTGGTGTCAACTTGCCAGCCCCCCTCCTACCACGTCATCCAGTCAACTTTTCGGGCCCCCCCTTCCTGTCAATTTTCGTCAACTTTTGATGACCCCCCTCCCCCGTCAACTTTCGTCAACTTTTTTGACACCCCCCTTCAGGGTTGACGTCAATTTTGAACGCTCCTTACAATTAGCCCCGTCAGTATATAGGCCTTCCGCCCCCCACCCCTGCCCCAGTCATAGCTATGTTATGTAGGCGTGCGGACTTGCAGCCTCGTACAATCAGTCTATCATATGCTCCGCTGAGCTCTGCATATGCAACAAATCCAGCTACCTGATTAGCTAGCGGCGTTGTGGGAATCCACGGACTTGCGGTGGTTAAACATGGTTCATGATAAACAAGTAAAGACAAAGACAGAAACAACTTCGAATATAGCAGAGAAAGTATCCTTGATTGTTAGTGGACTACCATCTATTACGGCAAAGGGGCTGATGGACAAATAAAACGATTCTGTTATTATTTTAGCCCCCTGCTTAAATTTCATCCACTCCCGCCACACTCCCTACAGTCACATAATCAGCAACCCAGATTTTAAGCCCCTCTGCCCCCCCCCCCATTAAAAAAAACAAAAACAAAAAAAAACAGAGGCACAAAATAAAGTTGAGTTTTTCAGCCCCCCCCTCCCCATATACGCCCCGCGGCTCGTAATGGATGGTAGGCTCCTAATCAATCAAGCACATTCCAGCAGATCCAGGTTTTCTCAGCTATCAAGCAAGTGCGGGCGGGGCAGCCATTGAGGGTGGCACAATTAGAGGAAACCCACATGCCACAACCTCATAGTACACGAGGTGGCATGTTTGTGTGGATTTATGCTAATTAGGATATTATAAAGTCATTGCACTGTCATATTTTTCATTTTTTTGTATTTCTATATATTTATATAGCTTTTAAAATGACTTCAAAGAGATAATAAAAACTGATGATATGACGGTAATCTATGACGGGGGTAGCCATTTTGTTTTTGCAAATTTCAAGTATATATGACAGCTAGCGTCCCTTAGACTCATTTTGTTTTTATGCAAATGAGCAAGTGACTCATTGTCCAAGGGACTATGAACCCTGCCAACAGTTATGAAATAGCATTAGGGGATCCTGCTGTATATTTTAACAACTTGGCAGTGAACAGAATACAGAATAATGGGTTATATAGAGAAAAGAAAGTGAATTATGTCGAAAATTGGGGTCGGCCATCTTGGATTTATGCTAATTAGGCTATCAAAAATTAACCAAACCATGATTTCTTTCACTTTTTTGTATTTCTCTATACTTAAAATGTAAGTTTAGCCTTTTAAATGACTTGAAAATGTTAAATAGGAGTAAAGATATTACGTAAATGGTATTTCGTATAATTCTCGAAAAAGTGCTGATGGCCATCTTGTTTTTATGCAAATGAGGTAGTTCATCCCAACTTATTGATGGAAACATTTTTGAAATGGAAGCGGGGGACATTAAGGATCATTTTGGTACCAATGTCGGAGGATCCTGGGGGGGGGTGCACGGTAGGTGCCGCTAGCTCGCCGTCTATTACTTTGGAATGATGCCCCCTTCACTTCACCAGCACCACAACCTGGATCTGCCAGAGTTGTTAAAGAGGAATCTCTGTGCTAAACACTGCCAGGTTATATGAAACAGAAGCTCTCCATTACAAGTAGTCTACAACAGTGTTCACACTCCATATTGTCATAATTTTGGACTCATACCCACTCAGCACACTGGCCCATACAAGTCACGAGTTACACACGCAGACGAACTCCAGCCGTAAGAGAAGTTGACATGCAAAGCTGCTGCACTTGGGGTTAAAATGTAAATGTGGTTGCTTATAGTCGCATTCACTGTTATCGTGCTCTAGCGACTTTACATAACCACTCACATTAGCGTTCACTCGCCTGACATGTACCTATTTAACGGGAGCAGTGTGAAACCTGTTAGAGGTAGGTTTGCTCAACACCCACCATCAGACCCGACCGGGAATCGAACCCGCGACCTTCTGGTCACAAGTCCAACTCCCTATCCACTCGGCCACGGAGGAGTGAATTGTCGGACATCAAAATATAAGAATGCCGATGATATACAACTCCTCTCTATTCGGGAAGGCAATCATTTATTATGGTCCATGGGGTATGACAAAATGGAAAGATCATTGTATGCTTTGCACTCACTCACTCACGCGCGCGCACGCACACTTTCTCGCATTGTCTGAAACATTTATCCTGGCTCCCCAAAATTACTACCAATATTCCGAATCTACAAAAATATGTTAACTAAGTTACAGAGTGAATTTGAAGGAAAAAGCAAATGTATGCAATTGACACCGTGTAGGCATCCAAAAACACGAGTTGCGAAATATCTCTATAATATTGCTCGGGAAGTAAGTAAGTCACTCCCCACGTGCTAAGCTAAAACTTTAACCTTACATCCGGAAGGTAGGTCTCGATCAATCAGACCCTGTGGCTGCGTGTCAGAATAAAGAGCCTGGCTGAACAAGTATCAGATGCCAAGCAAATTGACTTCTGAAATGTTTCGCCTGAGAGTGGATTAACATAATTTATGTGACATGTTTAAATACTGCAACCTGATTGGTTGAACCCGCCACACCAATCTGATACTTAGCTGTCATTGGTCATTTGACCTAATTTATATTCATCACCGGCCAGTGATGATTATAGATTAACAGCTTGTGATCGGTCAGAATTTTTAATGAGAATATGTGTCAGAGGTCTCTTCGGGACATCTGCTACTCAAAGTAAACGAACCTTCCAAGACAATTGATCAAAGAGAGGTTCGCCTACTACTTCTGTACGCGGGCAGTGTCCCAACCGTTGAAAAGACATGGCTGCACTATTTACTATTTATGACAAATCTGTATGTATCTGTTATTATGAAATGAGATGCATCAATAGTACCTATCGATATAGATCCAAAAGCTGCGAGCGCGGTGTTTGCCTGCAGTTTCTGCAGCACCACATAGCGCGCTGGCCCCACATTGGAACATATGAACGCTTGGTAGCGCTGGATGTAGGCTTCCCTCGAACCGCAGAGCAGATAGTTAGTGGGGCTAGGACTCTCTTCATCTGGACTGAAGTTCGTAAGGCCGACGTGGAAATTGGTTGAACCGGTCGCTGAAATATAAGATATGACACTCCTCGACAGTCACTTACAATGTCAACTCAAGATGAACACGCTGACTCACAAAGCTTCGGCAGAATTATCTGGGTCATCACTCATGAAAACTGGGTCTTATTAGATTCCATCACCAACGCAATATACACTTTCTATGGTTGTCTCATTTCCTGATTGAACGGTGTCACCTATAGTGCAACATGATTTGGTAACAATGAAAATACATGTAATGTAAAGAAAACTAAAAGAAGATGAAACATCATCCCGAATTGGCAGGTGCCCCCAGTTACTATGTTTCTAATACCCATACTATATCATAGAGCCTATTATATTGACATGAGCCCTAGCAAATTGAAACTGGGTCACCTCAATAACAAATTGAAGGACCTTCCTCTACTCCCAGCAGGGTCCCCAACATTGATCTTGTACTGTACGTGCAGTTTGGTTTTATAAGTATCCTGTCACCAGTGACCCTCGAGGGGGTCTCTCCTCAAAAATGGGTATGGGAGTGGCATTTCGAATGTCAAAACGGTACCCATCGATATACTAATTTGGCATAAAAAGTGACCCATGTCTATACCTTGACAATGAAAAAGTGACCCATATCTATACCTATTAAATAATGAAACTACATACTGTTAACATTTTATCAACAAAATATTCAAAAAACAATTATATCAGTATCAAACAAAATGAAACTTACACTAACAATATCTGCACAGTTAATTTCAAACCCATAGCTATATATCATTATTTATATGATTGTTCCCTAATTA
This sequence comes from Streblospio benedicti, assembly GCA_019095985.1. Classification (NCBI taxonomy): domain Eukaryota; kingdom Metazoa; phylum Annelida; class Polychaeta; order Spionida; family Spionidae; genus Streblospio; species Streblospio benedicti. Next base: position 34,682,662 of record CM032667.1, read on the forward strand.
TTTTACGTTTGCCAAAGTTTGCGATATAGCAAAATGGTTGGCGATGTGTATGTAGAAAATATAGACAAATCCTTGGATCTTGAGAGCAGGAGTGTATATGCTTCGGGACCGTTCATTATTCATGGGGAAGGGGCGGAGGATTTGAAAATTTCTGTACAAAGTCGGAGACCCCCTCCCTCTTTTTTCATGTACAAAATTGATGGCCCGCCTTCAATTTCCATGTACAAAGTCGGCGGCCCACCTTAATTTCCCCCCCCTCCTCATAAATAATGAATGGTCCCTATCAAGTTTATAATTCTTTCCACACTTTCTCACAGACTGACTTACCAGTCTCGAAAATTTACTTATGTAAGTCTGGTTGATCAAGCTTACAGTGTGTGCTGAATGGAATGCTAAATGTTAGTGCTGATACACAAGTGCTGAATAAAACAGCAAACGTACACATTTGCATCCTTTAATGTGCTACGGAAGTGCTGAATATTCAAACACTAAAGTAAGTGCTAAATATTCAAACGCTAAAGTAAGTGCTGATACACAAGTGCTGAATCAAAGGTGAGACGTACGCGTTTGAATCTACGCCTTTATCTGCAGTGTAGGGGTCGAGCGTGCCCACTTGGTAGGCAGGCTGACCGGCTGCTATGTTTTCTTCTACAGAAATGAAAGTACACACGTTCCACATAATGTAGGCGTAAGTGGGGTATCGGTGGCAACAGTGAACAGCAGTAACAGGGGGATCAGAAACTGATGGTGCGGCGTGGCGGTGGCAGCAGCAGCAGCAGCAGCAGCAGCAGCAGCAGCAGCAGCAGCAGCAGCAGTTACGAACATAATAAACAGGAACACGAGCCACAGCAAGAGTAGGTAGGGGCATGTGTATATTATATGCAAACACAAGTCTTGATTTTAAAAAAACACTAACCGGTAGTAAACAGAACAAAGTGATGTGGCTGCCTCACATTTGGCTGGATGCCTTACTTCAAAACAAATACAGATACAGAACACACCTGGCAGAGTTCCGAACACCTCCACCTCACAAGCACACAAGGCTTCCGCGGCCACGATTCTCTGCACTACCACGTAACGCGCAGTGGTCACAGCAGCACACTCGAATGTCCAGTTGCCCGTCCAGTGGTCATCTCTTGACCCGCACAACACGTAGTTACTGGGGCTGGGACTCAACGTGGTGCTATCGGTGTTCGTGAGGCCGACGTGAACGTGGGTTAGGCGAGACTCTGAAAGAAAAAGGTTTGGCTTTGGTTACACTCTGACCACTGAGTCAGTGACTGTTAAATGGGGCAATGCACAATGGGTTTATAATGGGAAGGATTGGGTTACAGTAGAACCTCCAGTTAATACACCCTCTACAATTAGAACATTGTTCTCGCTTTTTTCGGTCCCAGTCCTTCAAAATGATTCCAGTGAAAACCTCCATAAAAAGACCGCGTCTGCATTAAGACCACATTAAATCTACCCCACAAGTGGTCTTAATAGAGAGGTTCTACTGTAATTCTTGTTGAGTGAGCAATGTAGGCATAACCTGTGATCGGTTTGGATTGGGGGGGGGCACTGCCCCTGGATCTGAGACAATGTGATAGTAGTTATATTATATATAATATTTACTGTACAAACATTCTTTGGTTATATACGGTCTGTACATAATGCACTAATCCTCATCCAACAATGCGACCAACCAACGGACTCGTCGTTACCCCTCTAAAGGTCTACCGGTCACATTGTTACACGTAGGGTGATCCAATTTGGTAGGTCTGTTGAAAACAGTGACATTTCTTTCTTCTTCCCTCCCTATCCCCCTTCCCCATATCACAGATATTTTTTCCAGCTGTTTCCTCTCCATTTCCAATGACAGATCCAGTTTTTTTATAGAGGGGTCGCACTTCAGGGATTTCAAGGGTTTTGTACATGCTATCGATGTCGGACGTGGACAAGCCCTAAGAAAATGAAATGTTTTGGTGGGGAAAGGGGTGTGTGCCCCCTGCACCCCCCCCCGCCCCTGGATCTGCCTATGATTTC
>CM032667.1:34684789-34705876 GCA_019095985.1 Streblospio benedicti
GTTCCATCGCATTTCACGCACTCAAATACAGGCAATTCACAATTCACGCTCAATAATTAGGGCAAATCATCAATCAGATTTTTGCTATATGACCCACTCTCTATTTTCTGCATAATATGCATATCTCACCTTCCAACTTTTTGTAACACCGGGGATAGTGCGTGAGGTTGTAGCAGTGTCCAGCATTAAGACAGTCCTCTTTAGGTCTGCTGGAGTCAAGGCCGCTCCATGCCTTCATCTCTGCTCGCACATCGCATAGTAGCTCCTCTGAAAGGAAATACCCAGTGCTAAAGACCCTTATGGGGAAGTAAGACTTTGTTGCTATAAGCTAGGGTCACACTTTCACGCATAGTGAAGCCCAGTAATTATTTGTGTTCTATTTTCAAGGGTAGACACTATAAATTACCCAACGGCCCTATGCCGACTGATTTAACGCAGGACCAGGATTTCTTCATAGCAGATTTGTAAATTGTCGGGCAGCTACAGCTGCTCGGAGATGATTAAATGGAGAGAATCAGAATCAGGGTCTGAATACCTGTGAGAGTTTCATCGGGCAAGTATTTCATGTGCTTTCCACCATTGACCTGTGGTAAAATTCTGACCATGTCAAATAGCTGACCGATCTTTGAATAAAATGTTCTCATCAAATGGGCAGCTTTCTAGGCCTAAACTGACAAATTTCATTCAAATACGTTCGATACGATGGAGCTTTTCCACAAATTTTTAATTTCTCTATCACCTGGAAACAGCAGTGCTTCATGTCCGGCAGACGGGTGGTCTTTACATTGGTGACTTACCATAGGTCACGGCGTGCACTCCCGGGGCCCGTCTGTGCAGGAAAGAGCAGGCTGCTAGCAGCAGCAGGGGCAGGAGGGCACGGAACATGGACATAACTCGTCTGTCGTCTGGTCACACTGGAAGACCATACTTATACAGGGAAGCCCTCATACCTTTTAGGGAAATATCGTGTGGTCCAATGCTCAAAATTGGAGATTAGAAGGAGGCGTTTAGTTTATATTAAATGGGAGATTTTAAGGGGTAAAATGCGTTGGTCTAAAATTGCTACTTTACCCTGAAATCACCGTGCACTGTTTTGCTTCGTCTGTAGCTGTTAAACCTTTTTCTGTGCTTCGTGGAAGCCAAGAATTATCACATTATTATCATTATCTTTATTCGGCCGTGCCGATACTTGAAATATTATATATATTATATATCTGATTATAGGAGATGTTAGTGACTTGCTTCCGACTATATGATACTAACATACAGGCTTCCGGTGACGTTATTATAAAGCATTGCCACTTGTACACTTTAAAATATCAGATGGTTGTATGTATAGCGAAAATCAAACTATCTGATAATCTTGTCATTGGAAGTTAAGAAAGTATTTCCTGGTGCTTTTGCTACACCGGACTGAACTCACTAGACGTCCCTATTTTATGTAAAATACCCAGCATTACAAATATAAAAAAAATAAAATAACTAACATCTTAATTATCTTCACTCATTACGCATTTCATCCTATAAGGATAATAAAAAATACTCTAATAGCTATAAATAAAAGGAAACAAAATACAAACTAACTAAACGAACACCAATCACATGTCAAATTTCCACGCACCGTATAGTGTAGTTTGCCTTCGACGAAGATACAATGACCAATGGGGTATGCTCAAATGCGTCCTAGATTTTAAAGTGCCGGTGTGATATAAGTGATCATAAGTCATCATAAAGTTATGGCACCAGTCACGAGGCGATAAATAGTTGATGTTAATAGAGCATATTGTAAGCACTGACATTACTAGCTGTTAGGGAAAGTGGGGCATATTGGGGCATGGTGATCTTGGTTGGCAGGCTGGTCTGTATATCTGTCTAAATTTCTGTATATGTAGCCTTGAGTCACGGATTAATTATTGAAAGATTTATGTCAAATTTTGAAATTGCTGGTAACGTATGTAAAGGACATGGTAAACACCAATCAAGACAGCCTAGTTTTGATCCTCCAAGGATTTGGAGACAATAAGCAAAGGGCATGTTTCAACTGCTGGTTCTTTCATAGATTCATTGATTAGAAGATTATGAATGCGATAATTGTGGATATTTAGTACTTCTAATCCTTTTATTCTTGCTAGTTTGTAATATAAAGCTATTTTTTACCAACTGATCTAAAAAATAGTCAAAATTATTACATAATCAAAAGAACCATCATTTTAAGGTTGTACGGAACAGTTTTCCTGAGTACCTTTTCTGAGTATCTAAGTTTGCACTATGACTAACTTTTATCTTGTGTGATACGTAACCATCATTAATGACTTGCTACATTAATGTCTGTAATTTTCACTGATTTGTGTGGATGTTTCGAAATTCTCGGCGCACATGCACGCATAACCACATTTTCATGCAAGATTCGCGTGTTTACACGAGTTCTAGTCTACGCCCTAGCCCTTTTATTTATGTGGTATTGCATGGAGTAAGTTTTGAACATATACCTAAGTATGCACCAACTGATACATTTACAAGTTATAACTCTGATAACTGCAAATTCAGATGACGATGATAATATGGAATCCGGGAACCTTGTGAATGACGTGAAACAACAAACATGCGCACATGACCGGCCGTGACGCCATGATAAGCTTTCTACGTCATCACTGGGGTTGAGGCCATGCAAAGTTGATGCATTAGTGTCATGAGATTGTATTGTCAATGCTATAAAAATGGTGGGCTTCTTATTCTGTAACATACATCTATAAGGCGACTACCAGTTATCACATCCCAGGGAGAGTGTAAAAATCAGTTTTATTTGTCAGTTTATTATTAAGCTGTTGACTGTGTAATAGTTCTGTTCTCTTAATAATGCCTATTGCAGATTATAATTACATCTCTTTTGTGTTAGGTACCTAGGCCTACTGGATTGATCTTGTAAAATGTTTATATTCCAATCTACTACAGAGTATATTTCATTCCCTTCATGGTTTTACAAACTGATGATGTGTGTAAACACGAAAACACAATGCGTTCTTAATATCGTTAGTTCCATCAAATAAAATGTTTGTTTTTGTGTTTTTGTTGTTTTTGTTTTTTGGTGCGTGCGTGGGTTGTTTGTTGTTGTTTTGGTTTTTTGTTTGTTTGTTTTTGTTGTTTTTTGCTGTTGTTTTTTGTTTGTTGTTTTTTGTGTCTTTTTTTTTTGGGGGGGTGGGCGGGGTGGTTGACGTGATAGGTGGTTGCAGAACCACGTACAAAACCAGGATATTGGGTGTTCCCTGGGTTGTTGGCCCCGCCAGATGTACAATATCACCAGAAGTTTCTGGGCAGAATGTCCCCCTGTTCGATATATTAGGAGACGTTTCGAGGCTCAAGAACTTTCAATAAGTTTGGAGATAATTCCCTAATTCTGATTCTCTTCATTACAAGCAATCCACAATATCAAGAATTCTATATTAATTCATCTACCCTCTTTGACAATATCTCTAACATCAGTTGTTCCACATACACACACACCACCCCCAGCCCCACACCACCCCGAACCGGTGGATATGGGTAAAGAAGTGACTCCGGGATCTCGGAAACATTATCCCATCACAAACCACCCTACCTGCACAATCATAGAAACCATTCGCTTTCCACAGTTTATCGTAAGGCAATATATACATGGTATTTTGTATTTTGGTTTAAATTACTACATTAGAATACCACATATTGATTGATTGTTCATCAAAATATCATGAAAACAAACAAAAACCAGACCCTGTCAAAACAGTGGATCATAAAAAAGACCCTGTCATTAACAGCCCTCCATATTACAGTCCATCTCATAATTAACATAGGTCCCTAAAACAGATCCTGTTACAGACAATGGTATACAAAATTATGCCATGTTTCGATGGTGCGTTGTCCCAATGCTCAGAAAACATACCCTGTCCAGGGTCAACTTAAATGCATGTGCCCCCTATCCTTCGATGTACATCAACAGAGTTTTGAATTAACGCACCCAAATCCAACAAAGTTGTACTTGCATTTCTATTGAAACAAAAGTCAATCAGTTTATCCGGACTTGAGATGAACCAACCAGTTAACTGCTGATTTGCACTAATTGTCGCATCCTGATAAGGTGTGATAAAAGAGAAAGCCACGTCCGTACGCCATCAGTTGATGCTGTCATTTTGACGCGTAGGGACTTATTGGGATTACCGCATAACTAAATACAGGTAGGTGAAAAATGATACAGTATTTTTCCATATTTAACTTGAATATCAAATAAAGCAACTAAGGTCTTGCCTCCTCATATTAAAACAGAACCACAATATTTGTTTTTATTTCTTTAAAAATATGCTCAAAATTTATCCAAACGACATATCGTGTGTATAAATTTTGAGCATATTTTTTAAAGAAATAGAAACAAATAATATGATTCATTTACAATACGCTATGAGCCATACTTACCAAATATTAATTAAAACAGAACCGATTCTGTTCTGTTTTAATATGATATAGGACGAGCAGCTCTAAGAACTTTTTATACCAACTTTTTTTCTTGCCTGCTCATTGTTTATTTCCAAACGCATATAACTATATTGACCAACACTCTACGAAGAGAACATTTGGATACCACACCTGTAAACCAACATTGCTTAATTCATGCGTGTCATTTCTAGGGCGCAGTGCATTGTTGGGGCACCGAAAGGGGGTTCTTTGCAAGTTCAAAATTGTCTCTATCAACTGCTTTTAGTGCATCATGTTGCATATTACACATTTATAGATATTTGGAAGACTTTCCCAATACTATAAAGTTGCATATGTGATGTTCAGATAAGGTATAAGTGTTCTTATGAGATCATTAGAATTCATTTTCTTTGAGAAAAATACGTTTCATATGTTAAATATGCCTGACTGAAGCACTGCTGAGTATAAGCTGTTTGAAATGGCCAAATAATTATGTGTTACGGGATAATTATTTCATCATATATACACATGATGGTAAAATGTACGAAACATTCTTTTGTAAACTACGAATGGTTCCGAAGCTGGTCAGCAACATTGACACGATGGAAAGCGTGTATAACAGGATCGTTGAGGGGCTAAGTACACCATACAACAAAATCGTATGCCCTTGTGTACAAAAACCACTTCTATAATTAGACAATTATTCCTGGTTCCAAGCTTCCATAAAAACCACTGCTGTTAACCAGCGACAGATAGGCTAAAGCTTGAAAATGAGACCAGCCACAAGTTTGGCTTAACAAAGATGTTCTAATATAAGTAGATGCGAGATTTTCATAAGTTATGTAGGTCTTACTCTTTCGGCCTTTGCTAACAAGTGGAACTGTACCAGTAACAGGACCATAAACCATACATTGTATAATGTAACTGTATGACCTGACAATCAGGCATACATTGTATAGTTTGACATCTAGCAAACAGTTATAACAGGAGTGCTTTGTTATGACAAGGACTTCACAACAGTAGTGTCTTGTTGGATCAAGGACTTTTGAAATATAGCAAAAATTGTTTGATAGATCCATGGCCTTTTGATGGCAGCCTTTGATAAAATTGCCGTTGATAGATACCAAGGATCTTATAACTTATAATATCCTTGTAGGTACTTCTCGAGACTTGTGAACTGAAGTTATGTCATAGTGAGATGCTGTTTTACGCTGTAGTAACGCTCTCAGTCGGATGAGAGTAGGTCTGAGATGATTTCAATATGCCCATACACCCCCATTATGTATCTGCATACGTGATAGGGCTAAATTTCCGGGCTAAATTTACTATGGTGCCATTGAAACATTGCAGCAGAGTCTGCACACAAGCCAAAGTAGTGATTATAATGGGAGTTTTCTATTGCCTTCTTTCGACTGGGCAACATTTTCGTGTTAATAACAACTACATTGAAACGGGCAAACTGTGAACAGAATTGAATAATAATTAAGATGAGACAGAATGTTTGTTTCCAGACTTCTGGTGTGATAATGACAGATAGATTCATTTTGTAGCTCCAATAACAGACTTCAAAATCGAAGAAACTAGTAGATTAGTAAACTCTCACTTCACAAAAGCAAAACAAGAAATAACTTGAATTCAGTCAATTATTTAAAACAATATCTAATTCTTGATAGCAGTCATTCGTAAATTAGCTTTCAATAAATGACATTGTAATAATTCTAATAGCTACCATTCCAATATAAATAACAGTCCACCTGTATTATCAGGGATACCTAGAGAAAGGGTTCAAGTGGCCAACTATCACGGCTTCTTATACAGTATCAGGCGGATGACAGTGACTCCTTGTTCAAGACCTGATAACTACAATAATCACGCCTTTGTTTCCATTATTACTAAGTGTATGCTCTTGATGTAGACATGGATGGTAAGACCACTTTCCTAACTTGGCCATTTATCCAACAGCATGTTGAGCCCGTGTAGTGTCATCTATGAAGTACAGCAATTTCTATTTACCCAATTTAAAATTCTTATTATAAGTCTACGTGTCCATTATTTTGTTCGTTGCACTGACTACTGACAATTCTATGTAGGCAAAATGGAAGGCTTCAATGGTGTAGATTTGTCACACGAGTGTGATTCCTAAATGGTATTTGGTGGATGCAACTACTTTTCAAATATCAATTGATGATCACCTATATATAGACAAAACGGGGTGAGTTTGTAATATGAATTATGTTATCAGATGAGTTCTTGGGAGAACGAATCCTTTCAAAATAATTTACGTTACACAACGAACCCGGTTTTGTATTTATCATTATTTTCTAAACAATTACAACACTGTCTTAAAACAATAGAAAAAGTAGTCCGCCTGAGTACAAGCATGATAACCATGGTATCACCCCTCTTCGAAGAGGGGTGATAACCCTCTACGGATTGTCGGATACTTCTGGATCATGATAACCAATGAAATTACATGAAAAAGAAATGATAAAAGTTATTGATGTTCGCATTGGGATTTTCATTGTGATTGTGATGTAATGTGTTGATCAGGCCACAATTTTCACTGACATTTAGAACAGATACAGTTTGATAAAGATTTCAGCTGTACAATAATGACATTGTATTGCTACAGTCAGTCCATGGTCAAGATTTTATCTATCAACGTATATGTCAATATTCCATCATACACTCCTTGTTTAACCATATCACTAAAAAGGCACTTGACTAGTTGCGAAATATACACAATCAAAAACAGATGAGAATATATTCTTAAAATAGAACAAAACAATAGAAAAGTAATTGTATGGAGATACTTTATATCATTTTGTTGGGGGGGTTGTTTTTACGTTTTTTTTTTACGTTTGAAGTTCATATTTGTGACATGCAATGACAGCATTTGTACCCAGCATTCTAAATATGTTAATTTCAATAACATACATCAAATTCAATAAAAGAAAGGTTATACTAAAATCATATTATCGTGTCCATATAGTCTCCTTGTCATATGCCTTTTGTTGACACGCTATGAACTTAGATCATGTGTTGTTTGTTTACGTCATATGATGCAACCGAGTTGGCCATCTCGTACTTTTTAGGTTCACAGTAATTTTGTTTGTTTGTTTGTTTGTTTGTTGTTTTTGTTGTTGTTTTTTGGTTATTCAAAGCAAACACCTGCTTTATTCTGATAGGTGATTTGAGCTTTTTAAAATACGGGGCCTTTCTGCTGATCACTCAATTACAAATGCATGTTGTCTTTAATCTATGGATAAAACTGCGCCACATCACGATCTCAAATCAGGACAGTCAAATCATGACAGTCGGCACGTCATCAGTTGCATTGGCCTAGAAATAAATAAACCTATGCTATGTGCATTTCGTCTGTACTTGCGTTTGGTTTTTATACTGTTTCGGGTGATAGTGTTTATTTTCAGCATCTTCCTGGTTGCTAATTTTGGCAACAGCCGTTGACATCTCATATCACACCTTTGTATTGCGTGGCATTATTTCGGTCATATCCAGAAAGGAGGAGGCCGCAGGGGGTCCATCGATGATCCAATAATATTTATGTTAACTTCTATGAGTCAGTGTATCTGCCAACCCCATGCCGATCAAATATAAACCCATTTCTAGTGCTTATCATTTAATCAACGGGCTGGTGAACCCATTGTATACCACATATGAATTTGTAAAACAGACGAAATTCGAGAATAGTTAGGGATCTACGTTGAGATTGTCTACCCTTTCCAGACACCTCAGTATTAAAGTGAGAACGCACGGAAGTTCAAATGTTGTCTATGATAGGGTCACTAATTACAAGAATCAGTTAATTTTTCCAAGGGGTTTGCTTTAAAATTCTTGTCAGAACAACTAAATAAGTGCTCGATGAATGTTATCTCCATCAGACTGCTTTGATGTTACAACCGTTATGACTGCTTTTCACCAGGACGATCTTAATGGAAATGAGGCCGTTGTGAGAATATCTATTGTTGTCAGGAAAACAAATTAGATCAATGACATAAAACATTCTCAGTGGTGTTTGTCGGGCAGCCTGTTGCTGAAAATGCGTACATGGCTATAAATAGAGTATTATTGGGTTCACACCTTGTTGAAAGGTATCAAGAGATTGACCTTTCGTATCAAAGACAGCATCTGTTACTAAATATAGATCCATGATATAAAACATTTTCAGTTATAATTGTCGGGTAGCCTATTTCTGTAAATGCGTACATGGCTAATAGAGTATTATTGGGTTCACAGCTTGTTGGAAAATATCAAGAGGGTGACCTTTCGTATCAGACAGCATCTGTTGCTAAATATAGCCACTGATAAATGATAATCATGTCAATAATCATAAGGCAGTGCCCGCAGACATTATCACTGTCTATTTTGACTGCAAGTCCATTAATCACACAATAGCATTGAAACATATTGATTCAAATCAAATTCAGAAGACAGTAGTTTAAAATTTTGTGTTAATTTCGTGTTTGTTTCAGGGCATTTCTGTACATCCATTGGACTTTGTAAGTTTTAAAAACACTCTATTTTTTATTGTATTTCGTACAATGCATACTTTCCATTGTGTCTGATTTTGCCTACTTTAGAATTGGATATGTCTATTACAATCGGATTAGTTTATTGGCGAACGTTTGTATGATTTTGTTTAAAATATAAATATTGGTGTTTTTGTACGAATTTAGTTGTGTCACACGAATTCGTTAATGTTTGGGAAGATTAAACGATACAAATATATATTTTGTGTTGTCAGATGCAAAAATATGGACAAATGGCAACTCGATGAAATATAATTTTAAATTGACACCTAGAATCAGCGTGCATAGAATAATTTGTAGATCACCCTCCATTCTCCGGGACCATCCACCATGAGCTTATATTACCATTGTTTCAAACTGTAATAGCTCTATTTAACGCTACGGGTGTCTAAGTCACCATCAAGTACTGAAGGGCAATCAAACATTAACTCTGGTGAACTATAGCTTTAACTCTCCCTACTCCTGCTACCCTCGGTCCACGGAACATGTAACCTCGTGTTTACATTGTAGAAGTGTTTGTTGAACTTACACGACCTCTTCCAGAATCTTCCAAAATGAGTTTACATCGCACACGTTTTGTTGAACTTACGCGACCTCTTCCAGAACCTTCCACCATGGGCCAGAAGTCGTCTTCCCTACAGCCCGAGGTGATTAACGACCTGAAGAACCACACGGCGTTCTCCCACACCGAGATCTGTGACCTCTACCGCCAGTTCAAGGTCGACAGCCACGGCCACAATGGCAGAATGACTGAACAGGACTTCAAGGACATGTACAAAGAGGTAAGCAGCCCATCTGGTGGTTAACAAGTGTTCTTCTTTTAAGCTACACTTGATGCAATGCTGTTTTATGATAATTGAATTCAACTGCGACAATCACGGAGGCAATGACACTAAAGAGGATTTTAAAGGACATGACTTAAAGGCTACATTGCTCCAAAATCACGTATACGCAGTAATCATGCAGAATGCTTGGTTGTATGTGCTTGTGCGTTGAGAATTTCCATTGTTTATGTGATGAAAATTTTCCATTAATTAATTAGCTGCAGATATCACTTACAAACCAGTTACAAACCACTAACTAACAACCCATACCAAGCAATCACTTATTTTTGCATGAATGCATCGTTGAAATGGCAAAATACATCCCTACTGACGATCAATGAGAGTCCATGTATATTCCACACACCGTCTCCTGAACTCCGAAGCTAAACCAGCCATGGCATTGTAGTCATTATGTGTTGTTTATGGGTATGACGATGTTTCATCTCATCTCTTTCTTCATCTCATACAGTATCCTGTTCAAATAAACAATGACTACATTGCCACGACTGATTTAACCAGTGCCTGATTAAAGTTTAGCGGGATCCCCAGCTCAACTGTGTTTTCATGTGAAGTCAACGCGTAACCTTTAACAATTGTATGTAGTCGCGACATCATTAACTATAAATGTATGTGTAAATTGTGCATTGTACATTCATGTTGTAACCTTTCAACACATTTCCTACAAAATCTGGGACCAGCTAAAAATCTTTGGCGCTTTTGTATTAAACAGTTGCACATATGTATCTGTGTATCTGTGTATTTATCTGTATCCTTAGGTCTTCCCCGGGGGCGATCCTGAAAAGTTTGCCAAGAATATCTTCAAGACGTTTGACAAGGAGGGGCTCGGTTACATCAACTTCCGCCAGTTCATCACCACCCTCAGTGTGCAGGTCAGTGCGAAACGGTCACGTTTGTTGAGTAAAGTTATCAAATAATAGTATTCAGCATCATATACATTTCCAAATTCATCATTGATAGAATGGGAAGAGCTTGGATATAATCATTTCAGTAGATTGTTGGCCATCTGGACCGAGAGGGGCACTATATGGTCTTGCTCCTCCTTCCATTGAATCCTGAATGTGCCACTGATATATATACACACACAGGTGTCTTTTATTCCGGAGTTCTAGTATTGTCCGATACGCCTAAAGACAGTTTAGACATAAAGAAAAAGTAAAGAAGAATATACCAAAGAATCAACTATTACTTCAGCATCTGCATGAGTTGTCGATTTGCTCACTCCCTGGTGCTGTCTGTTTCAGCTGAAAGGGTCACTGCAGCAGAAGCTGGCCTGGGCGTTTGACGTGTACGACCTGGAATCCGATGGCACCATCACTCGCGAAGAGGTCCACGACATGATCGTGGTCAGTACGCTCACATACCACGTCAATGTCAATATCTTAGATGATTAGTATGCATTACTAAGTCCATTTTAATGTATTTGGCATGGGTGGAGGATAGCCCTCACTCAAGCCATAAGCAAGAGGTGGCGGTATGTCTAAGCTTCAGTATGCTGGCGTTTTAGTCAGATCCAGTTTGCAGATATTGCAGCTCTAAAAAAATTGTAATGCATTTCAGTACAAGTGGTCAGACAGGTGTTTATCTCAAGTATCTGTTAGTAACTAGAATGCTTATAAAACTGGTACCTCAGACTCGTAATTTCCTTATGACGCTGGTGTCTTCTACTTCTTGGCCTGGAAGCTAACACAATGTGGACTTGATCCTGTTAATTTACATATTATCCTTCGCCGTATTGCTTTGGATATGATTTATAGCACTTTATCTTTGATAAGTAGTTTCCACGTTAGAAATGGCCTTCTTCATACTAATAAACTTTGACTTATGTATTGTAATATCCTAAAACACAATCAGTTTGTTGAAGGGCGGCTTACGTCACGCGTTCATTGCAGAGTGCATTGTGGCCCACGTTTGTTACAGAGCTCTTTTGTTCACTTATATTTACCGAGGTCATTGTGTCACTTATTTCTTTTACATAGTGTATTGTTTATTACAGAGCATGGCAAACCTCAACAGCGGTGTTCTACCTCGTGAGGACAAACTTTCAGTCAATCAGATCACAGATTACATCTTTGAAAGAGCAGATCTCGACAAAGATGGCAAAATTAACAAGACAGAATTTGTAGCTGTAAGTGTACTGTACATGTTGAAAATATTATTGCTTACATTTTATTATCAGTTAGTGCTGTACAATGGTTGCTTTTCACTGGCAGATCTAGGGTTTTGGATAGGAGGGTGCGCGTAGGGGATTCCATGGGTTTTATACGCATGCTCGATGCAAACTTTCCAAAAAACTATGAAAATTAAGTCTTTCTTTGAATTAGTTCATCATATTGGTTATATCCATAGATCAACATGTTTCTTCAATCACAACACTGAATTTACCTTAGTATTTACAGTTTCGGACAAATTTCCATCCTCAGAATCTCACAATGTCCGAAAATGTAAATACGAAGGTAAATTCAGTGTTGTGATTGAAAAAACATGTTAATCTATGAAAATGCGGGGAAAGGGTGTGCGTAGCGCGGGGGGAGGGGGGAGGGGGCGTGCATCCACTGCAGCCCCTTTAATCTGCCAAAGATTTTTGTTTGAATACTTTTCAAGGTTAAAGTGAATTGTGGAACAAAAGTTTGACCATTATAAATCGATTAAAATCTCAAAAGAGAATTTATACATTTTGTGCTGTTTTTATATAAAAGCAATTCACTATTACCATGTTTCTATTCCATGTATGTGTATAATTTCCTCCCTACCTGTACCATAGCTGTATTTTTGCTCTCACTCTGATCGCAATATTCACTGACCTTTACCACACATTCATTTTGTTTTTATCTTGATTGGATTTGTTAACTTTTTTTTTACTTTTCTAAGCACTTCAACAAACAACTTCAAAGCAATTCAGATATTTTGAAATATCTATTTGGGGAAAGAACTAACGAGTGAAATATCTTGGAGACATTTTTTTCTATATTGTATATCATAACATAATGTTTAAGTACACTAGAAATAAAAATAAGATTTCCTTTTCCTTACTATGAAAAAGTTTTGTACACAATGTGCTCTATGCTGTCAGTGTGGCCAACAGTTTGTAAACAAAGCTTTTGGGTCCCAACACATCCTGGGCTTGCTGTGAACCCCCTATCTCTGCTATCCTCTTACCCCAGGTTGCCTGCTCATCCAAGACACTGCAGAAGATCATCGAAGGCACGACGGAGGCAGCATCATCGCCCTACACTAAGAGGAAGGACCGCTCTGGCAGCTTCGGCAAGCCAAGATCAGGCAGCTTCAGGCTCGAATAGGTGAGATGCCGCCTTGCCCACCCAAGGCAAGGTTAGGCCGTCACATCGCTTTCTTCTGTTTACTAGCTAGATCCAGCTTTTGGTTCCCAAAGAGATCTGTTACCAAAAAAAGCTTTACCCCAGTGTGACTTGGATTAAAACTCAATAGTGATGTATTTTATTGGTGGTTGCATGTACTTGTTTCTGGGTAGGAATATGTAAATTACATGTGGATTGATTTTGATTGGTTGTAGAACACCAATTAGTTGGTGTGTGTTGATTGTGATGAATGACATAGAAGACTGGGGGTACGAAGTAAGGCCTTTGCAACGGTCCTGGGCCTGCTGATTTTAGCCAGGGCCGGCTGGGTTCAAACATCCCAATGAAGAGACTACTTTTTATAGGACTGCCAAATTAAAATACCCAAGGGCCGCCTATCTTTTGTCAAGGCCGGCTATTTTTCCTGGTTCCATCATTGTAGTTCAGGAACATATTTTCATGTGGTCTGTAAATCAACGAGTCACCCTGTTGCAGGCTGCCATGGAGTCGAAGTCGCTGCAGGCAATAATTGAGGGTACCACCCAGTCCGCGAGCCTCCCGTTACTTGAGCGCCGCGCTCGAAGTGGCAGCTTTGGGCGCCAGCGCTCGAATAGTTCTAGCAAGGCACCGGCAGCAGCAAGGTCACGCGCCGGCACCATGTTGTGATTTTGCACCATTGGCAGCGCAAACATTAACAACAACAACATTATTCAGGGGCGTAGACTGGACAGCTAGATGACGACAATGAAGACGATGACAAAGTCGTGCAAGCCGGAAGATGTTGAGGCACGATTCATTCGTGTAGTATAGTTTGTTTTTTAATTGAAATTAATCTATGCCCTTTTTTGGACTATACCTAGCTAAGCTCCTGATAGTGTTGCCCGAAATAGTACATCAAATACTGATAAAAAAACAAGACAATCTCTCAAGTGCATTAGTATTAAAGTCTACTAGTGATATAGGTGGCCTCAAAATATTGCCTCGGTCTGGCTAATCCTGGAAACTTTTCTCTTTGACAAAGACTGTTTTTCTGCTTGAACATGTAAATTATGTACAGTAGAAACCTTCCATTAAGACTGCCGGGGTTTGACCTCAAGTAGGCTTGGGACTGCCAAAAATGTTCTTATTGTAAAGGTGGTCTTATTGAAGTAGCGTTCTTAATGGACGGTTCATCTGTATTTTGGTAGAAATTAGATTTTTTTTTCACTGATCCTCTCTTGGGACTTAATCCACAAGTTTTAGGTATATCATACAACATATATGTATAATACAAACATGTTTGTCACCAAGTTAGGATATTTATGAATGAGATTAATCATTGAACACTAATGAATATACAGTGCACATTTGGAAATCAAGAGTATTTTTAACTTCTCTTATTTCTAATTACAGTTTTCATAATTTTCTACAAATTTAGCTAAAAAAATGTTTAAGTAACATGCAAATATAAATCCTAAGTATATTGTTGAAATGTGGTTTTGTGGATTCTTGTTATGATTTTTTTTTCAAATGTATATTGAATATACAATTGTACATAATTCCATTTTGATGGTTTGTTTATAATTTCACATTCTTTATAGCATAGTGTTTTATATTTATTTTCATCTTATCTTTAGCTAACTTATGATTAGTGAGTTATTCTTTTTTGTTTCATAAGTAAAACAATATTCATCAAGGGTTATGTGCGAGATATGTTTGAAAAATCATAAAGTGTATACGAAAGTCTATGATACGTCACAACTAAATATTCTACATCTAAAGTTACCAATAGCTTTTCTATATAGTACTTTAAAATGGTCTACACCATTAAACATATAATATTGGGACATGCTAACACCCTTAGGAATACCAAGGAGATGTCTAAAAACATTATTATATGCTACAGAAGCTTTGTTAAAAACATTATCATTAAATACAGTCCAAATTTGGCTACCATACATACTACTAATAAAAGTCTTAAAAAGACATATTTTAACACTTTCAGAACAATATCTAAATTTACTAATCAAAATATTGCCTTG
The DNA here is from genome assembly GCA_019095985.1 of Streblospio benedicti. NCBI lineage: Eukaryota > Metazoa > Annelida > Polychaeta > Spionida > Spionidae > Streblospio > Streblospio benedicti. Next base: position 34,699,963 of record CM032667.1, read on the forward strand.
TGTATAGATACATTTTGTGTGACGTGCTATATCATCGTTACTATCTAGTTGTGAAGTAATAAACACCCCAAGATACTTAACTTTTTCTACAATAGGTACAATCTCACATCCAAGTGACATATTGGTAACATGCATTTTTTTACAACTTTTTGTTTTAAAGCAAATGTACTTAGATTTATTACCATTAAACTTGACAGAGTGTTGCTCAGCAAACACACAACAGATATTCAGTAATTTTTTCAGTGCACTTGGGCACGGAGCGACAATACACGTATCATCAGCATACATAAGATGATTGCACATTCGACCATTAATTTTACAACCAATTTTTGACTCATTTAACATAATAGACAGGTCATTCATGTATAAGTTGAACAAAATTGGGGACAAAATTCCCCTTGGCGGACACCATTAGTTACATTAAAAGGATTAGATAAGGATGATCCCCATCGAACACAACACTCTTGCTTAGTATACCAGAAAACAATTAGGCGTACTATTAAAATTGGAATTTTTCTTTTTTTAACAACAATTTTAAACAAAGTCCAATGGTTCACCCTGTCAAATGCTTTAGACGCATCTAGAAAACATACATAAACCGGAGTATTCTGAGACTTGTAAAATTCTATTATTTGTTGAAGACTAAAAATACAAATATCTGCACCCAGTTTCTTCTTAAAGCCAAATTGATTAAAATTAGATTGTAACTCATCTTCAAATAAATTAAGCAAAACAATTTCCAAAATCTTAGAAATAATACTTGTTAATGCTACTGGTCTATAATTATCCTTACTATTTAGTAATGCTTTTTTGTCTTTAACAATGGGGACAATTATTGTATACATAATAGAATTAGGAATATAACCATGCATTATCATTGCATTAAAGAGCATGCTTAAATACGTACATATCATATTGTCAGCATACTTAAAGTGCTCAGCAAATATGCCATCAAATCCAGCACTTTTGCCCATTTTAAGGTTTTTAATGGCTTCCTTTACATCTGCATTTGTAAATACAACATTTTTTTCTTCATATGAGACAACTTAATATTATTTAAAACCTCTGTTTTATCCTTAAAATCAGTATTGGAGTTTAATAAATTCTCATAGTGGTCTTTCCATATATTGCATATGTTATTTTCTCCAACTGCACCATCTATCGATGAAGCCAGAGAGTTAGCACCACTTTTACCCAGTTTTTTAAAAATTCTTTCCAAAATGTAACACCATCTTTTAATAGCAGAGATTTCAGAGGCCCTGAAATGTGAAGTGTGCGGAGTTAGGGACGGACCATTCGATATTTGGGGGGGGGGCGACAAAATTTTCCAAAAAAAAATCTGCCTCTGATTTTGAAAGGGGAAAAAAATGTCCATGATGTTCACCAAATTTGTCTCACTTCAAGTTGAAAATAAAAAATTTGTCTCTAGAAAGTCAAAAAAATTTGTTTCATTCGTAAACATTTTGTCGCCCCCCCCCCAATATCGAATGGTCCGTCCCTTAGGAAGGCACATCATTGTCATCAATCAGAAAGCCACGCATCACTCCTCAAGTTTTACAACAAATTGAACTTGGCTTGATTTCACAACAAGCTCTTCCACCTCAATTCGTAAAGAAAGAAAATGATGACAAAGACTTCAAAAAACCATCAACGCCGAAGAAATCTACACCAAAGTATGATGATATTACTAATGACTTACCAAATTATGAGAAAAAGAGATACTACCCTCGGTTAACGAATGTAGACAGAAGCACTGCTGAATCTTTTGAATTCATAACAGTAGAAATGAGACTGTAGTTATTACTGAATATCAGCCTATAAAAGAAGAAAAAAGTGCACCTGGTATGTCATCATCAAGAAGTAATGGCAAAGGAGACTTCACCATTAAAACAGAAGACGAGCCTCTCGCTCAAGGCCTCAAAACACTGAAGAAAGAAGTAATGAAATATAGATTTTGAAAAGAAATCGTGAAGGATTGGGTCAACAATTACTTTTTAAAAAACTGAGTTGTTAATGTAAGACATTTATCATTCACGGTGAATACCAAATGTTGTTTCTTCAGTCTTAAATAATACTGTAAAAACTAGAGGATTTTGTATTTAAATTTTGCAATTTTCATCTATTCAACTGTATACATGTTCATTTTCTACCTCTTCTTTTGTATTATTGTTATTAAAATTTTCCAAAAATATTAAGTTGGGGTTTTTTTTTCAATTAAAAAAATATTAATCATATACTGATTTTTTAACATTTCGTTTACATCTTCAACGCTTTCTATTTAATCACAGTTCATTTACAAAAGCAATCGTAGCAAGGTCTTTGGTATGACACCATAGATATTCGCAATTGTGAACTGCATTTCTGACATCATAGCATGATAGTGGTATTATCACGATCATGGGATAATGTAGCATACGCAGTGAAAGCTTCTGGAGTTCGTTTGTAATTTGCTTGATGAATAGCATTAAAATAGAAACCCTTTTATAATACTGGACTAGACAAGCCAATAGCAATGCCAAACACTGCTGTGTGTCTTTACACTACACAGTAACACTTTCCTCTGAAAACAATGAAAGGAATCAACATAAATATACAACATATATGCTTTGAAACTAAAAAAAACAAAATCCCATCCTAAATGGCAAACAAATAATTGTATCTTTTATTTTGGAATAAAAGTGGTTTTTACCTACTTTTTTAAATGGGGCATATTCAACTTGATAAAAATTTATTGTTGAGGACATTCATTCAGACTATTATTACCATGACTGCCCTGGTATTACTAAACTAAAAACGCATTGATAAAATTTATTAATTGTCCGTGGTCTTTATGTAATAATTAAATTGAAAAATTGTATAAAAAAATGATCTACTTGATTAACGGTTTCGGTCCTAAAGCAATAAAACAGATTGTAAAAACAGATCAATTTTCACCCTTTGCCATTAAATTCTTACAACAGAGACCAGAGGAACTGGTGTTGCTCAACTCGTAGATTCAAGAAATCGCTTTAGACTGAATGCAATAAACAAAGGGAACACTCTTATGTAGCTAAAGCTATATGCTCTCAGATACAGATTGATACTGTACATTTGAAACACGCCGAAAATGCATGTCGTTTTCCCCACACCCTATTTTTGGGTATTTTCCCCCCAACCCTACTTCCCATAATTCACAGATAGTCAAGCCATATGTACACAAATATGAAACTTTTTAAAGCTAAGGTCAGACTGTCCGGAATATTGAACCCCAATCAGCCATGGCATTGCAGCCATCGGTAATTCGCACACTGACTCAACGCAGATGAATTTTTTAAAAGGCTTATGTAGAATAATTCTTTAATCCTGCATTTCAAATCTCTAACCGCAAAAGAAAAAAATCTGTAATGATTTCTCGGTACAATCAGACTGGGGCCTAAATGCAGAGGTGGCAATTAAAAAGCAGTTGACACTCCTCAGCTTTATCATATTCGGAAGTAGCATAATGAGCTCAGTATTTAATCTCAGTTGTTGATTACTTTGCTCGCCAGTCACTCAGTTACACTTAAGCACTTGTGTGGTGAGAAGGCTAGACAATTTTTGTTTATTATTATTTTTATTATTATTTTATTTTTTTTTTCAAAAAACTCCCATCATTTTGTTAGTGACCATTTAAAATGTGAGCAGTATATATTCGCCAAATAGATATCACAAATTTATTTTATAACCGTCAGAACAGACACTCTTTCCACCAGTTTTTTTTCCGGGGGAGGTCATTCACTGTCGAAACGTTAAACACATACTTTGGAACAATTTTTGAGTGTTCATTAAATCAATTAAAAAAAGAATCTGTTTTGACTGTTCGTGAATAAGTATGAGAGGACCTGCTGGAGCTCAAATCATAAATCTAGCAAACAAATAGCACAATCAAATACATTTATGTCTTGTCATACTTAACCGTAGATGAAAACTCCAAAACTATGAAAATATTGGTAAAATATTGGTGAATAATTAACATATACAAACATACTTCCCATGCTATGAGATACAGCTCTAGATTTTCATGACGACTTTCGAAATGTCACTGTGGCTACACACACGTCACATGCTACCTCCTTACACATTTTTGCAGACAAATTATGCTTTAATGTATAATTATTCACCCCACGAAATAATCAAGAGTATAAGTTAATGTCCACAGGCCGACTTTAGATTGGCTTGTCGTCTGAAGTCCAGTTCCACGAATATCAAATATAAACTGTTGACTCATTTGAGATCACATTATCATTTCATATAACAGAAAAGAAGAAACCCGTTTTGTTGTATATGACATTCCCCATTGAAATAATTGTTAATTAAATGCAACGTACATGTGTTGTAGTTTAAGTTGGCTTGTGGAACTGATTTCACAATAAAAAAAAACATTTTCTCAAGGAACAAATGACAAAAATAATCCCCAATAATCAATACATATGCAACTAATTAATGTGTATGAGATTAATGTATGATAGTGCATTAGATATGGCAATCTTTGTAGAGAGGTAATTGGTGAAACAATTAAAAGTGATTGAAATTCAAAGTGATAGCTAAAATGATATTCGTCTGTCAATAACAATAGTATACATATTGGATTAGAAGTTACCATACAATAGGTCATCAGAGTTCATTGCTATTAAAGGAATATAATCCACCCCTAATATTAATTATACTTGACGTCTGAGCTATGTTTAGCCTTATTTCACATGATAAAGGTGTAGAATGAGTGATGATCAATCAATTGGATTCAATGATCATCATTCATCGGTGTGTTTCACGCGTTCAATGGATTAACAAGACGACGGACTTGGCATTTACAGTTGATTATGACGTCATATCCATTCAAACGTCATTTACTTAAATGTGACGTCATCAGATTGCCAGACAGTCTTGTTGGATACGGAGGAGTGCACCTCTTTGAAATAGCCATAAAAACAAATATGAGAATGCAGTGCATGCCATTACCCCTAGAAACTGCATTCTGATTGGCTTTGCATGATTAAACTGGTAATTGCAAATGCCCGGGGGGGGGACTATCAACAAACTTTAGGCACAATATTTTAACTATTTGGTATGAAAAGGGCGGCATTCTACTAAAAATACTGAAATATGCAAAAAATAACATACTTTTTATACTTCAAAATATACCAAACTCGTGTAATCATCCAAAACGGGGTTGTTGTTTTTTAATTCTACACCAAACAAATAAGTTATTTGACAAAAGATGAATTCTTATTTATTATGATAATCAACCGTGGAAAAACTTTTAAGCTTGTATTTATGACTGCGCAATAAGCGATGGGCACATTCCACCTTGCGACCGTGGTCGCCGCATGGCGTGTTGAGGGCTGCAGCGTCTGCGGCGTTTTACGCAAGCATTGACGAAAGCACAGTTGTGGGCACATACGCACGGGCTCCGTGCGTCACGAAAGCTAGCGCGTCGGCAAAGGAGTGTTTTTTTTGTGTTTTTTTTGGACCGGGGGGCAGTCCACACCGCAAGGTGGGTCTACAGCCAGTCTACGACCAAAAACGCATAGAAATCGTAACGATCCGTGAGTGTACAGTGCGGCAAACGTACGTTTTTCAAGGCCTTACGGTGGCTTGCCAAACTTCTTCTACGACCACCCTGTGTCTTGGCCTAACCGTAAGGAGGCAGTGCGGAGACCTTACGTGAAACGCAGAAGATTCAACCGCACGTTGTCGGCACAGACACAGTACTGGGACCGTGCGTTCCCTGTACCATGAACGTGCGGATCCCGTACTTTAGTAATCACACGGTGCGTAGAACGTAAGTTATACGCGAGTACATCGCACGTTTGATGGATGTTGATCGCACGGTCACCTCAATAAAAACCACCCCCTGTGCCGACACTCACAGCACGTGAGCCCGTACTGATGTTCC
>CM032667.1:34710561-34721996 GCA_019095985.1 Streblospio benedicti
AAAATAGTTCCACAAATCACACTTATTACTCAAACATTTTCACCTCAATGACTTAATATATTTATTTTTCAATTATATGTAACATAAATCTTAATAAAGAATTTTTGTACACACTGCAAATCATTATAATAATGGAATAGACGTTACGCATCGTGAAACACCTGTAAGAACTGAAATCAGACGAGGACGTTATGTTTAGTGTGAGCAGCACCCGTTAACCAGTTTGTTTGGTGCCAGAAGTGATTTATATTATTACATTTTATGCTTATATACTGTATTTACTGGTGTGTGGCACTGTATCATGTTATAGGCATATAATTGTAACTAAAAATATTGTGCAAAGTCTGACATAGGGTTTCTTTTATAAGCATAAATTAAAACTGTATAGTACAAATAGTCCGTCGTAGGAAGCAATGCCCGCTCCCGGTTGGTGCGCAATAATATGATGAAATTAATTTTAGTAATTCGGCCCATTCACAAAGTAGTGAGATCACATCGACAATGTAGTGAGATACAACTACCCCTCACGGCTCTTAACCAATCAGAATCGAGAATGAACGGCAAAGTGGTGAGAAAGCGTGATCTCAACACTAGAACATACCATTATCCCTTATAATCATCATTTATCGGTGTGCTTCACTGATTCAAGGGATTAACAAGACGAGGGACTTGGTATTTACAGTTGATTATGACGTCATATCCATTCAAACGTCATTTACTTAAATGTGACGTCATCAGATTCCCAGACAGTCTTGTTGGATATGGAGGAGTGCACCTATTTCAGGCCTACCAAACCGTCTATGAGCTTACTCGGATGTTTTCGTTATCCCTAGAACCTGCATTATTATTTTTTAATTGCCATTAAATGTATGCAAATGCCCGGGGGATCAAAACAACCTAGCATTTAGGCATTTATTTTAACTTATTTGATAGAAAAGGGATATAAGTCAAAAAAAAAAAAAGGAAATATGCAAACAAAAGGAGGTTTTTATAATTCAAATTATTCAAAATTAATTGTAACCATAACAAATGCCTAACCTCTGTTTGGGGACTGGTATAAACGTTAATATTCATCACCTATACAAACTCTAGATTATTAGATTAACAGCGATGCATGTTCGGGGATTTATTATGATTTTCAACCAGTCTGCAAAAAAATCACAAGTTTGCTTTCATGACATCATTTTGAAACTGGTAATTGTAAATGCCAATGTTACCTATCACAGCCCCAAACTTTTACATTATTCATTATCCATGTGCTCTAGGGAAACCTGGCACGTAGGCCTGATTTGTATAGTACAGAGAAACAATATATGAGAATGCAGTGCATGCCATTTTCCCTAAATGATTGTATTTGGGGCTTCATGAGATCCCAAACTTTTAATTGCAAATGCCGGGGAGGGGGAACATCAACAAATTTTAGGCACAGTATTTTTATTTGATTTCATTTCCAAAGCATGGAATAAGAAACAAAACATACTTTTAAATTATTTTTCATGTATTAATGCCCGTACCAAAGGGATTTTTACCATTTGTAATATACATATTAATGTTTTTATGTCAAAAATGTGTATATAACAAAATAAATAAAATAAAATAAATAAATAAAATTTATGACTGCGCAATACTAGGTATTGTTTTTCTCTTTTTTTTACCATTACTTGCGTAACGCTATGTAATACTATTATCCCCCAATTAGCCTGGGCACGGAGTTGGCTCTCCGCGTCCATTTTCAGTTAAAAAATCGGCCAAGTCCGGAAAAAAAACAGGGAAAATATCCCTAATTTAACCCTTTCATTGTGGGTCTGCACCCGTGGTGTCCTTCGGCGTTTCGCGGAGCCTTGCATTGTCAACATGGCGCCCTCCTCGTCCAGCTTCGCATGCAGGTCAAGCTCCTCGAGACACCACTTCTTCGGAGAAGTTGGGGGCCGGATGGGGTGTTTCACAGTCAGCCCGAGGCATATCATTTTTCACTCCCGCGGCGTGAGATTTGATGAGGCACCACATTTTTACAAATATCCCTCTAAAGCCGCGAGAGAACGCGCCCATGCCGCGCCCAGGCTAATTTGGGGGTTAGCAAGGACAGCTTTGCGTTAGACCATCCTCACTCAATTAGTTCATAACTGCCTTATGCAAACCACCACAATGGCAATTTATTTTCTTTCGAAACACGAAGGTTAGGTTTCAACAACAAAGATAAAACAATAATTAAACTACTCTATATGATATCGGGCCATGGCGCATTGCCCTCTATGTTCTACCCACTTATAACCTAGAAAACTAGCCAATCGCCACAAAGCTCTCGCTATTAATTTAGAGACTTTTGAACTTTGCACGGTCGCCTCAAAGAACTGAGACTTGCAAGAGGGGGTGGTAACAACATGAAAAAATCAGTAGGGGTAGTTTATATGGAAATCTCAAATAGGGACTTGTGCAGTCTGAAAGGTTTGATCTTTGATAACAAGCAACTAAAAACAATAACAAATCGATGAACTTTGGAAGATTTATTTGTGACTACAATTATTTTCGCCATGGTCTGTATATCATACATTCTGTAAACCTAGTACATGGAGAGCACAAGTCAAAACCCCGTGGTGTAAACTTTCAGTCGTACGCCAACCGCATAGTCACCAGTGAGGGCAGTGTACTCCCTTACTTTCTGCTCTATCTTCTTATTACTATATTGCTATATTACTATTATCATAAAACTCAGAAATTATAATTATAAAACAGACAGCCAGTCTCAGGCCCTAAGCACCACCTTCTTTTGGGAACAATAATCCATCAATACTTTTACTCAAATAACCTTGGTTAAATAGTAATAATGAAAAATAAAATGTGTGTTTATGTGACGGCTGCTCTCTCCATTTTTTATTTTTAGTCAATATTTGGCTGCATAGCTATAATAAAACATTTGAGATTCTTAAAATAGGTGTTCTTTATTTATCAAACATATATGAAATATGAAATCTGTAAAATTAGTCTTATGTAATTACCGGATGCCATTTCTCCAAAATTTTGTAAGCAATTACAATATCTGAAATTTACACAGTTTTGAAAAATCACTAATCGTTTAGAATGCTTTTGCTCTGGTGGCTTTGCCCATAAATATCACAGGTCTTCACACTAACTTATAAATTGCGTATGACAAAAATACATCATTTGTTTGCATTACCTTGTAAGTAATAATAATTAATAAGTTGATAAGTAAATATTTATGAATACAATTCATGATAAGCGTGGTGTATTATGAAGAAAATGGGTGGGGTGCATATGTCATATATAATTGGTTGAAATTAACAATTTACATTGCTTAAGCAATACGTTCTAAAATTACTGACATTAAAGTCTTTCATTATCTTTATTACTTTACTTCTGTACAGGTCTTTGTTATCGCGAACCATATTAGGACATGCCATCTATGTTTAGGCTGAGAATTAATTTGTCAAAATTATATAAATGTGTTTGTACATTAATTGTTGAGTAACTCTCCTCAAGATTAAACCGTTTTTGATAATTTTGTGAGCTAAACAATTTCTTTGCCGACTTTTGAAGCTCTGTACTTCAGAATGATAAATACTAAAGTACACAAACAGAGAAGTGACCGTGACGTTGTAAAGTACATAAGGAAGCGTTTAAACTTGACGTCAACCCTGATAGGGGTGTCAGCAAAAGTTGACCAGGGGGGTGTCAACCCTAAAGGGGGGTAAGGGGGGCTGCAAGTGGCCACTAAACTCAACCATTGAACTAACTTAAATTGGTATCTTAACTTATGTGGTAAAATTACCAAGACATATTTGAAGACGAATTGAGTATCTATATTGATGTTATAGTCCAGAATTAAGTATGTATCAAAATTCAATTGATATTTAAGGTTTTAGTATAATGAATGGAGATAAAATAAATGCTTTGCATTTGTTGGAATGTTTGTTTATAGATCGCATTATCATATGCATGCATATCACCGATGAAACACAGTTGTTGTATGACGTTGCCTGACAAAAATACACAGATTCAATTTCAAACAGGCATGCCTTAAATATAGGCTAGATTAGATAGTTAAGTGAGGGGGTAGGGGTTTAGATGAGAATGTCATGAAATTGACATCGCCACAATAGTTGACATGAGGGGTAGCAATGTGTGGCGTTTGGGGGCGGGTGTCATGAAGTTGACGAAAGTTGACGGGGGTGGGGGAGGTCACAAACTACCAAAATGTGGGTGACATCAATTGTGAACGCCCCCTAATCATGCTAGTGAATATTGTGTTGCATGTTATATCTCTGCTTTGCATTGCTTCATGCTGACTACAAAGCAGTGTAAATATACTTGCAGGTTGTTCTTTATTCTATGTAATATTCTTTGCTCATTCATGCCGAATGTATTCTTTATCTGCCCCTATCGTTATCGTTTTTAGTGAAAACCCACCACCTGTCCTTAGGGTACCACCCCTGTCCTGACCGTGCCCCCATTCACACAACTCGATACCACCGTCGTGACACTAAATATTTCCTGTCATAACTTCAACCAAGCCGTGTACTGAGTTCAGATTTTGAATTTAACTGTACAAATCAAGCCTCTTAAGATGTGTGTACACATTTTAAGACCTATTTGTCGTAATTGTGATTGCTTTCTATGTTATTTAAATATCCAATATCAAACACGTCCTTCAGTTCTTTATTACAGCTTTTTAACTCTGAAGATTAATAATCATAATCATTGCCTATGATTAGGACTCCTTATGGAGTTGAAAATCTTTATATATTTTTTTCAATTAGAACTTGCTTAATTTGAGATATTAAAATAGCTTAGATAGAAAACATAATCACACAAACTGCACCATATGCAATGCATTGAATTCGTGAAGTTATTATTTAAGACTTCTGATTTCTGATAATAGTTTTGTGTGTTTTTTGTTTTTGTTTTTTGTAGTACGTTTTTTCCTATCTTGTTCATAAACTATCGCTACTTTTGAATTGACTGTCAAACTTGCAAATTTTAATGTTTTTCAAACTCAAAATGAACGTAAAATAAACAATTGAACAGATATCAACATTTCTAGGCACGCTTTTCTAGATAATGTCATGAATTTTGTTAATGGGTCGTGCTTTCTATGATTGTGGTGTCTCATGTATACAAGGTTATAAGCAGTGATACAACTTAAGTAGGAAATTTTGCACTAATCACTTCATGACAAACGTTTCTATAAACGTGTACATTTCTAAACATATTATGTAATTAGGTAGGATTATTACCTACACGGCAATGATTGCTGCATTTTTAAACATTGAAGCAATATTAAGGGAGAAATTAGCATTTTTTAAGTAAAATACTAAATAACCTTTCCTGATCCTTACGTTTCCCCATGATTATTATGATTGCCGTTTAATCACCATTATTGATTAGGACCACCTCTACAAAACGGCCACCTAAATAATTTCCCTCTGTCCAAAGCTGTCAAAAAACGGAATACCGTAAATCACCTCAAAAATGAAACCATTTGAGGCCACTGTCCCGAGTTGTCCTAACAGTGAGCATCTACTGTAAACAATTTCTATAAATAGCCAGTTCCCGACAAGTTTCGTACCTATTTATACTGCTCTTCGACCGCGCATAAATTTCTAAATATCAAATCGATATGTTTACACCGATCCCCACTAAACATCCCCCAATCAAAGATCCACTAATTATCACGACCACCACCCGGCCGGCAGCCACCGCCACCGCCCACCCACACCCCGGCCGCTGCCGCCTCTGCCGCCGCCGCCGCTGCCGCCTTTATAAGTTCCGAGTGGCGGCTGCACGGCCACTAACACCCCGAGAAGACACGAGAAGCAGACGACAAGACGAGACCACGTGGACAGCACAGCCTAACGAACGTGAGGGGCAAAATTAGCTAACTACAGCTACGGTGAAAACACATCAGGGGTGCTTTCAGAGGCTTTCGTAGGTTTTTAAATACGTTGTCAGCTTGCACAACCTCTTGTATATAATTGGGAAGAAGCTAAGCTAAGAAGTGGGTTGTTAACGGAACAGCAGCGCAAAAAGTTGTCAACTTCGTAAGGGCTCGTGAGACAAGCAGGGATTCGACTTGAGATTGGCACGGTGAGTACTTGATTGTTGGTTTGTGTGATTGTTTGTTTGTTTGTTTGTTTGTTTGTTTGTTTGTTTGTTTGTTTTGGCTCGTAATCTAAGCTGCATAGTAGCGCATTTAAAACTGCCTTAGCCACTACGGGTTAAGCGTACTTGTGGCAATCAAGTGATGATTGTTGTTATAGGTTTGGATGGTTGGACTGGGTGGGGCCTTCACACTTTGATGTAACCTTCATGTTGTTTAATTCTCACTTATGCTACTTATGAAGGTGTACGTGTTCCATTCAAAATATACAATTTATGGATATTCCAGTAAATAAGTAGTACAAGTTAGGAGACTTGATACTCCACATTATCTTTAGCATCGGTTGCCAGGTCATGATGTGAATAGAACTCCTAAGATTTCAGTCACTTTATCATAGGACATCCACAACTGTATGTGTCAGTAATTAGCAATGTAACTTTATGATGGCGTCCTAATGCAAACTTGACCACAACACCTGTGGCGGTATCATCAAAGGCAGCACTTGTGCCTTGGTCATCTCAACTACTCACGAACTGATTGTCTTGTGATAGAAACACAGGTGAGCTGTGACCATTTTAGAATGGAAATGACGCAAACAAAGATAAGTTCCGCCGTTGCTGATTATTTCCTGTTCAACATTTATCGCCAAATAGGTGTTTTAAGTTTAATATTTACTCACCTACTTATCAACACACGTTCGACGGTTCGTTCGGTAGTGTTCCAAAGGTTTGAATAGAAGGCTAAATCCGAACGAAGGTTCCACCTCTAGTAATTACCAATATGAACCATCACAAATTCTCCCTCTACCTACTTTTTGGTTTATGAAGTAATCACTAATACATCCAATTTTGAAACAACACGTGCATCTTACAGATGACACCTGATTGTAAAGCGTTCCATAGAAAAAGTGCAAGTAAGTGGTGCCTTAAAGATTTATCATCATATATAATCATGTGTATTAAAACAGACTGACCATTTTGAAAATATGGCTTCAATTCTAATTGTGTGTCACTAATTAACTATTGTGAAAACTTAGATAAGTGACGCTGTCAAAACAATATGCTCTTATTGTGTTGCGGCCGATTTTATTCCACTACTTTTTACCCATTTATTTTTCCTAAGACACTTATTTCAAAAACTATTAGAAGTGAGGCTAAGTTGGGTGGGCTCACCCTAGTCTACTATGCCAAGCATCAATGACACGGTCAAAATCCATAAAGTTACTAGTTGGTTGGTGCCTGCAGCCCATCAAAAACAGCTCATTTGTACTATTGTTTAAGTGGTTAGGTAGGTTTAGTACACAACAAAGTATTGCAACGACCTAATAACATTTAGCTGTGTATCTGGTTCGGGGCCCTATCGCGTTGATGTCACAATGGCAATGTGCGACTCCGAATTAGTACGTCTCCAAATGGTATTTGGGACATTTTTGACCGCACACCTTTCAATGCTGTTCACATTATCACTTGATAGGCATTTCCTAAAGTTCAGAAGGTAGTGTAACGTTGGGTGGGGGGGGGGGGCGCTACAATTTTCGCACAAGGAGAGTCTGTGAAAACGTTAAGGGTTGATTTTCAAACTACTTTTTTACATTTCCATGCACAAAACATATTTCTAATTGACTTTAATTCATCATAACTGCATCTTATATGTGTAAGTCTCGCCTTCTCCAACCCCAACTCCAACCCCATTTCCAAAACAAGCAAAAAAAAATAGTTCAGATTTTCTTCAGATGAAGTTGAACTGGGCACTTTGAAGAATGGTCAATCTTGTAAGCGGGAGCGAGGTTAGATTAAAGTCCTGGAAGTATTGATAGCCGGGCTTAAATAGAAGTACAGTGGAACCTCCCTATTAGGACCACCCACGGGACCGGCCTTAAGTGGTCCTAATAGAGGTGGTCTCAATATAGAGGTTCACCAGATTTGACAGACCAATTTTCTCATGCACGTATTATATTATTTAATAGCAGTGTATGAAATGTTTTACATTGTAGTTGGATTTTGTGTAATTAATATATGTTATTATTAGGGTATGCGATAGGAAAACACATTTATATTTATATAAAACATTTGCTCTTTGTTCTTCATCAATAAAATTTTGTAAAGCATCCAACAAAGTTCCTAATAATCATCAAGGTATTTGACACACTAAAACTAGATAAGACTTCAATCACAAAATACACAAAACTTAAACATGAATTAGTCATCTAAGATAGTCTATGGTTAAATATTCAATCCCCTGGAGATAAAACTTCTTACTATCAGGTATCAAACATTTCACTAACTAAAAGCAAACGCAATCTTAAGTTATTTTCTTTGTATATATTTGTCTACTGCTATTATTCTACAGTAGACAAATATATACAAAGAAAAAATAATAATCCCATATACTGCATACCTAATTAACAGAACAGCAATCTTAAGCATATTTCTTTAACTACAATGGGAGTCTACAGGAAATGTTACGTAATCAACTCTGACTGACCGTTAAAGGAGATATTGTGTAGTGACCAGCCACAGAACAGCCTGCGTGGTCCTAATTGAGAGGTGATTATGGCACTTGGAACCACATAAAGTGGTCTTAATTGAGAGGGTGGTCTTAATTGAGAGGTGGTCTTAATATAGAGGTTTACGTTACTAATGATACATACATAGGGGGAAATTCAGGACCGCAAAAAGTGGTCCTAATAGGGAGGTGGTCTTAATACAATGTATAGAGGTGGTCCTAATTGGAGGTTCCACTGTAGTTGGTTTGTCCCTTGTTACCTTACAATAAGATAATACATTGTGTCATATAGCAAACTGTTCTTGTTTGTAATAAAACCTGTTGCCAGTATTAATATATACATGTGTAATCTTTTATCAGTACAAAACAGCACTAGTTCACAACTCCACATAACAATGCATTATGCATATGTAATATGCATATGTATATATTTATTTCTACTCTCACTTTTCTGCCAAGCAAACCCCTACCACTGTATTGACATAGCCGAAGAGAAATCTTCCATTTTACTATATCATGTGGCCCTGGCGGGACTCGAACTCACGACCCCAAGGTTGTAGGGTTTATTTATTTTAAATGTGCTGTCTGTGTTCTCGAACGAGGGGGCTACCATTTATTATGTTCCAAGGGGGTATAAAAATGGTGTGTGTGGGGGGGGGGGCTGAAAAACTCAAAAACTCAAACTGATCTATTTGGTGGTAAGGGTTCTTTTGTTGTTGTTTTTTATTTTGTATTTAGGGTTTGATTATTTTTTATTTTTGTAGAATGAAGGCTTGAAAATCTGGAGTGCGCTTACAGGGACGACCCAGAAAATGTGTAGTAATTTTAGGGGGTGCTAAAATTTTCAAACCAATTAGATTGGGACAGCTGGAAATCATATCGCAATGGTTTCATCTTTCATATCACTCCTCAGCCATAAAATCTCATTACCATCTGACTCCCTAACCACTAACACGTACTGCTACTATTGAACGACTGCCTCTTAACCAAGTTAACCTCAGAACGTTTCCAACCCTGTGCATGCATTACTTTCGTCTGATGAATTACCTATCAATGGTGTTAATGAATTAATTACCAATGTTGTGTTTTAGAATTTTGATACAATAAGTACTTCCAATCAAGTAATGCCATGCAAAGTTGTGCAAATTAGTTTAGTTTTAGAAGTTGTATGAATTTGAATTGCAGTTTATTCTAGCATAATCCACAGTTTCAGCAATAATCACGTTTAGTTTGTATTAACATTGCAACGAAGATTTAGAAATCAATCTGAAACTACAACATATTCTAAGAAAAGTCCATTTAATAGAAGGGTATGTTTATCTAGCCTAAAATTATGATTAAACACAGGAGAAAACGTTTTGCTACGTGTGGGGGATGAGATATCAGAAAATATCTCACCACGTGTGGACTTTACTGAACTCGTTCACTGCGCTCACTCGTTCTGATCTGGTCCACACTCAGTGAGATATTTCTTGATGTCTCATCCCTGCTCGTATAATAACCTTAAACATGCCTTAAACACCTTCCATTGACATATTTTATTGTACCCGGAAATGATACAAACGATTTCATCTCTGGCTGATGCAAGCGTCTCAATGTTTGCTTGGACGTAAAGGCCGCTAATTCGGTTGTACGTACAAGTCGGTTTCCGACATGTGAATAAATTAGTCAAAATTTAATATCTGTAAAAGGCGCATTTTTGGAAGTTCTACTATATTTCTGATTAATTATCGCAAATCCTACTCTCTTCATGTGGCATCGAGGTATAAGATATTTTTGCACGGGGTTGTGTTTTACATATAAATGGAAACAGGTTACGTTGTTTTAGGCAGTTAAATAAAAAAAATCTGTATGTTATTGTACTCATTTAACGCAAGCAAAGGGTAGTTTTGTCACATTTGCGTCTACAAATAACACTCATTTCCTCGAGCCCCAGTCGGACAATCACGACTGTCTAAGAGAATGTTCAGTTGGGTAGTAGATAATAAAAACGAGGATGTGGGGAACACATAACAACTTAATGACACGCCTGACAAGACAACAATTTCCAACAATTGTTACACTAGTAAGACTCATTCAGCATATATGCGTATTATTATTCGGGGCCTGTCTTCGCCTATCTTTAGTTGTTGTGAAAGCTATGTTTTCAATTAGCACTGTAAGCTATGGTGACAGAAGTTAATTCTTTGACAATTGCAATAAACCTCTTCCAAACAAGTGAGTGAGTTGAAAATAGTGCGTACACCTTTTTGTATGCGACCTTCATGAAGGACAACATGATTGTTACGGCTAGAAGAATACGTAGTGCATTATTTTGAGGAGCA
The DNA here is from genome assembly GCA_019095985.1 of Streblospio benedicti. Taxonomy (NCBI): domain Eukaryota; kingdom Metazoa; phylum Annelida; class Polychaeta; order Spionida; family Spionidae; genus Streblospio; species Streblospio benedicti. Next base: position 34,721,506 of record CM032667.1, read on the forward strand.
CCTGCACCTTATTAATCAAAGAACTTTATCATTGGCTCCCTAGCACACCCACTGTGAGTTGGTTATTTCACCGGCGTTGGCTCCATAGCCACTTCCTTAATTATTAAATGACCAATGAGATGTTAGACCGCAAAATATAACCAACGCAAAATATAACCAGTTATGATTTGCGTTAACGCAAAATATAACCACAATCCCGAAAATGGACCTGGTGACGCAAAATATAACCACTGCCGCAAAATATAACCAAGGTGTAGCCAGCAGGTTAGTTTGTGAGGAAAATCACAAAATTGACGACTACTCATTTTTTACAGTTTACATGGCAAATACTCGTACAGGAGAGGGTGGACTCGAGCGCATAATGTTTAAAAATTGTTTAAAATATGTAAGTTTATAGCTGCATTTGTGTGGGTTGGTTATGAGTAAAATATTGGCAACAAATCTGTAAAATGTGAAGCCATTGTATATGCAGACATCTTGGTTGATCTTAG
>CM032667.1:34722096-34748791 GCA_019095985.1 Streblospio benedicti
AAAAGTTGTCAACTTCGCAAGGCCTCGTGAGACAAGCAGGGATTCGACTTGAGATTGGCACGGTGAGGACTTGATTGGTGGTTTGTGTGTTTGTTTGTTTGTTTTGGCTCGTAATCTAAGCTGCGTAGTAGCGCGTTTAAAACTGCCTTAGCCACTACGGGTTAAGCGTGCTTGTGGCAATCAAGTGATGATTGCTGTTATAGGTTTGGATGGTTGGACTGGGTGGGGCCTTCACACTTTGATGTAACCGTCATGTTGTTAAATTCTCGCTTATGCTACTTATGAAAATGTACGTATTCCATACAAAATATGCAATTTATGGATATTCCAGTAAATAAGTAGTACAAGTTAGGAGAGTTGGTACTCCACATTATCTTTAGCATCGGTTGCCGGGTCATGATGTGAATAGAACTCCTAAGATTTCAGTCACTTTATCATAGGACATCCACAACTGTATGTGTCAGTAATTAGCAATGTAACTTTATGATGGCGTCCTAATGTAAACTTGACCACAACACCTGTGGCGTCACCATCAAAGGCAGCACTTGTGCCTTGGCCATCTTAATAGACCTCAACTACTCATGAACTGATTGCCTTGTGATAGAAACACAGGTGAGCTGTGACCATTTTAGAATGGAAATGACGCAAACAAAGATAAGTTCTACCGTTGCTGATATTTTCCTGTTCAACATTTATCGCCAAATGGGTGTTTTAAGTTCAATATTTACTCACCTACTTATCAACAAACGTTCGATGGTTCGTTCGGTAGTGTTCCGAAGGTTCGAATAGAAGGCTAAATCCGAACGAAGGTCCCACCTCTAGTAATTACCAATATGAACCATCACAAATTCTCCCTCTACCTACTTTTTGGTTTATGAAGTAATCACAAATACATCCAATTTTGAAACAACACGTGCATCTTACAGATGACACCTGATTGTAAAGCGTTCCATAGAAAAAAGTGCAAGTAAGCGGTGCCTTAAAGATTTATCATCATATATGATCATGTGTATTAAAACAGACTGACCATTTTGAAAATATGGCTTCAATCCTAATTGTGTGTCACTAATTAACTATTGTGAAAACTTAGATAAGTGACGCTGTCAAAACAGTATGCTCTTATTGTGCTGCGGCCGATTTTATTCCACTACTTTTTACCCATTTATTTTTCCTAAGACACTTATTTCAAAAGCTATTAGAAGTGAGGCTAAGTTGGGTGGGCTCACCCTAGTCTACTATGCCAGGCATCAATGACACGGTCAAAATCCATAAAGTTACTAGTTGGTTGGTGCCTGCAGCCCATCAAAAACAGCTCGTTTGCACTATAATTTAAGCGGTTAGGTAGGTTTAGTACACAACAAAGTATTGCAACGACCTAATAACATTTAGCTTTGTATCTGGTTCGGGACCCTATCGCTTTGATGTCACAATGGCAATGTGCGACTCCGAATTAGTACGTCTCCAAATGGTATTTGGGACATTTTTGACCGCACACCTTTCAATGCTGTTCACATTATCACTTGATTGGCATTTCCTAAAGTTCAGAAGGAAGTGTAACGTTAGGGGGCGCTACAATTTTCGCACAAGGAGGATCTGTGAAAACGTTAAGGGTTGATTTTCAAACTACTTTTTTACATTTCCATGCACAAAACATATTTCTAATTGACTTTAATTCATCATAACTGCATCCTATATGTGTAAGTCTCGCCTTCTCCAACCCCAACTCCAACCCCATTTCCAAAACAAGCAAAAAAAAATAGTTCAGATTTTCTTCAGATGAAGTTGAACCGGGCACTTTGAAGAATGGTCAATCATGTAAGCGGGAGCGAGGTTAGATTAAAGTCCTGATAGCATTCATAGCCGGGCTTAAATAGAAGTACAGTGGAACCTCCCTATTAGGACCACCCACGGGACCGGCCTTAAGTGGTCCCTAATAGATAGGTGTCTCAATATAGAGGTTCACCACATTTGACAGACCAATTTTCTCATGCACGTATTATATTATTTAATAGCAGTGTAAGAAATGTTTTTCATTGTAGTTGGATTTTGTGTAATTAATATGTGTTATTATTAGGGTATGCGATAGCAAAACACATTTTTATATTTATATAAAACATTTGCTCTTTGTTCTTCATCAATAAAATTTAGTAAAGCATCCAACAAAGTTCCTAATAATCATCAAGGTATTTGACACACTAAAACTAGATAAGACTTCAATCACAAAATACACAAAACTTAAACATGAATTAGTCATCTAAGATAGTCTATGATTAAATATTCAATCCCCTGGAGATAAAACTTCTTACTATCAGCTATCAAACATTTCACTAACTAAAAGCAAACGCAATCTTAAGTTATTTTCTTTGTATATATTTGTCTACTGCTATTATTCTACAGTAGACAAATATATACAAAGAAAAAATAATAATCCCATATACTGCATACCTAATTAACAGAACAGCAATCTTAGGCATATTTCTTTAACTACAATGGGAGTCTACAGGAAATGTTACGTATTAATCAACTCTGACTGACCGTTAATGGAGATATTGTGTAGAGTGACCAGCCACAGAAAAGCTTGTGTGGTCCTAATTGAGAGGTGATTATGGCACTTGGGACCACCACATAAAGTGGTCTTAGTTGAGAGGGTGGTCTTAATTGAGAGGTGGTCTTAATATAGAGGTTTACATTACTAATGATACATACATAGGGGGAAATTACGGACCGCAAAAGGTGGTCCTAATAGAGAGGTGGTCTTAATATAGAGGTGGTCCTAATTGGAGGTTCGACTGTAGTTGGTTTGTGCCTTGTTACCTTACGATGAGATAACACGTTGTGTCATATAGCAAACTGTTCTTGTTTGTAATAAAACCTGTTGCCAGCATTAATATATACATGTGTAATCTTTTATCAGTCCAAAACAGCACTAGTTCACAACTCCACATAACATAATTAACATTTATTGTTCGCCCTGCATACAGCTCTCATGACGTCATGGGTTTTCCCCACCACACTAAATGCGACAGTAGATCTATGCTTGGATGGTTTTAACTTTGGTTAACTTTGAGGCTTGCTTCCTCAGCCGTCGTTAGATGGATTTAAACAGGACAAATTGCACATTGCCCAGCTTGACGAGGCCCTTTCCAACGACGTATAGTCTGTGTCTAGCACTAGAACTGGCAATTTTATGAGCCGAAACGCAAATTCCTAAACATTCGGACATTATTGACATTACATCACATATTAATGCGCGAATTGCACTATATTGAAAGCCGGTTTTGAAATAGAGGCGGTTCAGCGGTCAACTTCCGGGTAAAGGGTAAGGTAAGGGTAGGACGGCTATAGCAAGCTTCGCCCGGCTATAAAATGAATGAGTTCAAGTCTTTTAACATTATTGCAATACATACAAATGTGTTTCATGATCATAATGCTCAATCAACATTTTGATAGCAATTAAAATTGGCACAATACAAAAGTGGCATTTTCCTTTTGATCAGAATCTAATACTTTTTAAAAGGTATCCAATCTATATGGTACAATTTAACGTTTGGGATGTATGATGTGCAGATTTTCGGTGTCTGCAACTGTCATGTATAGAATTCGTTTTCTTTCTCGCAAATTTTCAAAACAATCTACATTTTTCCAATATAACTTGAACATATTGTTTGCAATGGCGAATTCAAGGAGGATTGCGTGGGTGCACCTTGTTATATCACATTGACAACCCACGCTTGAAAGACTTTTGTTTGGGCAGCGCACTGCGTAAGATACTCAAATGTAGGGTTTATTTATTTTAAATGTGCTGTCTGTGTTCTCGAGCGAGGGGGCTACCATTTATTATGTTCCAAGAGGGGTATCAAAAATGGTGGTGGGTGTGTGTGTGAAAACTCAATTTGATTTATTTGGTGGAAAGGGTTCTTTTGTTTATTTTATTGCGTCGCTTCAGTATCTGAAGCGAAAGCCTTGTGATCACTTTGTTTCTATGTATCTATGTATGTATGTATGTATGTATGTCTCCGGACAAGCTAGAGCTTTTACCGTTCCACAGATTTCGTTCAAACTTTACACAACTATGAGGTATGAGGCGACAACAAAGTGATTCGATTTTGGGCGCTCTGCCAATTAAATTGTGTATTTTAGAAGGCCATTTATGACATTTTACTGATATTCAATGCACTTAGCCAGCAAGAAAAAAATCAATACTCAGCCTAGCAGCAATGTATATAGCCAACATGATAAAATCAATATACCTGCTGCAAATTAATAAAATCAATACAGCATACTCATGCACAATATCATTTGTGGCTGATTACAGTATTGTTTTTAATCAAGATTTCCATAACATTTTAGTCAACTTTTAACAGTTGAACTTGATTAACAGTAAAGTATGCATCGTTTCATTATATGTCTTAATTGCCCATATAAATCAACGTTGTTCTAGCGACGCCGTGTTCTTTGAACACTTCTGATCTAGTTTTGTTTTTTGTGTTTAGGGGTTGATTATTTTTTGTTTTTGTACAATGCAGGCTTGAAGATCTGATTGGACTTACAGGGACGACCCAGAAAATGTGTAGTAATTTTAGGGGGTGTTAAAATTTTCAAAACAATTAGATTGGGACAGCTGGAAATCATATCGCAATGGTTTCATCTTTCATATCACTCCTCTGCCATAAAAACTCATAACCATCTGACTCCCTAACCACTAACACGTACTGCTACTATTGAATGACTGCCTCTTAACCAAGTTAACCTCAGAACGTTTCTAACCCTGTGCATGCATTATTTCGTCTGATGAATTACATATCAATGGTGTTAATGAATTAATTACCAATGTTGTGTAATTTTGATACAAATAAGTACCATCAAGCCATGCAAAGTTGTGCAAATTAGTTTAGTTTTAGAAGTTCTATGAATTTGAATTGCAGTTTATTCTAGCATAATCCACAGCTTCAGCAATAATCACGTTTAGTTTGTATTGACATTGCAACGAAGATTTAGAAATCAATCTGAAACTACAACTATATTCTAAGAAAAGTACATTTAATAGAAGGGTATGTTTTATTTTCTCATGTACGCTGAAAATACTTGATTCCGATTGGTTGAGACATGGAGGATATTCTCCGATATCCTACACTCCAATGATTATCTAGCCTAAAATTATGATTAAACACAGGAGAAAACGTTATGCTACGTGTGGGGGATGAGATATCAGAAAATATCTCACAACGTGTGGACTTTTACTGAACTCGTTCACTGCGCTCACTCGTTCTGATCTGGTCCACACTCGGAGAGATATTTCCTGATGTCTCATCTCCACTCGTATAATAACCTTAAACATGCCTTAAACACCTTCCATTGACATATTTTATTGTACCCGGAAATGATACAAACGATTTCATCTCTGGCTGATGCAAGCGTCTCAATGTTTGCTTGGACGTAAAGGCCGCTAATTCGGTTGTACGTACAAGTCGGTTTCCGACATGTGAATAAATTAGTCAAAATTTAATATCTGTAAAAGGCGCATTTTTGGAAGTTCTACTATATTCCTGATTAATTATCGCAAATCCTACTCTCTTCATGTGGCATCGAGGTATAAGATATTTTTGCACGTGGTTGTGTTTTACATATAAATGGAAACAGGTTACGTTGTTTTAGGCAGTTAAGTAAAAAAAAAAATCTGTATGTCATTGTACTCATTTAACGTAAGCAAAGGGTAGTTTTTGTCACTTTTGCGTCTACAAATAACACTCATTTCCTCGAGCCCCAGTCGGACAATCACGACTGTCTAAGAGAATGTTCAGTTGGGTAGTAGATAATAAAAACAAGGATGTGGGGGACACATAACAACTAATGACACGCCTGACAAGACAACAATTTCCAACAATTTTTACACTACTAAGACTCATTCAGCATATATGCGTATCATTACTCGGGGCCTGTCTTCGCCTAGCTTTAGTTGTTGTGAAAGCTATGTTTTCAATTAGCACTGTAAGCTATGGTGACAGAAGTTAATTCTTTGACAATTGCAATAAACCTCTTCCGAACAAGTGAGTGAGTTGAAAATAGTGCGTACACCTTTTTGTATGCGACCTTCATGAAGGACAGCATGATTGTTACGGCTAGAAGAATACGTAGTGCATTATTTCGAGGAGCACCTGCATCTTATTAATCAAAGAACTTTATCATTGGCTCCCTAGCACACCCACTGTGAGTTGGTTATTTCACCGGCGTTGGCTCCATAGCCACTTCCTTAATTTTTAAATGACCAATGAGATAGCTTCATTATCTTCATCACAAACACTGCTTTCACACGAGAGTTTGATATTGAAATACACGATGAAAGTGAATCATCATTTTTGTTATCGATAATCATGATCATATATCAAAACCATTTGAATGGGTGTAGACATGTTTACATCGCACGTCCAAGGACTACTGTCCAGATGATTACTGGTATCTATTTCTTTTTGCGTATGAAATATTAAATTAAAATGAGTTAAATTAGTGAGTATAGATTAGAATCGTGAAATTGACCAGCATTTATTAAGTTCATGTTTTCAATTGACTCAGTCTCTTAATTGGCGAATAAATTACTACAAAGTCATGGCTTTGGAATTAGTGATCAATTATCTGAACAATTATATTAAGATTCATTACTACGTGGCATTGGCATTTTCAACTAACAGACACAGTTCTCATCAAAGGATTATCTTCGAGAGTGTTGGATGTAGTTGTTTTGTATTTTTGTTGTTTTTGTTTTTTTGTGTTTTTTAAAGGGATTCTAATTTTATCTTTAGCTTACTTTAACAAGACTTTATTATATCCAATATACCGGGGAACATCAAAACCTTTGACCGCAGTAGCTTTTTATCAGTACTTTATGGGATTTTCTGTAGCAATCAGCAAAATCTCTATATTTTTACACTGTGTAATTCTGTGTGTTGATGAACAGAAATACGTAGATATATATAGGAAATCGTCTAGAATACTAGATATGTTAATCTAAATATATGCATCTTTTCCAATTTTTTGACCACATATTCTTGAGTCCCACGATGGTCCTTAACTCCCTTATTTTACACAGTGTATAGGGTATACCAGGCGCAAACTTTTGAGTTGGCTTGGTAACTCCTACGCTTTGAAATGATTCTGATTAGAAATTTGGTAAATTACATTTACATTGACATTTCAAATTTGGTATCAGCTCAAAAAGGTAATTTATAGTCAATGTAATCCAAGAGATAAACATTGGATAGAAAATAACAATTTAGGGTGCCTTGATAATTGCTTTTGAGGTTTGACCTATGATATACAAATTCGTTTGGGGGCAGGCTTCTTTTGCAGTTTTGTTACATTATTTATGTCAACTGCTAAATCCTCAAATCTAAATAAAACATGACCCTTAAAATAAAGCGGTTGTCGAAGTATTTGACATTTTGACCATGCATTATTGATAGTAATGTGTAATATGTAATTGATAATGCTTATTTAAAAAAAATATGTTTAAAATAAAGTATTAATGTTTTATAATAATGGTTGATCATAGGGAAGTTGATGGGGCGGGGGAAGAAGTGAGAAAAAGGCAAAAAGAAGAACGGATCACAAGAAAAAAGGAAGTGAGAAAAATACCTTAAAATTTGTAGGGCGTGGGGAAAATGACAAGAAAGTCCGAATATGGATTTTTTTGATTTATTTCTTTTTTTGTTATCACCAACCTATCATGTCTCGTGGAAAATCTTTTCATCAACAATTTCAAATAGAACTTTTCCTTGACCTATTTTCTTGCTACGGGGGGCATTTTGATTTAGATTGGCCTTGCTATGATTCGACGCCCATTGTATAAAATCCTACTATAGATACAATTAACAGTCCATATCTATAAATAGATCTTCCCTGGTGTTCAGTGTTTCATGTTTACAACAAATGCTATTGACCTCTGTGAATGTTCTAATCAAGCTTCTAAACCACACTAAAGTCAGCTGGTCATCAGATATCAATACCTTGGCTAATTATTTGATCCGGATTCCAAAGATCAAAGAGCTATACCCACAATGCCGCAGCATCCTGTTAGGAAGTGACGTCATTAATAAGCGTGGTCGGTATAATAAAGACGCACTTAATGAGTACAGTTAAGGTTAAAGGCACACTAGTGGTCAAGAAACAATATAGAATACACATTATAGTGTGATGATTACACATTGTAACTTAATCGTTGGAACTCACCTTTTTTAGCATAAATTCCTTTAACAAGAATGGTTTTCTATAAAAGTGACATCGTTTGGTGCAGAATTGATGAGGGTAGTTAGAGTGTGTGACATTATAGTGTGAAATGATTGAGTGGGTACGTAAAGCTTTGGAAGGCCGAGGAAGGGAACACACGATCTCTTGCCTACACCGCAGACCAGTCGTATATGCGTAGGCAAGTGCCCTTATCCATTGGACCCACCTCCCCACACGTTTAGAACCATCACCTTCCCATACTTGGAGTCAGACAGCCTTTAATCCACCTCAGGATTATCAGTCTTCTTAACTCCGCTGGGCGGCGGCATTGTTGCTACTTGGCAGCGAACTCACAGTCAGATTATTACCTGCAAAACTAGGTGAAATTTGTAAAATAAACAAATGAAGCAATGATAAGAACATCTAATTTGAATAAAAGCCTAAAATGGCCTTTTCTGTCACCTTTAAATTTAGGCCTGGTTTCATGTGATTTCTGCTGTAATGTAGAAAGAAAATAGAATGACTATATATGAGCCATTGTTTTCTACATTATCTATCTAGAAGATGCCATAATTATAATTAATAAATGACTTTTACAAGTGACAATTCAATCTGCGTGGGATTGGTGTTTCTCTTGTTTTCTAAATTACTTAAATGCAATATTACCCAATTTTCTATTTTTTTCTAATTACAGACAGGACACAGTAACCTAATACCATGCTATAGTCTCGTTTCTATATGTTTCAGCGGTCAAAGCTATACAGCATTTAGTTATGGTATACATGTACAGTGAGGATACTTGCACAAACTTCACATACTAAGTGAGGTAAAAAACGGGGGGGGGCATTCGTGCTCCAATCACACCTACAGACCCGAGTTTCTTTTTCTGTAATCCTTTATTCAAAACAAATGTTACTTTTTCGAAATGACATAACTCCTACAATATTGTCAGTGTCTCCAATTCGAATTAAACATATAATTTGTCATTGTGCCCTATTCAAATTAAAACATATGTAATTACTTGTTTATTTATTTATGTATTTATTCATTTACTCCAAAAATAAGAAATAAAAATGAAAGATGATGATAAAAAATACATTACAGACAAGATAAATTAAAGTGAATCATTCCATATACTATACAGACACAATGACGAAAAAATGATTGTTAATTGTATTCTGAATTAGACAATTGTTTACAATGGATAATTTTTCTTAAAACCATAGATAATTTTTATCATTAAAACATACAGACTATCAAAAAGTCTATCATTATCACCCAGTCGTATTTGAAATAGTTTACAATGAATATTTTCAAAACCAATTTCATACATTTTACAAACACTTTGTTTAAAATTACACCATAAATTAGATCCACGGATCCAAAGGAAGTACAACAATAAATAGACCACCTCTATGATAAGACCTTATTACGAATAAACTCCCACATCCTCCATGAGGAGACAGCCTTTCATTTAAGACCACAAATACTTGAAGCCAGCCTCTTTGGTATTCTTACTAGTGAAACATATTCACCAATGCCAGTAGGTTCTTCTATAATTTCAAAGCCTGAGTCATAGTGGGGCGTTTCTTCTATGTCTTAAAGGGAACGATCATAAATAATGATACCGGGGGTGGGGGGAGCGTCCAAAAAGGTGAGAGGGTCGTCCAACTTTTCTGATTTCTTTTGGGGAGTCGCTGAACTTTTTATCACTCTAAGGTATATTTTTTCAAATATTTTCTTTTAGAAATTGTCCAAAATGCAATGACTATGGAGATGACTTTTCGTCGCTTTAGCGGTGGGGGGGGGGTGTCACTCAACGTTTTAAAATGTTGATGTTGGGGTCTCTAAACTTTTTCTTCAAGCCCCAAAAAGCAAAACATGGAAGTCCCCCCGGTATTGTTATTTATGTTTGTTCCCTAATGAGTATCTTTTTCGTGCAATGTCAATGAGTACTATTGTCACGCTAGAAAGGATATTTTTTACATTTTTTCTCATGTTCTCATGTAAAGCTACTTATTATGCAATGATATCATCCGCCTGCAGCCATGACGTGGAGTTGCTCCCCCGTGGGCGCCGGTGCCTGCTCGCTGGGCGTGGCGGTCACTGCGGCGCTGCTGGCCACTTGCCTCGCCTACCCTCCACACCACACCGCCCCCGCTGCTGACACCGACCTCATGGATAGCAAAGTGAGTTTGTCTGTTTTTACAGCCTACTACTATTCATTTCTTTTCTAACCGTACTTCTTGTCTAAAACCAGCATGTTGCTACAAACAATTGCATTCTGGGAAAAAAATAGACAAACAGTATCAGTCTTTATCATTTCTTCCTGCCACGCCACAGCATCACAGAGCTTTGGTTGATCGAAGCTGCACCACGTGCGAGTAGAATTTGTAGTAACTATTTTGAGACACCTTGATAAACACCACCTGGGGTACTATGATCGTACATGAATATTTCATTGAGACAGCGATAAGAAAACTGGCGTATAGGCAATTTTTTTTCCTCTGGGATGTTACGAAAATCTGGACAAGGAGATGTGGAGGAAAGGCTAAAAAGTAGTGTGATGCAGGGAGGGTGACAAAACACGTATGTGAATAAAAAGCCGTAATAAAAAGAGGGGTGCGGAGTATTTTGACCCCTCATAAATCAGCACTTGATTCATCGGCTTAAGGGCACGTGTAACTTTATACTTGGAAAATAATCTATTTTCAGCTTTTAATGCTTATTATACCGTAAACCATGAAGAACAACACGTTTTGAAATGAACTTTTCATCATCAATAATTTTCTTATTATAACAAGTTTTGTGAACACAAACCCGTAAGAACAAATCGTGACTCCTTTGTAGGACTGTGAGACTATATGGGGTAAATGATCAAAATTCACATTTTTATGCTAATTATGCTATGAATAATAAAGAACAGCATACCTTTTGAATTCACTTTTTATTAATAATGGTTTCCTTCTATGATACATTTTATGGACACCAATAGGAAAACTGGTGATTTTCAAACTTCACAAATGAGCTGAACAGATATCAAAACTTGAGGCTAGATTTTCTAGTTAATTATATGAAATGTGTTATTGGATAGTGATAATGTTGATCATTCCAATGTTGTTGTTTTTCTCTCAGGAATATGATAATACGGTCAAAGTTGTAAAAGTTTTACTACTAAGGGATCGTTCACAAATGTAGCCACCTCATTTTTTACTTTCTTTTAACCCCCCACACACACACACACACCGTTGTCACCTTTCGTCATCTTTGCAGCACCCCACCCACTTGTGAGTGACGTCACCTTTGCCTCAAACACCCCCCACCACACACACACACACACACACACACACACCCACACACACACACACACACACACACACACACACACACACACACACACACACACACACACACACACACACACACACACACACACACACACACACACACACACACACACACACACACACACACACACACACACACACACACACACACACACACACACACACACACACACACACACACACACACACACACACACACACACACACACACACACACACACACACACACACACAAGTGCTAGACCCCCACCTCCTTTGTCACCTTTCGTCATCTTTCGCTAACCCTCACCCACTGCCGGGTGACGTCTTTTTTTAACGATCCCTAATTGCTACATAAAAGATATTTGATTAATCTGTATATTTCTAAACCATTTTACGTCATTAGACAAGATTATTAACAGCACAACCAGGTATAATTTGTAACCAATTAAGTAATAATAAGAGAGAAAATCAAAGTTTATTAGATAAAAAGCCTAAAATAAAGTTACTCGTCACTTAATGTCAACAATGCCAAAGAGGTCACTATGGATTGAAAAATAATGTCAAAAGCAGTGTGCAGCTCAATGCAAAACAGCATATTGCTAAGGTTGATTGGTGTCCTTCACATTTGTAAATTCAAATAGCAATACTTAAATGAGGTCCTCTTACAAATTAATCTCGTCATTTTAGCTTTCTTCTAATCATATAATAATTAAGATCGAACAACATGTTCACAAAATTCATCTGTTTGAATGAAAAGGACATGCATGTATATCATACATAACAATCGTGAATCAAATGATCAGTTTGATCAAGTATCCATTTTTTATGAAGACGCATGTCGTTTGGTGGTGCAACTCTAACTGAACTCGTTTCTTTTGATACTATCACACTAAATTCTTTTGTACGCAATTGAATACGTACGTTTGGACTAGTCTTAAGATTTTTGCTTTCTTCAAACAACATTCTAAATGTGATTTTTTTTAACCGAAAGGCACAAAGTTAAAGTAAATATATCAAAAGTTTGATACAACATAATTATTTCAAAGAAAATGAGTCTTAATCTATTTATAAATATTTAGGTCGCCGTAGCTTTCATATCACGAAATTTGATATTCGTAAAAAAGTTATGATGCACTTGTCATTTTGATATGGCTTGCAACAGGAGATATTGACAATGACTTAAATTCACCTCACAAGTTTATCTAATCAACTTTTTATTGATGTCAAACATGAAAACATTAAGGGTGGGACAACTTATATAAAAGTGAATAGATGAAACTAATTTTCATTTGAAACATGTATATTGTCTCTAACCTTTTATCTATGTACTCCAAGTTTTGTGCACATCTTTATCAAATAATCGCACTGAAAAGGTTTGTAAAAAAACTATATTGCAGAGTATTTTAGACATTATCCACGGTGTATGGTGTGTGTATCAATATCTTAAACATACACTGAGTATTAATGCGTAAACATCAATCTCTGTTTTGTTTTGCTTTTGTTGAGTTCTAGTGCAATTTACTACCACGCCTCCATCGCAATGAGTCAAAGTGGATAGTAGAATATTGTAAAACTAGAAATGTTTGTACACAATTCAATTTGCGAATTTCGTGGGTAGGTGCAAAACGGAAACTTAAATAGTCAGCAAACAATAATAGCCTATATAAAGTAGGTCCAGGATGGACCAAAATGGAAATATCAAATAGTCACAAAATAATTTAGAGATGAATATCATAAAATTTAATAGCCACGATATATTCTAGTTTTACAGTACTGCCAGTCTGAAATGCTCTGACTTGTTTGAATTAGACCACTTTGATCCAGGTTTTTGGATAAGTGAGGCAGCCACACTTAATAAAACTCATGGGTTACGCAAGAGTGATTGATGGCAGACTTGCCGAAAACCCCATGAAAATAATGTTTTGTTGAACAAAGCATTGGCGAGCCCCCTCACTCTAGATCTGTCTATATACGCCTACAAGCTGCCACCATGTTCTTCAGCTAGTCGCTTAAAATACTAACACTGGCATGGCAGACGATGATTCAGTTCAGATGAAAATGCATCTTGTCTCTGTCTACACCTGTATGCCCGACTGCCTTCTAGTACAATATACTACACTCTCCTTCTAGCCATGGCGAAGCTCTAGCGCAACATTCCACCTGTACATTCTAGGCGCGGCTGGGCTCGAGCCTGCAGGAGATGGAGTTCGCCCTACGGGTGCTCACGTGGCGACTACATGAGATGGTGAGGACGGGCCGGGTGGTCCTGGACGAGGAGGACGACGACACAGCCTCCGGCCCGGCCCTGCTGGGTCCTCAGACCCATCGTTCCCTTGGCAGCGCTCAACAGACGGCGGCCAGTGGCAGTCAGCAGAGGCATATGTCAAAGAGGGACCCACGTGAGTGGAGCTTTGCCTTCGTTGTAATGGCATGATCGTCTGCGGCAGCGCCTTCGGAGTCGGGATCGTCGCCGTCATTGTCATCATCGACATTGTTCTTGTCGCTGTCCTTGTCATTGTCCTTGTCTTGTCATGCAGTGGCATGTAAACTGCTTATGTCTTTTAAACGCTTAAATGAGGCACAAAACTCTCAGTTCTTTACTCATCCACTGTTGACCAACGGAAGCAAGTAAAACAGGTGATTTTCTGGTTCATTGCAAAATGAAATCATAAGGAACCGGCATGGATGTTTAGAGAGTGATCGTCATTAATCGTATGAGGCAGGTGGCAGTCATTTTGTTTCAAGAATTATGTTATTATGATAATTGACTGTCTTCTCATTAATTGAGCCTAAACGTTGATCACCCTATCCTCAACATATATTCTCAGTACAGATAGTCTGTTAATATTGGTTATTATTTTGCAAATTTTGAAACACCCATCCAAATGCTTTAATCATAACTTATTGGGTAATGCATGCATAAGCGGACACACGAGTAACTCTTTCAGGATATCCAATCTAGATACAAATCATGACTCTCAACGCGGCATTTTTAATGAACACACATTTAGTTGATCAATTGGGAGTTTCAAACTTGTTTGAGGGTAGGGTGCTCAATAATGCGCTCAATTCACATCATTAATAAAACGCAATGACTGCTACTTGCCCAGTACGATTAACAATAATAAGTCGCTATTGGCTCATACTAATTGTGTGCTTATTTTGCATTATTTTCGGTCACATTCATTATGAGAAGAAATAAGTATCGATCAATTGAAGTCTAAAGCTCTATTCATTTGTTTTGTTATTTTTCTTAGCTAATCATGGAGAAAGTTTCTTGAAGACATCCAAACCAATGATAAGTGAGTGGAATTGCGTGGGGGAAGCCACACTGAGTGATGTTATTTTTAAGAAGTGAATGTGTGCACTTGCTAATTTTTAAGAATATGGAAATGAAATTGATATAGCAATTTTGCGTTTGAAGATACAATTAGGTTTTCTTTTTCAATTATGACCGGATGTGTTGTGTTCTTTAAGTTAACCTTTTCACGCACCCAAGTTATATATGTATGTAGTTTGTGACCCTTTTTATAAGGATATTACCAATTTATTTTCAATTTCCTGGAAACGGTATTATGCTATATAGTTTAGATAATGTATTACTAATGAAAGAATGCAAAAATAAGCGGCTTTGTTTTGTGTGTATTTTTCATACATTTTGTTTTTGTTTGTTTGTTTGTTTTTGTTTTGTTATTGTTTTTTTAATTTCATGGTTTTTGAAAGCCTATTTAGTGTACGTTACTTTTTATAACACACTGACGTTTCAAAACACAAATAGGATTGCCAGTTAAGTGTACTCTCTCTTTCCCTTCCTCTCAAAGAGAGTTTAGTGGCTGCTTTTACGTTTTTAATCTGTTTTAAATTCATTTTAGATGTAATGTTTTCTTAATTCTTGGAAGAAATGTGTTTCCATGGTGTACACCGAGGATGCATGGTGTCATAATAACTATGTCAGCACTTGTTTAGTATAGAAAGAAGTGTTTCCACGTGCATGTGGTTACAAAATGTACTGTAAATCTTCTAATAGTGGCCTACCTCTAATGGCAGCCTACCTCTATTAAACGCCTCCTAAGCTGGCAGGTATTCTGTTAAAGGCCAACCTCTAATATAAAAAACACCCCACCCCCACTGTCACCCCTTGTAATAGCATTTAAGCATTTAAATGATCAATGTGCTAGTCTGTTTCGAATTCATAATGTATTATAACAAGCCTGTATTGTGTAAAGCTAAAAAAAATCATGCATTGTTAGAAACAAGAATGCTATGTCCTACGTACGTTATCAACTGCCTACCTCCATTAAACACCTAACTGTAATAAACGCCTGCCCCCCAGCACAAGTATGTCAATAGCCGCCCGGCCGTTAATAGAAGATCTACGGTAAATGAAGGTTTGCTTGTACCATTTGTAGTCACACAATATGATATCGGTTTTTGCCACATGAACAATTTTTGAGCTATAAATTGAGCCCTTGGTATTCAGGTTGTTTGTCCTTTAACAAAAACTTATAATTTGTGAGCTGGCACTAATGAGAATGTGTCAAATTAGATTAAGATATAAAATAAGAAACTTCAAGGATGGCCACCTACTTGCAAAGTTTAAAAATGGTATTTTGCGGTAATTCTATCTTATTAATCTCTAATGCATATGTCTCGGGGAATACATGTAATTTATTGTATAACTTACCAGGAGTAACGTATACTGGAGTTTTTTAAATTAAACATAAGCATGATAAGTCATTAGTTATTTCATGCAGGTGTGGCAAAGTGCAATGCACTATCTCATGAGCAATTAAACTCCAGCAAATGTGTGGGGAACACGGGAAATAAAATGCAAATGCAGTCACTTTCTTTGAATCTGCTAGTGAACAGAGTTGAATGACTATGTGGACCATCTGGTATTGACGTTTAAAATGGTAATACATGTATTTGTCCAAAAATAGTTCCTCTTCCAAACGTGGTCAGCATTTTTTGATATATTTTTTTATATTTATCTGCCAGCGTACAAAAGAGAAACACCCCCCCTCCAAATAGTTACAATCTAAAGTAATAAATCAATTTTACTCTCACTGTTCTTGCAAGCAAGCTCCTACCTGTATTGATATAGCTGAAGACAGTGGTAGGAGCTTGCTTGCAAGAACAGTGAGAGTAAAATTAAAATTGAATTCACAAGCAAACTTGGGAAATATATATATATATATATACAATTATTCATAAAGTAATAAATGAAAAATAACTAATGAAACCAAATCTTCCCACAGGTCCCCGCACCATCTGCATCTGGAAGGTTTGCCCGCCCTCTCCCATGGAGACAGATGAAGTCTGGCGAAGCCTTTCCCGGAAGCGCACAGACGACAACAAATCAGCCGACACCTGGTGGGGAAAGTAGGCAACACCCACTGCTGATTGGCTGGCTTGATAACGGGAATCCCGTGACGTCATAGAGAACATGGAAAACACAGGTGGCGCCATTGGATTTTTTTGCCAAATATTTTGGTGAAACCTCGGGGAACTCTTGTGACGCCTTGCCAGTATCAGAGCTTTTTTATCATTTTATCCAGTTTGTTGTTGACTGTTTCGAGGTAGGAAAGAACTGATTCTGGCATCATACATGTACAATCTATTGGTTTCCTTTGAAATAAATATGTGTTTCAAATAAATGTTTCAATGGATGTTCTATATTGACAACGGCTTTTCCCATCCTGGTGAGGTACTGGACATAATCTATGACGTCACCGAACCACGCTTAATGTTATCGATTGGAAACCCCAGTGACGTTACAAGAGAAATGTCTTGCACTTCTACAGAGGTTTTGACAACTTCAACATCAGAAACACATTAAATTTTTATGTCTGGCTAATGTTTGGTATAAATATTGCCAATCACTTGGACTTATGAAGTATTCAACGTTCTCAATAATAAAATTTATATAAGCTATGATATCTATGTCTCTAGTTATAGATATAAGACCTTAAATTGTCATGCAAAATATTTTCTGGTGAAACTCTGCATTTATTTTTACAGTAACACATCAGTTTTCAATGCTGCACGAATAATGAGATACACGGGCTTCTATTACATATCTTTTAATTATAACTTTCATTTCGTTTTAAACAATTAATTGCCACATAAATACTTTGCTCAACTTTAACTAAGAAAAATTATCGCTGCGCGACATTATTACATCTACTAACTTTTGTTAATTTTAAAAGGGCCATGCTGGAATCTTTGTTTTTTTCTGAAAATTCTAGCTTTGAGAGAAAAACTGGATATTTGTAGAGATTTATACACAGTCAAACCCACAGGCTTTTCGTTATAGGTAGAATTCGTGATTGTATTAACCAAATGCGTGGGATGGCGTGTATTTGAAGTTCTAATTTGCCTCTTTGATTGGCATTGTGTGGTGGATGAGAACTAAATTGTCCAAACCATCCTAATCATTACAAAGAATTAATGCCAGTTTTGAATTTGTTGGCCTAATTATCATTACATTTGAATTGAAAAAGACAAATGAAAGTTTTATTCTCTAAAAAATGTAATATGTGTTCAACACACGATGCTACATCCCCACCCCCACCCGCCCACCCAAAACCCCCACGCCATGTCCTACTCTAGTTTTGTATTGTGATATTGTATTGGGAGTTGAGATATAACGTACCTGTATAGGTATATATATACGCGTGTAAAAGTGAAAGGCAGAAATCTCTCTTGATTATTTCAGATAATACATAATTATGTGATGAATAATCTGATAATGAGCATAGTTTGTGTGTTGTAACTGATGACGGTTTCGCCCATACCCTAGAGTTTTAAACGAGTTAGTAACCGTATTATAAAAAATACAATTTTGCTATAATAAAGAATGAAAAAGGATTTAATGGGAGAATTGTATTAGATTTTTTCAGATAGTTGTGTTACAACAGTCAATCATTATCTAAGGCTATTGTTCTTTCATTAGATATTTATTGACATCATCTGATACTATACAGTACAAACAACAGTATAACAAACTGAATGAAATTGATGAATTATGCTCTACCAAGCTGACTGCATTTATTTATCTGCTGGGGGTTGTAGTAAAAATACTTTTTATGTATTGTTGCATCCTTTTTATTGATGTTATTCCATCTCATGTTCCAGTGTATCATAAACATTGTGTTACATTAATCTAGAGTTAATGATTTTTCCTTCACTTTTGTAGATTTGGTTAGTTTACAAACTTTACATTATCAATAAGATTTTGTTGAAGAGGGACAGTTAAATAAAATTGAATAAACTGATGTCTTTGTTCATTCTCTATGTACTATATCTTTTTATAAATCTCATTAACCTTCATGCACTATTAACGTGGCGTAAATTTCGCAATTCTTTATGTCTTATTTCATATACATGTATCTCAATATACCTTAGATATATGATCAAGTGATACAGTATCACAAATTTGAATAGTAGCAAAAGTGAAAGGATATTTTTGTTTATCAAAACATAATACGAACTGTAATTCTTTCCTGTGGCAACCAGTTGGTTGTGTTTGATTTTTCAAATTAATTGTGAATAATGTCAATTCAAGATTTTCAATACAAATCAGTATCTATCTCATTGAAATGTTCAATTATACGTACACTAAAATGCACAACACTTCTCATCCGGAGGGAATTAACGCCGATGGATCTTTCGCCTTCCGGCTGACATACTCAAAAAATGACTTTTCATGTATTTCAAAATAATATGTGACGGATTTTGCAGCCTCCGTTTCAATGCCCGGAACCTGAAATTCGCTGGCCATAATGGTCCACGGATGCGGACTTTGCCATTATCGAGGGATTTTTTGAGATTCCGGCCGGATGTTTGGTAATATAATGGGGGCGGGGGGGGGGTAGGTTGGATTCAACCCAGGACTCAAAACCCAGGACCTCGAGGCACCGTGTTGAGATGAGAACTGAATATTGTGGTTGTTTTGTAGTCGTTATCTGTATTGATACCCGACGGTTTGGGATAACATGGATGAGTATTTCTTACTGAAAATACACCTCAGAAGTCGGACTTTCCCGTACAATTATAAGGCGAATAGCGCAACGTTTGCCCCTGACGATTGCAGCGCCGCCCGGTGGCAGAGGCGGAACTACGGTTTCACGGAGTTTGCCATTCATATGTTTTTCTGTTGATTATTTGAATTTGTGGTACTAAACGTCATGGTTTGATAGGTATGTGTCAACGCAAGGTATGTATAATTATATGGGAATCAGTTTTTTTTAATATTCCAAAACAAACAAAAACATTTTGAAATGCATTTATCTACTTGTATCTATACAATCCAAATATGCAAGTTTAGATATTATTGCACATTAAACTATGTAAAGGAAACAGACTACATTAGCATTAATGATATGACATATCAATCTATAATTGCGGGTCTGGCGTGCGCCCCTCTTTTCCAGAAATTTGGATCTGCCAGTACCCCTGTAAAGCCCAGTCCGATTAGCTCATCTGTAATGATTAAATTGAAAAAAAAATATAGAAAGCTGGAAAGTTCAATATAGATGCTTGACTATGTCTAGATTCAATATCCGAAGAGTTTCTATTTGTTGCCTTTGAGCATTTTCAAAAAATGTGTATCAATGTGTCTTCAGAAGGGGCACAGAATACATGCTCAAAAGCCATTCTGGACAGTCGCTTTTTCCAATGTGTGCATTATGTATCCATTTAAAATCTTCATATTTTGTATTCTAATGACCTAAACTTTTGTTTATATTAGCTGATCAATACAAATAATTTAGCTAGATCTGTATCTGTCTGTTGTAAATGGTGTGTGGAATCCATGGTTAGGTGACCTGCTTTTTACATGATGCTCAACCACAAGCATAGCAAGAATGTTTCAGGATATGACACAATTTTACTGCATTTTTATATGTTGTCTGCGAATCAGCTTAGGGTCTTTGTAATCAATATTCGCTTTTGCTTTTATTCATGTATATATTGTGGTTGCTTTGCCTTTTCGTTGTCATACTTACTATCATGTCGCATACCGGTAATATATTTAAATCAAATAAGTAAAAAAAGAGATTAGAATATTACACTGTATGACAAATTCTTATAAATTTGGAAAATATGAAATAGTTATTTCTATGATAATCGTGTTATAGATATAAAATTGGTTGTCAAATAAAATATGAAAATCTTACCTTTTATTTTTTTCGTATTGTCCTTCAGCATACACATATTCCCTTAGGTCCTCTGCAATAGAAAACAAACTTACTTTTAACTTTATGAGATGGTGACCTGAGGAATCCCCACTTATGATATCTTTTAGTCTAAAGAACAAGTACAAGCAACTACATAACTATCTACTCATGGAATTATAATTGTTGCGCTCTTTTGCATATTGTGATTTTCACTTATAGGCCTATTTTTTTTTATTTGCCAAAATAAACTTATTGTTTTATGACAATCAAGTGCCATTGTTGTTAAGCAGATATTCCATTTACAAATATTGGCTCAAATGTCCACTCTCCCCAAATGATGGGTAAAACCGAAGTCATTGATAGTGATAAACGACCCATAACAATTTTGATTTTTTTTTAAACATTTGGGTGATAACCGGAGAGGGACGAAAACAACGAATGATGACAATGAAGTTGCTGTTGATTTTTCGTCCCCACACAAGGATATAAACTGGCCCAATATACTAATTTTGGTGCATTCTTCTGCGACCTTGAGGCCTTCTCCATATGTGACTAGCTAGGCGTCGTCTGATCTCTGATGACGATTCGCGGTACTGGGTTGCAGTGCAAATTTATGTTTCTGATGGTCAAGTCGATCCTGTTGGCTGTCTATTGGCGATTTTATAACAAAGATTGCAGACATCTTGGCCTCGTCATTTGCGTAATAAAGTCTATGACGACCTCACATGGGTTCAGATATTAAAATCTGCCTATCCACCTAACAGTAAAGTATTTCAAATATATATATAGAGGAGCTCATTTATAATCAGCGCGTATTTACTTGTTGTTGGCGCTGTATGGCTGGGAATGCAGTCAGGACATGGAGGGGACAGGGTTGGGTGCTGTCAGAATGGGGGTTGGGGAGGTATCTAGACAGTGCGGATGCTGTAGACCCATGCAATGCAATATTTGTAGTTGAATAGGGGTGGTAGTACATGTATATGGGTGGTGTCACCGTGGGCAGGTGCTATCAGAATGGAGATTCTAAATTGTTACTACTTTCGTGGTCTGAGTTTTCATTGGGTGTGGGTGTGTGGTGGGCAGAGCTGACCGTTAGAACAGTTGTAAAGTGCTGGGTGCTGGGGCGGGTTTGGCAGGATAGTGCGAACGCTGTAGACCCAGGGTATGCCACCAATATTTGTTGTTGAATATCATCGGGATGGGCAAGTCATTATGTTCATCACACACACCATACAGTCATCACTCAATTTTGTTTCAAATTCATGATGGTCATCACGGGGTCGACTTTAAAACAGCATTTGTAAGCCGCTATACATTTTGGGGAAAAACATTTTGAAATAGGATCACTACTCAACAACAATCATACGTGATTGTCGTAAAACAATAAGTTTATTCTGGAGGTGAATCGATGTGTAAAAATGTCTAAATCGTTCAGAACGTCGACATTATCTTTGAAGTAAAATTAAGTCAGGTATAATCTTATGACACCTGGTTGCCTCCTGGAATGATGGACGCACGTATGCACGCACGCTCGCACGCACGCACGCACACACACCTACGCCATTCACTCAACAACATCAGTAAGTTGTATAATTATAAAACTGGCAGCATGGTTATAATGTTACGAGTCTGTTTTCAGAATCATGAGGTCGTGTGTTGGCCATTCTATAATGGAAGCTTTGTGAATCAGACGCCTTTTATAAGACTTACCTCCAAAAACGTGTGGGTATCTTGTGTCAGAGGATAGGGCGATGGATTCGTCCCCAAAGCCTTGTGAGTTTGAGTTCCCACTACGTCTGTTTTCTACAACATTATGCAATCTGCTTAGACACTTTCATTTATTTTCAACAAAATACAAAGACAAAGATGGGTCTAAAGTTGGCAAATCAATAGGTGGCCAATAAATTCCACTTTTCACTTTTTGTTGCTTTTCCCACTATTTTTATTTCATTTTATCTCACTTCTAATAAACTTTCTTAAATCTCTCACTAGTACAGTATATGATATAATTTTCAGTGCATTTGTATGTCCAATTTTATTTTTAAGCTGGGTATAACGGTACGAGTCTGTTTTCAGAACCATTCTATAATGGAAACTTTGTGGATCAGACGCCTCAAGACTTACCTCTAAATACATGTGGATATCTTTTGTCAGGACTAAAAACATGTGGATATCTTTTGTCAGAGGATAGGGCGATGGATTTGTCCCCAAGGCCTTGTGAGTTTGAGTTCCCACTCCGTCTGTTTTCTACAACATAAGGATAAGGATAAGGACAAGGTCTAGGCAGCCGCTGAGCAGCGTCAAAAAAAGAGGGACATTCAGTATTTATGACAGGGTGGGTAGGATTATTTTCCAAAAATGCTGTGAAAAAATTGATATCCCCCCTCAAATCTCTGTGAAAAAATGGTATACCCCCTCAATTTCCTGTGATAGAAATTGATGACAGTTAACGCAATCGTTGTCAGAGTTAACCCAAATCCGATTTGATGGGTATCAAATCCATTATATAAAAAAAGGAAATTTTAATACAGAATCTCTAAAAATAGGGGTAGATTTATTTTCTGAGAAAAATTGATACCCCCCCCCCCCACACACACACACACACTCACAAAGTGTGTGAAAAACACACATAGCCACCCCCCAAACATTGTGACAAAAATTTTATGGCCACACACACAAACACACACACACACACACAAACACACAATGGTCCCTAAGATCTGCTTAGACACTTTCATCAACCTTCAACTAAATATGGAATTTCCTCTATTTTGGTTATTACAGTCACCATCTTGGACTTCTCTATAGTGAGATGGGGTAATTCAACTCAGTTGAAATTATATATATGCATTATATAGTAATCTTTCAGATAATTACTAAACATGGCCAAACCAATCATGTGATTTCGAAAAATTAAGCGTACAGTAGATCATATTACCATATTTTCATCAAAAAAAACTCTTACTTTGTTAATATTTGAACAAAGACATTAATTTCCTTGATGATAAAACCTAAGATTACAAGCCATAACCATTCATCTAAGTGGTATGATATGGCACTTATTAAAATATCCTTGATTTAGAACGTTACGACTGCCATCTTGAATTTCTTTACAGTAAGGAGGATAATTCACTTCAATTTTTCTCCAATTTTGTCAATACTTAAATCTTTGGTGTCCATGAAAACCGAACTTTAGATAGCAAAGTGAAGGACATAAATGGTAAAATTATGCTTTACAGAGGTGCTATAGGGTTCTTGAAAATATCTTTAACTTTTGGCGGCCATCTTGAATTACTCCTTCAGAGCCGGGGTAGGAAAAGTCTACCTTGGTGATGTAATTGCCCAAACATGTTCTGAACATGAAAATAAAGATAAATTCTCTGGACAAGATTTGCACACGGAATCCACCCCATGTGCTGGACTATCGCATAGTCTAACGCATGAAATACAAATGCGTAGAGCAAGTGCTCAAGTGGGCAGAACTCAAATTATGTGCATGCACATCCTATTTACAAGCTTTACATTTACTAAACAAATTATTATTTCTTCTCCTGTTTGTTATTTCGCCTCGATCTACGTCTTGGTTTATCGTCAAACGTGTGCATTCCCTTGGAGATTATATGCTAATACATAACCCTATAATGATGTGCCCATAACTTGAGCACTTGCTCTAAGTTTAACTTTTACAAACATGTAAAAGAAAACAAATAAATACTGACAGCAAGAATAAAACCATATAGAATCACACCTACTTTGAACGTATGCAAAACTGAGTGCACTCTACCTGATTGTATTGGTGCTGCTAGGGTCTGCAGCGCTCCCAGCATAAGCAGCAGTCCAAACATCCTCAGCAGCATGATGATGATCAGCTGTAGTAGTGTCCACTTGTGTAGGAGGAAACAAACTTGAAGCTTGTTCTAGAAGAGACGCGCAAGATTGACGCAGTGGTCCAGGCGTGGGGGCTTAAATAGTGAGGGCGTTCAGCACCCAGCGCATCACATGCTACATCGAAAGTGTAGATCTACACCCGTGAAGGCCATAACAGGAATGTAGGTTATAAAGCTGTAAAGGGTGGCATTGGTTTGGGTATTCATTGTAACTCGAAAGGGGGCATTTTATTAGGACGCTCAAGGATATCAAAATGGGTTCAATGGGAACAAAAACACAAATATTTTCTTGCATGGTCAGCTCCATTGGTTATGAGACGTGTACTCAGCACGTAAAGTAGGTGGTCCTTACAGATATTTGAGCACTTCACAGAGGTTCTGGGTAATTATGGTATACGGAGTACTGGTCCATATAAACGGTATCTGTGTAAAGATGGTCACTTCAGAGGCGGTCTTCTTAAGGAGGTTTTACCTATCTATAATTGTAGTTGGTCAAGGTTTTTTCTGATGAATATTAATATATGTATGTAAATTGCTTCGAGTCGAGGTTGCATACTTTTTAGGAGAACGATGATATTTGTAACCTGAAAATAGCAGCAAAGAGATCGACTATTTGATTAACATAAATTTGTATGGAAGATGTGGAGAACAAAAAGAACAAGTAGAACGCACAATAAGTGTGCTGCTGTTCACATAGTAGAATAACGCAATAGTATGAGTGCAAATACCACTCCACCGCCTCAGTCATATACAATGCCTACATTTCATATATAGGAAAATGAATGCTGGGAGCAGTGGCAGATTCGTTAGTTTCAAGATCGGGTGTTTTTAAAAGGTTTTCAAAATCAGAATAGTAGTGCGCAGAGATTCGGCATACGCCTCGTGAATGTCACTAGAATGTCGGAACAGTGTGCAAGAAATACAAATTATGAGACTAGAACAGTTTGAAAACTGCCACCACCCCTCACCCAACACTATAGTAACAATGCCCCCTCCTCGATTTCTGATATCACCCGACTCTGTCCTGATAGAACCTGCCACCCCCCCCCCCCCCCCCCACATCATCCACTTCTATTTAACAACAAATATTGAAGTATTGGATAGCATGGGTCTACAGCAAACCTTCAACTCCGCAACCCTCGTCCTGGCAACCCCCTCCATATATGTACCTATTGTGAATAATAACGTGCCACGTGCTTCAGTGCAGAGTTCACACCTAGTCAGATGACAACGCGGCCTTGCACCGGTAGCCAGCCAAGACCTGAAGGAACAAAGGCGCAAGGTGTTCTTGTGTCGTGCGTCCGCACTATTGTGGGTACATCTTAAAGCTGAGCCTTCTTTTGCGTGGCAATCGGAATGACAGCGTTTACCAACTATTTTTCGTTCATTGACTTTTCTGAGGGAAAGGGGTGGGTTCTAGTGTAGTTAGTAGGTGAATATTACACCCTTTTTTCTATAATGATGTTAGAAATGTAGCTGTTGGTGTAGTCTGATAATTCAGATACATGTAGGTGTTGGCACCCCCTACCATTAATCAACAACAAATATATTCCTCGTCCTGACAATACCCTTACTATTAGGTGCATTTGGAAGATTAGGCCCTATTATTTGAGCCCATGTGACGCGTTGGAAGTCTTCGTGACGCCAAATGACTCCAATATTGCTGACGTAGTCTGCCATTTTTGTTAGAAAATCGCCAATAAACATGCGTCACACCATTTTGACGATGATAAAAAAATACAAACTTACAGTACTACCCTATACCATGAACAATCCTGTAGTTACAGGTGTCTAGCTGGTCGGTTTAAAGAGTCGTTCGACACACATCGCACCAAAATTATCATATTGATATAAAGAATAAATACGGTATATAGCCTTGACCAGTATTTCCCAGTATTTACCGGTGGGAACGTGCCTCTATAGACGGAGTTCTTTTCAACATTGGGAACTAAATAGCTGGCCACAAAATGCTTTTGACTTGTTCAGTTAATAGTGACACGAAAATAGGCTGTGTCAATGTCGTCGGGACCTGCAGGATAATTGATGCGGCCCATTCAAGACCATTTCATTACAGATAAAA
>CM032667.1:34754381-34828495 GCA_019095985.1 Streblospio benedicti
TGGTTGATGAGGCGTGGGCGGTCCGCTGGGAGTAGGCCCAATGTTGGCACACGGCTGGTGAGCAGGGCCGGCGCAGCGCAGGCTGGTGTGGGCGCGGTCCCTTGGGAGCAGCGTGGCGTGGCGTGGCCAGCAGCGCCCGCAGTAGTCAAGGCGGCGGCGGCGAGATCCCAGGTCCTGGGGGAGCAGCGGCGTCGTCAGGCTGATGTCCAGCGTGCGGTAGCTGAGGCGACGGCAGCGAAGCAGGCGGCGGCGAATTGCTCAGTGAGGCAGACTGGAAGCAGTGGAAGGCTGTTTCAATGCGTGACTATCTCCGCCAATGTTGTAGTTGAATAAGTCAGCTTGAGAGGTTTCGTGTTTATTCATCAACTCAGCTGACAGCGCAGCGTCCCAGCTTATATAGCATTGGCTAGACTGGATTGGTAGCGTTGTGCTTAGGCGAGCGGTGTTATGCGAGACTCCAGCAGTGAGTGCTGGGGTCTCGTATGCCTTTCACAGTTTCAAGATCAGGTTTTTTAAAAGGTTTTCAAAATCAGAATAGTAGTGCGCAGAGATTCGGCATACGCCTCGTGAATGTCACTTGAATGTCGGAACAGTGTGCAAAAAATACAAATTATGAGACTAGAACAGTTTGAAAACTGCCACCACCCCTCACCCAACACTATAGTAACAATGTCCCCTCCTCGATTTCTGATATCACCCGACTCTGTCCTGATAGAACCTGCCACCCCCCACCCCCGCCCCCATCATCCACTTCTATTTAACAACAAATATTGAAGTATTGGATAGCATGGGTCTACAGCAAACCTTCAACTCCGCAACCCTCGTCCTGGCAACCCCCTCCATGTATGTACCTATTGTGAATAATAATGTGCCACGTGCTTCAGTGCAGAGTTCACCTAGTCAGATGACAACGGCCTTGCACGGTAGCCTGGCCACACCGGTAGCCTGGCCAGCCTGGCCTTGCACCGGTAGCCACCTGACCTGAAGGAACAAAAGGCGCAAAGGTGTTCTTGTGTTGTGCGTCCGCACTATGTGGGTACATCTTAAAAGCTGAGCCTTCTTTTGCGTGGCAATCGGAATGACAGCGTTTACCAACTATTTTTCGTTCATTGGCTTTTCTGGGGGAAAGAGGTGGGTTCTAGTGTAGTTAGTAGTTGAATATTACACCCTTTTTCTATAATGATGTTAGAAATGTAGCTGTTGGTGTAGTCTGATAATTCAGATACATGTAGGTGTTGGCACCCCCTACCATTAATCAACAACAAAATATTCCTCGTCCTGACAATACCCTTACTATTAGGTGCATTTGGAAGATTAGGCCCTATTATTTGAGCCCGTGTGACGCGTTGGAAGTCTTTGTGACTCCAAATGACTCAATATTGCTGACGTAGTCTGCCATTTTGTTAGAAAATCGCCAATAAACATGCGTCACACCATTTTGACGATGATAAAAAAATACAAACTTACAGTACTACCCTATACCATGAACATTCCTGTAGTTACAGGTGTCTAGCTGGTCGGTTTAAAGAGTCGTTCGACACACATCGCACCAAAATTATCATATTGATATAAAGAATAAATACGGTTATAGCCTTGACCAGTATTTACCAGTATTTACCGGTGGGAACGTGCCTCTATAGACGGAGTTCTTTTCAACATTGGGAACTAAATAGCTGGCCACAAAATGCTTTTGACTTGTTCAGTTAATAGTGACACGAAAATAGGCTGTGTCAATGTCGTCGGGACCTGCAGGATAATTGATGCGGCCCATTCAAGACCATTTCATTACAGATAAAAGAAAATAGATGAATGCCCATGCCAGCCTCAAGGTGAGTGCATAAGTGACATCACAACGGTACACACATCTTCCCTGGTCCCCCCCCCCCACCCCCCACCCCAAAAAAAATAAAAAAATAAAAAATAAAAAAGTTAAAGAACTAGATCATTTTTTTTATATATTTTATTTAATATGCTACACGGTGTTTCGGGCAAAGCCATCATCAGGCACAATGAACATTAGTTTTAAGTGGCAATGGTTTTATACTGTAGTTTATGGTCTGCGAATTAATTTGGTTTATAGTCTGTAATTAGTTAGATGTTCTACGTTATGGAGGCATGTTTCAATAGGAACTTTCTTCTGTGTCTGCAGCTGCTGGCAAGTTCATTTCTATTGTTTAGGGTGGAAAAGTTTGGGTGGCATATTATATAATATTTTTCGGTTGTGCACAGGTTGCACCTTTTACTTATCGGTGAGTACGACTTTGCATGTGCTAGTATTCTCCAGGTTATTTTATACGGAGTTTCGCTGTCTTTTAAGCTCCATACGTGTTTGCTGAGTGCTGTGGCGTTTCTCTGGGCTTGGTTGTTGAAGCTGGATTTATGCGAGTTGAATCTGGTTTTAAAAGTGCCTTCCATAGGGCTTACGGCCAGTTATTTTAGCATGGAGTGGCCACCTCGGGAAAGTTCCTTATTGAAATGGGTGAATGAATTGGGTGAATTTTTTGGGTGAATTTTTTGTAGCCGGCTGCAGATACCTGGACTGGGTTGCTGAACGCAACAAGAACGAAAAGCTATACTGTGCGCCTACACTACAGAACAACAGAACGGCGTGTTGTTGATTGTGTTACCCCCCCCCACCCCCACCCCCTCCTATTACATACGTGCCGGCGACACGTGTACCGCGGGGGTATACCGACGGCACAGCTTTTGTTTTTCTTTGTTTTTTAAAAATATTATTATATTTCAGCCAAATTATTATCATAATTGGTCACATTTCATACACAACCAAAGGTAGTCACATCATTTCTTCTGTCCTAATTGAGAAATAAATGACACAGTTATGAGATATATTCAATAGTTCTTTAAGCCTTTATAATATCTATGCACTTGCCATAAAACAGTAGATTATATGCAATTTCTATTATTTATAACTACATTCTACTTCTCACAAGCAAACTAGATCAATACTGCTAGAGCATTAGAAGTACATCGCAACATTCAGTCTTGACATCCTGGTAATGAGTAGTCAATTTTACATTGTTCAAGAATTTTAAGTGTTCTTCAAATAACATTCATTTAAGAATAAAAACATTTCACAAAATGTGGCAAAATATAAGCTAACAATAAATTGTTTAAAAGTAAAAAAAGATATCAATTGAATGCAATGCAAATTTCATTAAGAACTTATAAGAATTGGGGCATCATATAATTTTCTTACAGTTATGACTTGAGGTCATTTATCTTTGTTAACTTTCGCAAGAAGAAAATCCCTGCATGTAAACTGAATGTTTGTGGCTGTGAAAATTACGTATATAACAATAAAAATACTAGCTATAATCACAGTTAGCTCGCAAAATTCTATATGCACCACACGCATACTAGACCAGGAATTGTACTCCAAATATGGCCTAATCCGTGAGAAATCAAAACAAAAATTTAAAGCTCTTGCATGTGATTCAACAATATCTTGGGGATCATATATCAAAAGTATACCAAAAGCAACTTCAGCGGAATAATTCTAATTTTGATTTGAAAAGTTACACTTATGTGATCTAAATCAAGAGCTGTTTCTGAAAAAAAAACATGTATTCACTATCTACGACTAGATCGACGAGATGTTTTACATCAGATACCCATAGTTATTGGGTGCATCCCTCAATATGAGGAGCTTATTCAATCACCCAACTATGATGTCCATTCAAGTCATTAGAATTCTTTTCAATCGTGTAATATATTGACAGAAAAGTGTTCAAAAACACTGAAGAAAAATCTCATATTTAGATATTATGTCACTGGAATTGCAAGTATGTGCACTTACATGAATTGCAGTACAAAAGAAGTTACAAATGTTTCATGTAATGATGCCACGCATTCACCACTATATACAAAAGCCTAAGTGTAAAAATAAACTCATCCTGTTTCAGCTTAACTTTCCATTTAAACACTTTGAATGATGTATTCCAACTCAATCAAACATCCATAAATCCGTTTTGCTCAAATTCTAGCTTACTTTAGGCAGCTTTTTTCTAGTCTGCAACAGCAGCACCATTTACTACTTCTGTCGCTTAAGAGCTGGAAAGAGTTCCAGAATTCTAGAGTTCACAACATGAGCACCATGGCGCTGTGACTCTGCAGTGGCTCTGGGAGTTCCAGCGTGCGCAGGCGCCAAGTGTTCCTCTCCACATCGTACTCCTCGATATCTTTAGAAGCTCCATTGGCGTCAGCACCGCCGAACATGGTGATGCGGCCTGCAACGTACGGTGTGTGTCACAAAAATCGCAAGTGATTTGCTGTGTATAAGTTAGACGTTATATAAATGGTAATGTAGTACTGTACTCTATGTTACTTTTAGTCCACAGATAGAGGAGATTGGAATGCATTAGTATTCTTATAGTAAGTTTGTGAGAGATTATCGAGAGGAAAAGAGCACTGGATGATTGTTTACATTGCACTCACGACAACACACCCCTCAGCCAGTACCTGATCCATGGGAGTGGGATTAGGGGTTCACCACCCCTCATCCTATTACATATATCACCATTCCCATTCCTTAAAACCCTCACCAAAAACCTGCATCTGCCTCTGCAAGACTCACCCTGGTAGTAGGCGGGTGCGTGGTACACATGCACCTGGTCGCACGGCTTCAGGGTCGTCCACGTGTCAGTGTCGGGCCGGTAGCACACGCACAAGCGGTCCCAGCCGCCCACGAGGTACAAGGCGCCGGTCTCACCCGCGGCCACCAGACCCGCCCCCCAGGGTGTCCCCACAGACGCCGGCAGCGGGCTGTGCATGACAGAGATGGCAGAATAGTCTTTTAAAGGATGCGGCAAGGGGACTGGCCTCAAGCGGTCTTAATAGAGAGGTGGTCTACTTATGGGAGTCTCTGTTGTATCCAGTAGTGGGGTCAAAGGTGTTTCATTACAGAGGTGATCTCTTCATACAGGTGGTCGTAATTGGAGGTAATATTATATTCTGCTTGGTACTACTTGCGATACATGCATTCTTGTTTACATTTTTGGCACATAGATGGGTTCATTTAGTCATACAAATACATGTGTTTTTATTCATATTCAGCAATTAATTTCTTTGTAACTAACTATTTTCGTGCCGCTGATTTAACATTTTAATTGTAAATAGACAAACACCATCTTATTCAATCCAGCCTTTATTGATATTCGTGACTCCATGATTGTCCACATGCTTCTTGATTGATAAAAGCTGCAGCACACTGCATAGATCCAAAAGCTAGCGTGGCTCTGGGAAAGACTATAAACGGGGTTGTTTTTTCAGAGGGAGACATTGTGCTGCAACAGATCACAGTTGTTCTAATTTTGAAGGGAGATGAAAGCAAATCACTCATTTGTTCTTTATTTCAAACATATTCATCCAATAATAAATGGAGGCCCATTCTCAGACATTAACAGTAAAGTGTACAAATCAAAACCAATATTAAGCAAAATTATAGTTAGAAACTCAATAAGCAATGAGTTTGCCTGAAATGGGTGTTCAGTCAATGATCGAGACCGTACATTAAAGTGTGCATATCAAAACCAATAATATCAAACATAAATTATAGCTAAAAGCATTGGAACTGCATGTCCCTCAAAAGCTCAACAAGCAATAAGTTCGCCTGAAATGGGTGTCCAATCAGTGATCGAGACCGTACCTTCTCCACGTCCACTTGCGGGTGGTGAGACTGAGCTTCTGCACGGGGAGGGGGCCCGACTCGCCACCGGCGGCAGACCGCACGCCACCCCCACGCAGGTGGTTCTGCTGGTGCGTGTTGAACACCACGTAGATATCGTCGCCGTCGGGCGTGGCCGCTGCGATGGGTAGGAGCATTGGCTGCTGCATGGGCTGGCTGCAGGAAGAGACACATTGTACGTCTGTAGGGGCTTTGTTATTGCCATTGCTGCATATTTGCTGTGTATAATTTAATCATCTGTTAGTATTACTATATGTAATATATTGCACTGTGCCCTCATTCTTTTGTAGGATTTATTATGATTATGATTTTTTATCTTTTCATTTTTGTCATTTCAATTTGAGTTTGTTGTGATTCAACATATGCAGCATTTTCGTAACTTTCTTTGTATTCATTTTTGTTATTTACACCTAAATTGTCTCTATGATGTAGATCTGTTCATTTTTGTTTCTCATGATTTGTATCTTTAATCTATAGTTTATTAACTCCACGAGAGTGTCTCAAGAAATGTGAATAAAATATCCCCACAAGCTCAATAAGCCTCTTATACACTGCATATATTTTCAATCTTACAATGTTATATCCCCGTTAAGGGTTAAGGTGAAAGCTCTATTAATTTTGAACATTTCCAATTACCCAAGGTATGTGTAAGCTATCTATAGCTGTGGGTAAATTCAAAACTACTCTTTAATATTTTTTTTACAAAACAAAAATATTTTAGTGTAATTATTTGATAAAATCTGCACAAAACTTTAGGAACATGCGTAGAAAGTCAGAGAAAATGTACATATTTTAGATTTTAAAAGACTTCATCCACTAATATTTAAAGTTACCCCACCTTTATTTTTATTTTCATGTTTGATATCAATGTAAAGTTATTTAGATAAACTTGAATGGTGAATCTAGGTCACTGTCAATATCTCGTATTATCACGCACATCAAAATGAAAAATGCTTTACAACTTTTCATAGATATCAAATTTCGATATTTGAAGGCTGGGACGACTGACGACTGAGATAATATCATTAGATGAAGTCTCCTTTTTTGAATAAGTATATTTTCACTAACTGACAATACCTAAACTTTGTTCTGTTCAGTTCACAAAAATCTCATTTAGAATACTGTTATAAAAAAAACAAAAAATGAAGACTAGTCCATAAGTTATTCTTCCTTTGAGTATATGAGAATTATGTACAGTAATGCTCCTATCATAAAGGGCGAACTCAAAAAGGGCAAAATTTAGTGAGCTTCCCTCTTAAATGTTGTCATCCAACTGGAAAAGGTTTGCCGAATTAGACTTATATCACAACCCAAAAACCATTCCCGTCTTTAGAGTTTGCAACCAACAGGTTCCCATCTGGGAGACGATGCAAGGCTTATAACGTCAAATAATTAGAAAGTTCTCTGCATTGCATCCAATATATGGTAAATGAAGTTGAATAAAGTTAGTTAGGATGAGTTGATGCTTTGAAAAATTTAATTTCACAATATTTCGCCTTAACCAGGCTTCTTCAGGTCCAAATTAAAAAAACTGATTTGGACCTGAGGAAGCCTGTATAATGTAAATATAAATGTAAATGTCGGTTTATTGTCTACTATCCAGAGGCTCAGTCGACTCATTTACACCAGGTCATTGGCGTCTTTAACACTCCACGTTTTGCCTTTCTCAACTCCCTGGGGAGCATACAACACTGGCTGCATACAGCATTGCTGCTGTAGCGCACACGTACTAATTACTCGCCAACCTGTACCTATTTTACATCTAGGTATAAGGCTAAATATTGTGCAATTATTTTTTTCAAAGCATCAACGCATCCTAATTAACTTTATTTAACTTTATTTACCTTTATAACCTCAAATTCGTTTGTTTGTTTTTGTTTTTGTAAAATTTATGAATTACGTGAGCTTAGTTTGTTAATAGTTTAGAGCCTCACACTCACCGGGGTTCCCACTGCAGCGTGTACATGTTGAGAGCCTCGCACTCGGCCAGCACCTTCTCCCGCCTGTCGGTCAGAATACCACATTATCAGTCAGGAAATTCCTCTCATTTCAAACACCTCTAGTCAATGTGGCCAGTGCTATAACAGGAGCACTTCCAAAATTTGGCAGGTGATATTGAAAGGGCACTTTCCAAAATCCGAAGTTGTTGAAAAGGTGAGCGCCGAAGGTGCGGTTACGAGGGCCATAGGCGCGAAGTATAGCTAGTGGGGTCTGGGGGCATGCTCCCCCAGAAATCTTTTGAAATGGATGTCTCTAGAAGCTCTCTGGTGCATTTCTTTTCTGAGAAAGTACACACACACACACACGCACACACACACGCACGCACGCACGCACGCACACACACACACACACACACACACACACACACACACACACACACACTTCTCCCCCTCTGGCGCATGATTAAGGGGGCAGCAACTCTGTACAGAGGGGGCTCAAATACATGATTTTGGCTGACGGGGGGTGGGGGTGCAGTGGTAGCCGCCTTACTTGTCTGCGCCGCCCAGGACGAACACGTGGTTGCGCGCGCACACGGCGGTGGCGCCACTGTGCGCGTGACGCATGTCCGGCAGACGAGTCCACTTGTCGTCTGTGACACTGTACTTGTAGGACCTGCAGCAGACAGCATTGTCATTGTTATTGCTACCACATGACTTTTTATTCACAGAGAGCTCTAAAGTGGTGACTTTCATGTTGTTGTTTCAAGCAGTTTAAGATTAGGTATTTTTCAATACAAAAGTATGTTGATCATAAAGGACCTGAGCTGCATACGTGAACCAATGAGAGGGTGTATTGATTGTTTTTTGCATCTTAAATATTTTTTAATCTACACAGTAGAATAATGTTTTTACATATTTCTTATGAAATTACAAACTTTGCCATGGAAACGAGCTTATATCTCAAGTCTCCGTGGACTCTTGCAAGAACAGCACGTGTTTCCACAAACTAGAGCGTACACACATACATAGGAACAAAACAACTGCAAATGCTTCCGCTTCATCTGAAGCAACGCTAATATAGAAGTGGTGGTACTTTTGATTTGCAATCATTTGTAGTCATTTGGTAATTGGTCATTGGTTTGAAAAATATAAAAAATAACTGCCAACCTTTTTGATATGGACGGGCCCATTCCGCCTCCCAACACAACGAACTCGTCGTCTGCCGTCTGGAAATATATGAATTTGTGTATTTTTGTTTTTGTTTCTAGTTTCGTTTGTTGTTGTTTTGTTTTGTTTTTGCTGTGTGATATTGTTTTGTTTTTGGTTTTTGTTTCGTTTGTTGTTGTGTGGTTTTTTGTTTGTTTGTTGTTTTTTTTTTTTTTTTGTTTTTTTTGACTGGGCATTAGGAGTTTAGAAAGACTGGGCACTAGGAGTTTAGAAATACAAAACCTAATAAAGATTATTACACCTCTTCA
Organism: Streblospio benedicti; assembly: GCA_019095985.1. Taxonomy (NCBI): domain Eukaryota; kingdom Metazoa; phylum Annelida; class Polychaeta; order Spionida; family Spionidae; genus Streblospio; species Streblospio benedicti. The sequence continues at coordinate 34,763,501 of CM032667.1, forward strand.
AACACACCTGAGATGAGACAATGGCCAAAGTTTAAAAGGCTACACTGAGGTCTACACTGTCCTCAGACACTGTCCTGACTGATTCGGCATTATATTATACATTCGAGACTATATGACTCAAGCTTTACCTTGCAGACACTGTAGTTGTGCTGCTTCATGTCGTCTGGAAGATCTGTCAAGTTCTGCCACATGAATCCGTCAGATACTGCATTCAGTATCCACACGATACTGCTGATACTGGCGCCGGCGATGCCTCCCACCACCACGAACCGGGGCTCCTTGGGCTTGGGAGTAGGTGGGCCTGTAATACAAACAAGTTTTAACACAATGAGTATCATTTTGGTGTAAAATCATAATTTTGGGACAAAAATAATCAAATGATTCCTTTAAGATTTGAACGTCAGATTTCAGTATGCTTACATTTTAATTTAGCTGCATTTTCACCAGAAATATCATTTTGGAGTAAAATTACAAATTTTGGGAGAAAATCAAATGCATTCGAAATTCAACTTCTGTTCTTGTTACTACGCTTATATATTGATCTGTATTCAACATAATAATTGCAAAACTGGTAAATCTTCTATAATTGTAGGAACTGAATATCTTATTATAACAACAAATACATGTGCTGACTGTGAAATAATGCCTAAATATCATTTGCCATTGAACATCCTCTGGGAATAGATTCCCAAACTAGTAAATAGTGCACGTATCTTAATTTCACTCTATGAATACGACGCTCTGATATCAGACTCTCATATTTTCCCCGTGGAACTTACATTCTAATACCTCAGCACCCCATGCATAGAGAAATAACGTAATAAACCATTGTCACACCTCTGTCAAATTTGATGGACTGCCGCAGGTCTAACTTGCCCGCCGTGGGCCCCATGGACAGGCGCTTGTGCTGTGTGCGGTGGCCAGCACGCCTCAGGCCCTGGTCCTCAGGGACGGCTGCGGCTGTGGCGTCACCCTCGGCGAGGGGCGGAGACCGGTGTCTGGGCGGCGAGTGTTGCCGAGGTGGCTTTGCCGGGCCCCGCAAAGGTGTGCTGGACAGTACGTACGCGTTTACCACGTGCGTTATATGAGAGCGCCGATGCCCTTTTAGGAACGGTGCAATATATACCAGGGAGGGGGGACTGATGCATTTGGTAGGGGAACAGTGCAAAGTAGGGGAACCGGATCATTTTTCATTCTCGTTTGGCATGGGATATGTACTTTTTTCAGCTGCTGAAATCCCGCCTCGATGTGAGCGAATCGGTACAAATTAATCACGCGAATATTCATGGGAGGGGACGCAGTCTTGTTTTTTATGAATAGAGGTCATGGGACATCAGGGTTTTTTTTTCGTCGTATCAGCAGAGGACAAGACCTTTTTCAAACAAGTTTTTCTGTATGCACCGGTCCCCCTGCCTGTTAAATATTGCACCGTTCCTTAGTATGAAGTGTAAAGTGCGAAATTTGCTTTAGAAATGGGAAATGTGCACAAATGCAGCAATTAGGGAAATTAGATACAGTTAAAGTGTTAATTTGGAACAGGAGCGTAAAGCTTACGCTTGATATGATATAAGATACATACGTCCCCAATCTCTTATTTTTTGTCTTGAAATTGTAAGACCCCATTCCCTTTTCTGATGTCTTCATATATACAAGTTGTAATTGTTTTTGTGTTTTTTTTTTGAGTGTGTTTTTTTTTGGGTGGGGGTGCTCATGGTGGCCTGCTGGTGGTAGTTATTCAGTAGGAAGTAAATTTGTATTCCTTATGAAAAATATTTGGAAAGAAGTATCAAAATTTACTTTTGTTGCATGCGATATCCGCAAAAATGCTTCATATAGAAGAATTTGAAATGGTTGGGTTTGTTTTGCACATATGCCATATATTTTATATTCATAATGTATAATTTATTTAAAGTGACTAATAAGCCCCTAGATAGGGCTGGGTATAATTTGTATTTTTTTAAAATCCTCTGTAAATGTAATGTTTATACAATGTTAATAAATAAATAAATAAATAAATAAATAAATAAATAAATAAATAAATAAATAAATAAATAAATAAAATCAATCAAATCATCAGTAACAATTGAAACTACACATCAAGTACTTACTCTTTCTGGTTGGGTGGATTGGGCAGTCGCTTGCCCACGATTGGTGTAAACTCCATGGCAGGCGGATCCCTGAACTTTGGAGATTCCACCACAGTTGGTGAGTTTGGGTGATTGAATTGAGACAGGATATTCTCGCCAAAGTCGTCCATGCTGAATTTGGGCTTGATCGACTTGGGAAGAGCATTCACCGGAGGGATTGTGTCTACAATAGGTACAAAATATGAGGTATGCAGTCCAAGTATTTATAATGCAGCTACAAAGCCAGACATTACCAAATATGGAAGCCGAATCAGTCATGGTATTTTAGGCATGCTATATATTTTTCATCTCCTACCCTATAGTAAATATTCGGGTATGAACAATTGTAGCTGTCCGACTATTTCTGCAGAGTAGACTATACCACAAGTTACTGCATTGCAACACTGTACACACGTGACATTACATCACACTAAACCACCTCACATGAAATCACATTACAATCCATTTTGCTGGCAGATCCAGGTTTTGAAGTAACATGTTTCCCTTTCCCCAAAAGTTTCATTTTATTGGATTTCTTCATTTTTGCTAGCATTTGTGTGTAGGAACCCAGTAGAATAAACTGATCATCAGTACCCCTTTTCTGAAAACCAGGATATTACGGCGACCTCGCCATTAAGACCAACATGGTGACTGACCTCATGTGATCTCAATCGAATGCTGGCCTCTTAGTGGAGCTCTCATTATTTAGAAAGAGTGACACCACCACTAGATATGGTCTTATTATAGAGGTGGTCTCGTTAGAGAGGTGATCTTATTGGAGGTTCTACTGTATAGTGGAACCCTTGTATTAAGAACACCTCTTGTGGTCTCAATAGGAAGGCTTGGGACTGCTGCAGAAAAGATGGTCTTATTTTAAAGGTGGTCTCTTGATAGAGGTTGTTCTCAGTGGCAGCTCCAGGTTTTTGAAAAGGGATGGGGCGGCGCACGTAAGCGATTTCATGAAAAAACTATGAAAATGAAGTATTTTGGTGGGGAAACGGGAGGGGCGTGCCCCTGCGCCCCCCCTGGATCTGCCTTTGGTTCTCCTGCACGGCTGTCATAGGCAGATCCATGTGGCGCCTCCCCCCTTTTTTCCCACCAAAATACTTCATTTTCATAGGGCTTTTGGCATGTCCGCATTGATCGCCATAGATCGCCACCGATCGCTCATACAAAACCCATCAAATCCCATATGTGCGCCCCCCCCCCTTTTTTTTCCAAAAATCTGGATCTGCCATTCGCTGCGGACGTACCTAGGATCGCGTCGACCTCGGCATGGAGCTGGTGCGCCGCCGGCCGCTCGCTCGGCTCGTAGCTCAGCATCATGGACACCAGCACCTTCAGCTCGCGCACCTAGCGGGGGCGAGGGAACGCAACGCTCGTCACCATGGGCCTCAGCATCATGGGAGGGGGCAGGGGGTTACAAACACTATACAATTTTTTACTCTCACTCTTCTTGCAAGCAAGTTCCTACCACTGTATTGACATAGCGGAAGACACAGCTTCCATTTGACTACATCAAGTGGCCCTGACGGTACTCGAACTCACGAACCCAAGGTTGTGAGACCAGAATGATACCATCATCCGAAGCTTAGTTGCAAGAACAGGCCTGTGGTATATATGACTCGTCATGGTGACTAGTCATATATACTATACTGTATGCTGTATGGTATAGTGTTTGTAAACCGTAGTAGTAGACCATTATACACCTCCTACCTCCTACCCCTCCCATGACCCTGCAGCCTATGCTCATCACAGTATCACAGAATACAGAGGCACAGTTGGTGATAGTATATTATAGGTCAGTTCGCATATATCTATGAATTGTGGGTATCTTTCAGGCAAACAAACAGACAAAGCCACGTGTCTTTACAATGCATTGTGGGTATTTTAGACAAACATTGAGATATAGTCTCTATGATTTCTTCAAGGTACGTCACCACAGGCGGTGAAAATGGGACTAGTATATATGTACAATCTATTTAGTGTGTGAATATGGTGTATTGTAGCCATAGTGAATTATTGTGATATTGTAGCCAGTGTGAATTATAGCATTTTCCTGTCACATACGTGTTTTGAAAGTTTCCATGTAATTCTGATCTCCAAACGCATAGGAAATATATTCGGAGATGGACATTCATGATTGCAAGACTGGTGTTTGACTGTGTTAAATGTCTGCAGACCTATTTCATTTTGCATTCTCATTGACTGCATGTATGTCTTTAAGTAACCACGAAGAGTCTAAGAGTTTATTTCAATGGTAGCTTTAGTAGTTACCAAACAATAGGGTCTAGAAAAGAACTAATTGATTGATTTTCACAACAAGCAGATAGAAGTTTGAGACAGTTTGTAGTTCACAACACCAAATGTCCAGTGTTCGCCTGTGTTCACTGGAAGATCCGTGTTTTAATGAAGAGTTAGGGGGGGTTCTCTCATAGATCTGCTAGTGCAAGTATGCAATACTAACGCAATGATGACACTCTTTTTTTCTTCACCTTCACATATTTTGGGCTCATTGTTCAGGTATTGGAACTAGATATTGTAAGGCTTTTTGGAGGCAGTGTGAAAGGGATTCCCCTGCACCCACAATGTTGTTTTTTCACCTTCAAATTAAATACAAAGACCACGTGCACATTGTGCCCACCTGTTTAGACTCTGCGATGTTGAAGCGGACGGGTGACCACATCTCGGCACCGTCTCGCTTCATGTGAAACAACACGGTTCCCAGGGGCTTTCCGTGAACTGGAAGGAGAAAAATTTGATGATTTAATAAAAATGACTCAATGAGGTATCATATTGGCCATGAACGTGATACCAATACATTAGCCTCAATACAGACAACTGTATCAGCAGGGTTTAGACCTCACACAACTTTTTGAGGAGTCACAACGTCCTCATGCAGCCTGTTTGTAAACATTGAATGATAAATAAAGAACGTGATTAGCTGCTGATCAATCGCTTGTCTATTGGACTATAGGCTCGCGCAGATTCATTCAATACACAAGAGCTGTATCATCACCTAACCACATTCTCTCCACTCTCATTACATGTAAATCGAGCTTCTTTCTGTGCCATACTTACCGGCCAGCGCTTCGAGGATGTAGCCGGGTTTGGTGGTGAGCATGGACAGGATGACGAGCCCCAGCGCGAACACGTCCACGCTGATGTCGTAGCGCCCGGCGCCGCTCACCTGAAGGGCGAAGTGCTCGGGCGCCATGAACGCCTCGGTACCTGGGTAATAAAGTAGAGGGGGTCATATAGCAAAAATGTCATTGGTGATTTGCCCCAATGAAAATCTTGAACGTCAATTGTGAATTGCCTGTATTTAAGTGCGTGAAATGTGATGAGCGTGTGATGCAACCTATTCAATTACATTTCCTGGGGATTGGTGAAAGACAATGAAATGTATTGGTGACTGGTAATTTAGGAAAAAAAAATGTTGGTGAATGGATTTTCACCAAGGTTATATACCCCTCCTCAGAGTAGAACCGCATCATCTTGATGTTGTCTGCTTCGATTTGTTTTTGTTTGGTTTTTTGTTATCTTGAGATAACTTTAATTTGCCTATCAACCCTTTTTTGTTTGTAGACTTACATGTATATCAGTTGGTTATATCGAATATTGGCTAACTCGAACATCCCTTTATAGTTGATGCTACTAACCACAAAATGATTTTTTTTATCTCAAGGTTGGTTTCAATTCCCTTCAACCATTTTTTATCTATGGACATTGTCGGTCGGTCATCTTGAATATTGTCTATCTCGAACATCCCTCTTGAGCTGATGCTACTCACCGCAATATGTCTTCATCGCCCAGGCCATCCCGCCGTAGCTGATGCAGATCTTAGAAAGGCCAAAGTCTGCCAGTTTCACTACGATCTGATCTTTCTCGTGTCTGAAAGCATCAATTAAAAACTACTATCATGTAAAATAGGCAATTTGATCGTGCATCACCCCTTGAGTGGCAACATTCAAACTTAATTTTAATTTTTAGCTATACATATGAAACGGAAGTACGTCTAGAGCACCCTGTTGTACAGATGTTTCCCAGCATGCAATTGTCTGTAGCCACCTACATATTTTAGACAATACTATGATATGGGAAGTGAAGTGTTGTGCGTGAGTATCTCGAGGTAAGTATAATGCGTGTAAGATGGAATGTTTTCATTTGATTAATGAAATATTGTGTATACGGTAAGAAGTCCAACACTAATTATCACATATGATTATTTCTAAAGCATTTAGGAAAGGCGAGACAAAGTGATTTGCGTACATTGTAGGATATTTTTTGACATGCAAGTGATTTTCGATGTTTGTCTTCACTTTCTGAGTACTAGTATATGATGTTTTTTTTATAAAAATTAGATTAACCATTTCTGAACATATAGAATGCATTCGGTTGATAAGCTGATGAGTGTTTGAGAAAATATGAGTATCAAATATATTTTAGCTTCTCTAGCTGTAACGTCCACTAAAAGTAATGGATGTACAATCAGTTCTCATGATTATATGCATGAGCATGTGTTTTTTTCCGTGAGAAAACTGACGGAGCTCATTGATTGGTTACTGTACAAAATCCCGCCAGGGGCAGCACTGTAGAATCTACACACACAGTGAAGAGGTACTGGTAAGAACCCCGAATTGCTGAAGCTGATATTTATCATTGTTGGTTTTTTAGGAGACAATAAATTTCGGGTAATTTAGTTTATTAAAATCTATTCCGACGTTTCGACACGTAAGTGTCCTCTTCAGGGAATATTTAACAATTTATAAAAATGTAATGATCAAGAAATAGCCTAAAACCATTACATTCCATTACATTTTTATAAATTGTTAAATATTTCCTGAAGAGGACACTTACGTGTCGAAACGTCGGAAAAGATTTTAATAAACTAAATTACCCGAAATTTATTGTCTCCTGTGGGGACATGGATTAAGTCCACACATTTAGAACACCGCTACCTGCAGGGAGCGGCATCCAAACACATGCCAGTCTGATGCCAGCTTCTGTTTATAAGCAGGCGCACACCGCTAGGAGCTTGCCTTGAAATAAAATAGCAAAGGCCTATATCCATCTTCCTTCAATGGCGGAGATGCAGAGATTTGAAGCTGAGCCAGCGGCGTGTACTTCGACTTTTGTCGAGAATTAAATGCCGGCCGTGGACTTCACTCTTTTCTGGGTTGTGAATTTCTGCTCGGGACTTAGAGGAATTTGTTCGGTCGCGGACTTCAACTTCTCTCACGAAAATGTGCAGCAGAACTTCGACTTTTTCCCAGCATTAATAGTCACTTGAGGACTTCGAGTATTTTTGAAATTACAACCCTGCACTTAGAAAGATTTGATGACTTCACAGACTTCAAAAAAAATTATCAATTGAACACACAGAACTAGTAGTATAAAAACCAACAATGAGACCATCTGTGTCGTCTAAAATTAAACAAATTGCCAGTTACATTTATCAAGATACATGAAACAACTCATGTACAGTAGAACCTCCAAGTGAGACCACTTCTACATGGAGACCACCTCTAATTTGAGTCCACCCCTACATTCATATCACCTCTATAATAAGATCATTTCTAAAGCTTTTAAGCCTCCATACAGAGACTGCAGCTATGAGCCTTCATAAAGAGACCATCTCTGTGCTGAGACCACTCGAAGTCAGTCCCAAGGTTGGTCGTAATATTAAAGAGTCTCTATCATATCTACAGGGTCACTAAAAGCAAGGGTTGTACTGGTATCATTAACGACAGTGTGTGACCATCCTTTGACAGTCTGCAGGAATCTGTTTTACATTATACAAATACCCAGCGTCAAAATATCTCCCTTTGGGTTAAGTTGCCCATTCGAAGTAGAAGAAGTTCGCCAGCTTATACCACTCTGAGTATCAGATGTCAAATTGATATAACTTCTGATATCTTGACATCTGATACTCAAAGTGGGTTAGACATTCGTGGCAAGCAAAATCATCTTCTGATATAGCTAGTCAAGTAAAGATTCAGAGCAATACCGTGACTACTCTCATTTATGCATGTTATCTGAAATATATTTGTAGTTGATTTACTCTTTTGCGTTATGTATTAGTCGTTATCAAGAAACCCATGTGGCTTGGGGCAGCGAATCTCATTATCATTTATTGTAAACCTTACGAGGCCTTGGGGTCAGCCACTTTGTAGATGCCACCTGCTATGTGGGGGTGAGCAGGGTGTTAGTTTTTTATATATATCATGCATTGGAGCATGATCTAAAAACATGATTTTATTTTTGGAATTGAATGTAATCAATGACTTGGTAGGGCCCAATTTAAGAACCAATTGCTCAAGTAAATCTGCACCTGTTTTACACATACAGTAGATCAAACTAGCACATTTTACCTATATAAAGCTCTTTAAAGCATAAAATTTTAGACATATCTTGTGCAAAAAGACTAGTTATGCCAAAGTCTGTTTAATTATCATATATCAATCAAAGTATAGCTGAATGAGTTTTATCCATAACGTACTAGGGTGTTTTTGGCCCATTGGCAACTGGTCTCTATTGAAGAACAAAAAAACACTGCAGTCTACATTTATGCATCTAGCCACAGCAAGATATCATCTATCAAATATTATAGATAGATGTGTACCTTGCCATCATCCATTATGAAAATGATGGCGCAGCGTGCGTCGCTCGGAAACGATTTGCATATTCATCATTATACAATGACGTCACCAGAACAGTACTTTTGATTGACAGGTTATCAGCATACACCAGTTTTCGTATAACTATGAATCATGGCAAATAAATAGACACACAAACCAAGCACGTGGCTGTTTTTCAATGAAATATTTATGTACGATTGTAGTACCTCAGGTGGTAGTTATCAACGATGTACAAAGGTGTATCAAAATAGTTACCACAATTTTTACCCGCACGTAGGGCAGTCTCGATCAACCAAAGATCTGTGATGTACAGCGTAGCAGGAAATTAAATGATAAAGACTGATACTGTTTGTCTAAATTTTCTGGCACCCAGGCACAGTTGACAAGGATTTCCTTTGCCCTTCCGCCAACTAACCCCAGTGCATACTGGTGTACTTGATAAAAATGTTCCCCGTTCCGAACCCCCTGAACCCCTGGCGTATTTAATAAAGTAGCTCCCCACTCCCGCACCTGAGTGTATTTGATTAGGATGTCCCCTTTTAACCTTGGCGCCCCCAGTGACTTTATGAGAATGTTCCACGTCCTAATCCCAGCCACCCTAATGTACTGGATAAGCATGTTTCATTTCCCATCCCACCCTCTTGTCCACTGTCGCACATAATAAGGATGCATCCTCTCCACCCCTACGCCTCGCCCGTCCCCGGCCCCGTGGCACACATGATGACGATACTTAACCTGTAATCCCCAAACCCCTGGTCTACTGCCGCATATGCTAAGGATGTTTCCATTACACCTACAGCACTCCCCCCACCTCCCCCAGCACTCTTGATGAGGATGGACATTTTCTCCAATTGACATTCCCCCACCCGCATCCACCTCGTGCGTCCCTTTGATGAGGATGTTTCCCTTTCACCTACTACCCCCGCCCCAGCACTCTCGATAAGGATATTTCCTCCATACACACGCGCACGCGCACACACACACACAAAACCCCATTCCCCCTGGCGTACTTAATAAGGATGTTCCCTTTCACATCCTCCTCCCTGCCCCAGCACTCTCGATAAGGATATTTTCTCCCCCCCCCCACCCCCAGCCGGGCGTACTTGATGAGGATGTTTCCCGGCTTGATGTCCCTGTGGGCGACGGCGAGCGGCTTCTGTCCGTGCAGGAAGGTGACGGCGGCCAGGCTCTGGGCGATGATGGTCACCTTGTGGCGCAGCAGCAGCTCGCTACAACAGCAGCAGACCACACGAGGGCCATTGTTAACAACATTAACAGGGCTCAACATGGGTTAAAAGTAGCACGGCGACTCGGCCGTTTTCTGGGCGATTTTAACATGTACAGTAGAACCTCTCTATTAGGACCACCTTTTGAACCAGTGTTAGGTGGTCTCAACAGAGATGTTGTCTCTATACATAGGTTCATTTTGGTAGCTTTGTCAAGGTTTGGGACCATGAAAAGTGGTCTTATTATAGGGGTGGTCTCAATAGTGAGATGGTCTCAACTGGAGGTTTACTGTACAGAAGAAACAATAATATAAACAATATGATACACAGTAGAAACTCGCTATTGATTTTCTTTCGTCTCGATGTTAGTTTATCAGTTGGTTAACTTGAAAAGTTGCGATCTCGAACTTTTCAGCGGTGTTCCTAAATATTCTTGGTAACGAGTTTCTACTGTAATAAATTGGACACATTGAAAATCCTTTTTGATACATAGGTTTGTACGACAACATGTATGTGGGCTTTTGCAAGCTCACTTTAATTAAAGCCATTTTGTATAGGAGGAAAAGCAGATCACACAGCTAACACAATATACTACCCACTGTGTAATGAAGTACTCGTCCAGACTGCCCTCCTTGCAGTACTCCGTGAACACCCACAGGCAGTCCAGCCCAGGCCGGGAGTGCAGCAGTTCCACAATGTTCTCGTGGCGGTCGACGCGGCGCAGTGCTGACACCTACCGGTGTGATTAGACAGTAAATTTTAGCGGTTCGTCTATTTCATAGACTACACTTACGCATCATCAGTCCAGTTGTTGGTGAGAGTTCTGAGGATAGGAGTGGAAGCAAATGATGAATGCCTTCACGCTAATCATCACCTTCCAACCCTCAACCTCAAAGCTACGCTCATCTCTTTGAGTGTATAGAGCCAATGGCTTTCATTAAGGGAAAGATAATAAATAACGATACTATGGGGGTTTTCGTCCATTTTTTGGGGTTCGAAGAAAAGTTACCCGACCCATCGACATTTTTAAATAGCTTCCCCATCGACATTTTTTTTTATAATAAAAATATGGCTAACACACCCCCACACACACACACACACACACACACACACACACACACACACACACACACACACACACACACACACACACACACACACACACACACACACACACACACACACACACACACACACACACACACACACACACACACACACACACACACACACACACACACACACACCCATACCTTTGTGGACCCCCCCCCAAGGTATCATTATTTATGATCGTTGCCTAATATTTACTCAATGTGATGACAACTATACTTGTACGGTGATCGTTAAAAGTTTCAAAATGTGTCGATTACCATTATCTGTATCCATGGCAAGTACATGTGACCGTGGTGCTAATTGTACACCTATAATGCATGCATTGATAAATTGATCAATTGATTATAGGCATAATGCTCTCACCTCTGCCTCAGCCTCGAGCATAGAGTTGTTGTTATCCTTCATCAATACTTTCTTTGCTGCCACAGCACGACCAGTGCCTGCATTGAGGAAAGAATTGCCTTAGAATATTAAAAGGGAAGTTTTGTGTTTAACCTTATCTCAATTTTAGCCACAATTACATTAAAATATAAAAAACAAAAAATAACGCCATGATAAATCATTTTTGGATTAATTTGTTTAAGACAAGATTGAAACAACATGATTAAAACAGTTTTGTTTTCATCTCTCGGATGAAAACAAACATGCCATGATGTTTTTTAAACTGAATCTCGTGGAGTTATTTAAACTGAACTCGTCGGTAGGGGGTGGGGGGGGGCTTGTAGGAGGTCAGTTAAAGCTCGAAATCACTTTCTTTCATAACATTTACTTAGGACTTGAAATATCGTCATTTTTTGCAAACCCTTTATCAATTTCTAACACATATCCTTTATTTTACTATATCTCTCCATAGCACTTCATTCAAATCCTGAATAAATCTAATCTAATCTATTTATTAACCACAACAACCGCCCAAGTCCAAGACAAGAGTGCATTATGTCTTACCCTTCTCCTTGCCAAAGTAAACCTCTGCGAAGCCGCCTTTCCCCAGCAACTTGTCGAGGTGCACCTCAAAGTTGCCGACAACCTCAATCATCTCCCTCTCCCGGTGGCTGCTTGAATTAGCCATGATCGACTGCGGTCTTCTGGCGCAGCGTGACCATAGGGGACCTATTTTGGCCCTTCTTCTTCCCGGGTGTCTGCGCTCGTCGAATGGTGTGTTTCTACGGCTAGTTGGATTCCATTCACGTCCGGATCTACCATGGTGTTGTCCTATATTATTGTCGGGCAGGTGAGTTCGCCGTTGAAGGTGTCATTTTTTCTGATGATGGACACTGCAATAGTTTAGTTTATCTGCAACATGAACTGATGTATTGATACTGATTACAGTAGAACCTCTCTGCTAGGACCACCTTTGGGACCAGTGTTAAGCGGTGTCAACATAGAGGTGGTGTTTATACAGAGGTTCATTTTGGTAACTTTATAAGGTTTGGGACCGTGAACAGTGCTCTTATTGTAGAGGTGGTCTCAATAGAGGGATGGTCTTAATTGGAGGTTCTACTGTAGCCTAAGTCAAAATAGATTTAGTAGATGTGTAGTCAAATGACTGAACTATTGTCAGGAAAGGGGTAAACTTAATTGTCCGAATGAAATACCATTTTTACCAGCACATTTCTAGACTCATGCTGTGATATCAATGTTCAAACACACTGGCAGATCTAATCATTCGAAGATGGGGAGGGGCACACCCATAAGATTTCATGTGTTTTGTACTTCCTAGGGCTCGCGGACAAGCCAAACCCCCTAAGAACCTAGGGTGAAAACGGTGGAAACCCTGGAAACAAACATATGCGGATAGTCCCTCAAATTGAAATCAAATCGGCCATAATGTTATATGTATAACTACTTGACTCAATGTCTGATCACAGATGTATTTAAATGCACTGAACAGCCTTTTCCTCCTCGTATTTCTGGTATCCTGACAAAATAACCAGGAATGAACGATGTTAACTATCAGGCTTGGTCATTAGTAGTTATACTAAAGGCCTACTACATGATCTCATTGACGATGTCATGCTTTAATATGTGATTGAAGATGTCTATATGATAAAATACCACTTGACCGAGCATCATGATTCTTATTGTCATAGCATAGTGTCTATGATAAAGTCATCTTGAAGTCAATAGCATACTACATTATTATGAATAATGCTGCCAGTTAAATGTAATGTCAAAAATGCAATCAATTTCATTTTCATTTTCGTCCACGTTAAAGGTATTGCAAGATTGCTACAGAGTGTGCTTCATGGCAGGTGCACACACCACAATACACTCACGCGCACAAATGGCAGATCCAAGTTTTTTATGATTTTTAAGTGAATGGATCTCATGGAGTTAATGTGGGTGATCGATAGCGGATAGCGGACATGTCGAAAAATACAATTAAACTTAATAATCAAATATTTTGGCGGGACAAGATGGGTGCGCGCCACCCGGAGCCACTCCAGCCCCCCCCCACCCCCATCCCACCCCCCCCCCCCCCACCCCACCCCCCTAGAACTGCTTGGACACACAGACAAATAAAAAACAATAAGCACAATTTCACATAGAGTGATCACCCATGGGCGACTGCTACACGAAACAAAATCTATTGTACATTAACCGCTGTTCAGAAGATCTGAGTAAGTTCTAGAAGGATCTTCTTGCATAACACAAGAACTATTACAATGTTTGAACCCCGCTAAAATAGAATAGCATAGGGACGCTAAGAGTGACCTCAGTCCTGGACTGCAATATCAGTTGTACTGTTGACTGGCGACATGATGACTATCACAACGCTAACGTGCCGTAGCTTGCACGAACTGCAACGTTTGGCAACAACAGTTAAAACGTATGTATTGCGCATACATTCTCAATTCGTTAGCCTGTAGTGATCGCTGTGTGTGTGACTTGTCCATGAAATTATTGTATCCAATGAGTGAAATTCGTTTTATGGCTTGTACAAATTAGCATGTTTCTTAAATGACCTACCTGTTATGTTCGATGAAATTTGACCGTGAATTATCCTGACAGTAAACACCAAAAGCAATCCAGAAGAATGTGAGACCTATTTTTATTAAAACACATTCATTGAAAATATGAATCAATTATGCAGTAGTGTTTGGTCAGTAAACACTGAAGATTGTGATAATGGTGAAGAGACACGACACTTGAAGATAAGGCTGTTCAATGATAAGTGAGGAGAGCTAGTGGCAAATACTATAGTAAGCAGGAAATCACAGTTATAATCTTATACACTTCAGATTTATGTAATGATGTCAACATAGTTTGATATTTTGCTGCAAAGAGCCGTCGATTCGAAACATGAAATGAAAACATGAAACCTACGTGTAGATTAAAATGTTTCGTTTCATACGTAGTCTAGGCCTACTTGGTCCTACCAGGGTCAAGTACAAACTATGCCCCTGGCGTGGTACACATCATCGGGTGGGGCTGGACAAGACAAAAAGATTGACGACTGTCCCTTGTTTCTTCGATCACTAGATTCTGATATATTACAGCTGAATGGATCTCATGGAGTTGGTGTGGGTGTGTGTGTGAGCTTGGCAACTGCTTGCATATATGCTTGCAAGCGTGTCTTTGGTATGAACTAATATGTATAAAAGCAGTTGCTTAAGGCCCTAACCCCCTCATATATGTCTTGTTTAAGTGTAGAAAAATTTAAGGAAAAGGGAATTATTATGAATGATTCTTTATTAGATGGACTATGATAAATGAATACGAAAGATTGTCATAAAGTATAGAAAAATATTGGTATGAGGACGCACACAAAGTAGCATAGAGAACTCTATATAGTTATAGACACTATAGGCCGATAGTGGCTGCCTTCCATTGACATCTTCTTTTTTATTACGCTCATGTATAATAGAGAAAAAATGAAACACAAGTTGAAGAATAAGTATAGAGCTATATAACATCTGTCTGTCACACTTTCATAGCTGTTAATGATGGCTGATGTAAGTCCACGTGTGCAGGTTCACTTCACTGTACATGATTCGTGATTTTAATAAAATGTTAGCACTATGGGAATACCAGCAGAGGAACATAGGCCGCAAAATCCAGCCTCGTAAGTTCATATTCAGTATCAATTTTTTTTTGTACAATGATGCTTGCACGGCACACGGACAGATGTTTGGTTTGTGTCTTCTAAAATAGTTATTTGATGACAATTCAAATGTCGGATCACAGATAAGGTGTTTGACAGCAGTCTTATGAAAGCTGGGCTCCATATATCGTGTGTTTCTTTTGAAAGCGAATAAAATGATGGTGTCAACTACAAGATATTTTGCCATCCAGGGAATAAACAACCAATGTTGAAAAATGTTTTCACTCAAAAAATGTTGTAAGTAAACATTTGTTATGCATGAAATCGGATTCAGTAGTAAATTAGACCTAGATGTATGAAGAATTACGCAGTTTTATAAGCTCCCACAATCTTAAATATTGAACTATTAAAGATTTTGATAAACACCATATTCTTGACTATGACATTGACCCGGATCCCCAACGTTCTGTTGGGATAATGACAGTTATGTATTTTTAAACTGTTTTTTATTTGTGTAAAACTCCCTCCATAGCCGATATGAAAGTGTTACGTTATCCATTATTGAGTACAGTAGGTGCAACAACTGAATCAAATTATCAATGTATACATAAGCAGTTGCTTAAGGCCCAAACCCCTCATATTACACACGTATGTCTTGTTTATGTGTAGAAAATTTAAGGAAAAAGAATTATTATGAATGATTCTTTATTATGATAATGAATATGATAAATGAATACGAAAGATTGTCATAAAGTATAGAAAATATTGGTGTGAGGACGCACACAAGTAGTATAGAGAGAACTCTATATAGTTATAGACACTATAAGCCGATAGTGGCTGCCTCCATTAATATCTTCTTTTTATTACGCTCATGTATAATAGAGAGAAAAAAAATGAAACACAAGTTGAAGAATAAGTATAGAGCTATATAACATCTGTCTGTCACACTTTCATAGCTGTTAATGATGGCTGATGTAAGTCCACGTGTGCAGGTTCACTTCACTGTACATGATTCGTGATTTAATAAAATGTTAGCACTATGGGAATACCAGCAGAGGAACATAGGCCGCAAAATCCAGCCTCGTAAGTTCATATTCAGTATCAATTTTTTGTACAATGATGCTTGCACGGCACACGGACAGATGTTTGGTTTGTGTCTTCTAAAATAGTTATTTGATGACAATTCAAATGTCGGGTCACAGATAAGGTGTTTGACAGCAGTCTTATGAAAGCTGGGCTCCGTATATCGTGTGTTTCTTTGAAAACGAATAAAATGATTGTGTCAACTACGTAGATATTTTGCCATCCCGGGAATAAACAACCAATGTTTAAAAATGTTTTCACTCAGAAATGTTGTAAGTAAACATCTATTATGCATGAAATCGGATTCAGTAGTAAATTTTACCTAGATGTATGAAGAATTACGCAGTTTTATAAGCTCCACAACCTTAAATATTGAACTATTCCCGTTTTGATAAACGTACATTCACAGACAGACCACCGGATTTCAAATGGCAACGTTCAGTGGGATAATGACAGCTAGTATCCACATTAAACTGTTTTTTATTTGTGTAATTACTTCTCCATAGCCGATATGAAAGTGTTACGTTATCCATTATTGAGTACAGTAGGTGCAACCACCACGTTTACGCACGTGTGACGTAGTTATCTGAACGTGATGTACGTAATTCGTTCAAAACCACGGGGTCATCCGGTGCGTTTTGCTGAATTCATGCTGAATTTTGTGCTGAATTTTTGGCTGAATTCTGAGTTGAGTTCATAGCCTACATAGCCTAACCAAAATCGGGTCTGGGTATTATATTAACCAACCCAACAAATTCATAGTCGGGGTTGGTTATGCCCAGCATCAACTTGCTAAATTCGGGGCTTGGGTAATATGTATACATAAGCAGTTGCTTAAGGCCCAAACCCCTCATATGATACACCACGCCGTAACCCGGGTTACCGTGATACCCCGGCCAGTGAAAATAATAAAAAAAAAACATTTTTGAGCTGTTATTTTTTTCAACATCAATACCCCGGCATACCGTGATGACTGGTAGGCTACTGTGGTATCAAATTTTGTTAATATTCATAAGTAAAATGTTTAAGTTTTGTCACAATAAAAACATCTTATCTATTCTTAATTTATTTAAACTCGATTTCCAACCTAGTACATTGTGACAAAACGAAAATGCACATCGCCCTCATTCTTTTGGTGGTCTGGCTTTTAGCAACGACCGATATACGGAAATATCACGGGAGAAACGGGGCATTACGACATGCCAAGGATATTTTATGACAATTCAAATGACGGATCACAGATAAGGTGTTTGACAGCAGTCTTATGAAAGCTACAGGGCTCCGTGGTCGGCTCCGTATATCGTGTGTTTCTTTGAAAACGAATAAATGATGGCGTCAACTACGCAGATATTTTGCCGATCCCGGGAATAAACAACACAATTTTTTAAACGTTTCCACTCAGAAATGTTGTAAATAATCATCTAGTATGCATGAAAACGGTTTCAGTAGTAAATTTTACATAGGTGTATGAATAATTACGCAGTTTTATAAGCTCCACAACCTTAAACATTGAACAATTCCCGTTTTGATAAACATACATTAGCAGACATACGTTCAGTGGGATAATGACAGCTAGTATCCACATTAAACTGTTAAATGTACCTTGACATTTCTATGTAAACTTTGAGAAATAGAAGCATCACTGTTTTTATTTGTCTAATTACTTCTCCTTAGCCGATATGAAAGTGTTACGTTATCCATAATTGAGCACAGTAGGTGCAAACACCACGTTTATCAACGTACGTGTGACGTAGTTATCTGAACGTGATGTACGTCATTCGTTCGGGGTCACCCGTACTAATTATTTTATCAGTCTTTTGCATGTATTTTTATTGGATATCGACCTCCAGAACTGCCTTGTAAAAATATGTTGTATCAGAACTGTCCGTATAAAGAATCAATAACCTGTATATGGTCAAAGAGCATTATGGTTAAACTATCTCTGATATGGTCAGTTCTCAGCCGGGGCTACTTTTGCCCCACTTTCAAGATATGTAGATTTGTCATACGTGGTTTAATAAATACATTGAATTTATTAAACTACTAGGAAGCGCTCATGCACAGTACAGCGTGGGTAGCAGTCACTCTCTACGAGAGGCTTATTTTACAGCAAAATATTAGTTCTTCTGTATTTGTCTTGAAAAAGTGGTTCTTCTGTACTAATACCATTAGGAAACAGTTTGAAGAACCGAGATTCATCAAAATATATAAAAATTAGATGTTCATAATATTGTAAGATTTGTCGTCAAAATAAATTATCAAATACAGTGATACCAAATATTACGATATTAGTTACCCAAAAAAAGAAAAAAGAAAAGAAAATTGTGTCTTGGGAACAGAACTATTCATGTGCATGGACACTTTAATGTCTACACTGGGTGGTGGCGGTCAGCAATTTTAACTACCTTCAACAGAATAGCCCTAGGCTCTTATTACTATATTTTTATTCAAAACAAAATGCGCATCCCTAAATTGTTGGGCAATTGCTAAATTATTGAACCAGCAAAAGCACTGACGGGCTCCAGTCTACTTCATCATACAAATGAAAATTTCATGAGTGTCTAATATCAAAACACAGTATATACTTTGAGTTGTCACGTTAAATATTGCTACCTTCATGTAAGTGACTGTATGCTACGAGTTTTGACAGTACCTCTGAATGAAGCACAATTGCAGAAACGGTTAGTATGTATATCAAGCTGTTGTCAAGTGAAGTGGATTACTAAAACAATATCTAGAATACGGCTAGTATAAAACTACATGTATACTGTAATGCACAATGCTTGTTCATGTGTAATTTATTCAATCCGTTGACTAAAATTGATGCTGTAACATCTACACAGTAGAATGGGTCTGGTGCTATGAACATGCACCTGGACATGTATAAAACTGGTATCAGGTTCATTAATATTCAATTCTAATGTGTTAAATTTGTATTCAAATTTATTACAATACGGTTAAAAACACCTGGATACAATACACCGTATATTATGTAGATTAAATAACAAACCAATGGCCAAATTTCTGCCAAAAAGTGACCTCCACCATTTTTATTTCATAAGCCAAAGCTACTAGTATTATAGATTCACACAAACACATAGATCTAGTCCTAATCTTTCCTCCTGACATTGCTTTTGGGAAAATATCAAAACTGACCCAAGACAACCTTGGACCATGTCTTGTGTATTCTAAATCTTGCACAATCCACCCATTTGTCTGCTGCGATGTCATATTCTTCTGCGTCTTCCGTATGTCCTCCAATAACGATTATTTTGTTGTGATTCAACAAAACCCCACCAGACGTATGTTTATGAATGCACCGAGTAAGAATGGTCCATGCATCCATAGCTACATTATACCTGGTGCAGATTTGATCTGCTCCGCCCAGCACATAAATGGTGTCACCATAGGGGATAGCACTACCGAAACCATCGGTTTTAATGGCATTGGGAATAGGTGTTTTCTTCATCCACTTGTCGGTGTTGATATCATAGGATTGCATACAGTTGGGATGGTCTTTATTCAAAGAGGATCGGTTGCAGAACACGTATATCGTTCCATTTAACTCCACGGACAAGGGATCAAAGACCACGTTAAAACATTTAGATTTTGATGTCCATGTATGCTTTGTGAAATCAAATGTATCAATGCTTGGAGGGGCCGCACCTTTACAACATGACGGCAAACCACCAAAAACGAATAAGCTGTCATCTACATACACTGAAGAATGCCTGCATCGGTGGTTTGGTATGGATGGAAGGTCCGTCCATTTCACAATTCTAAATGAAAAATGTTTAAAAGTGTTTTTGCACTGCGATCCATTTAACTGACCGCCCGTTAAGAGAAATCCACCAGGTATTGCAATAACGTGGGCACGGCCGTCTTCACGAACAATGGTGTGGTCGCCGCAAGGCAACCATTGTGTTTGATCGTACTTCATCACAGTCCATTCACCTGTATTCGAAGCAGCCCATAGAGTGTCAATATTTTGACCAAGTGGATCCATTGGTCTTGAAAAGGCCTGAGTAAATTTCACTTGGACGCCGTGAAATAACCCTTCATACTCTTCGGCAATCTGTTCAAGATATGACCGTGAACAAGTCTGTAAATCCACATGGTTGATAAGGTCTTGCAGCAAGTTTTTCCTCTCCTCTTCATCGTGCAGCACCCAGTTGATACAGCCTTGTACAATGTCTTCGGGTTTCTCGATGTCTAAATGTTTTATACAATCAACCAGCTGAGCCAAATCTAGCTCCAGAAATTCTCGCTCATTGATAATGTCCGCAAACTGTGACTTTATCATCTCTGTGCAGGTCTGCACTAGCCTCTTCATGCCATACATGGCAGCAGTAGCGCACACCCCAATACAAGTCTCCACAGAGAGGGATCCAATCAGATATTGCTCGCATTTGGCTTTAAGCTCGGCGAGCTGAAACAGTTCACAAGCCGCTATCAGCTGCTGTATTTGTTCATACTCTACGTGTATGTCGCCTGTGTACATGTATGCCAGCAGGGTCTCCATCAGTTCGCGCTCTATGTTGTCGAGCTTCAACTCTCCGGAGTCCATTTCGGACATTCCAGAACTTAGCAAAGCCTCAAAGTAGGGGCACGCAGCTGCTAGAATGGCCTACAAAATATGCTGATATTTATGAACGATGGCATCACTTGGAAAGTATTATAGGGGTGTTTATTATGGCCCAGTCAGGTACGTAAAAGTTAATAAACCAATATAAAAGTACTATCATTTTCGTCAACCCTATTCCAACAACCATTATTTTGCATTGCATGTAATCTCACATGTTGGGCTTAATTGATTCTACATATTGACACACACCTAAAACAAACAAACACAAACAAACAAACAAAAACAACAACAGCCTATTTGTTAAATTTACAAATTGACCAGCAGCAGTTCTTCTCATGATCAAACAACCACTAAATCAAAATAAACCCAGCCCAAGATTTATTTCCTGTCATCATAACAGCCCTCCCATTCATAAGACTGTTGTAAAGAACAATAATTGCACTGTGGAAAGCTCAGTTTAATTGGACCAAAATAACTTCTGTCCCCCTCCGACTCGTGTCCCCCTCACCTTGTACAAACATCATACAAACATAGTTAGTTACAAAGCGGCGCCTCCCTGAGCTGGCACGTGATGACGAAGTCTGAGTGGCTGCCGTTGCGGCGCCGCCGGTCAAGGGAGGAGAGGAGGGCGCCTGAGAACACCTCGTCACGGCGCGCCGAGAAGGCAGCAGGTGCGGTCGCCATGGTCTGGTCGGGGCAGAGCGGGCAAAGAAGAGGCGATTCAGTATGTGTGGGTGCGTAGGGAAAAAATTGAACCATTATGGTATGATTTTCTGCCCCCCCCCCACCACACACACCACATACTCCCCTGCCTGGATTTGTTTGAAAAATTCAGCCCACACCACTTTAGTATTATTTAATATTACTGCAAATTTTCTGCACCTCAGATTTACAAACCCCTCACATTGTTTTTAATCAAGACTTGTTGGAGTTGAGTTTTAGTAGGCCAAAATAGAGAGGACGTATTGCTTAAAAAGAAATTGATTGAATATTTTATGAAAATAATGTGCCCATTTGACCTTTCATATCCAATTTTGTGTCAATTGACAATATGGTTCCAATGAATGATGATTAGTTTGTTTATTTTGTGAGAAACAGTAGAAAAACACGAATTTTATGCATTGTGAGTATTTATTTGACCTTGAAGGGTGTGGTGCGTTCAAGGTCAAATCTAAGGTGATATTTAGACTCAGGATACCCAACTTCCTACCTAACATTGTTAATGACAATACAACTTATGTTCATATTTGCTATATTTAATTTTAAGGAGATAAACGCATTTTTATGAAAAAAAATGACCGTTTGACCCCTTCTGTGACCCCTTAGGGATGATAGAAAAAATTGCCAACACACATGTATGGTTTTTTGACTAAGACTATAAAGATTCAAATGATGCATGTTGGCAACTTTTTTCATTCAATGCACACGAAAGTACATAACATAAGGCCTTCCACTGTCAAATATGACGATGCGTGTGATTGATGCTCAAAATAAACTATTAAATTAAAATAATTACCTTCACTTATTTATACGTCTGACGTAATTGTAGTGCAGAAGTCCGACCATATAAAGTTTATTTTTATAAATAAATGGATTGAAAAGTACTAAAGTTTATTTTTCTTGTCATATTTATTTTGAATGCACCATGATACGACATACGTTGATTAACGAATACGTGACACGCTAAAGCATGTACGTTATACGTGTGACGTATCACACATGAAGGAACACGTTCAGCTGGATCTGTCGACCTGTCGACCTTGGCAATCTTCTTCTTCTTTTAGATAATCCTAGCACTCAATAATGAGTATGATTAGGATGAGGTTGCGTTGCACGGTGAATGCAAGGTACAGTTAATGATAAGATTTTAATCTATTTTTAAAAGTGCCAAGTGTTGGGCTGGTGACTATGTTATCAGTAAGTGAATTCCAATCAACTATGGTCCTAGGGAAAATGTATCTAAATGTCAGAGTGAACTCTGAGTTGGTCAAGTCTCACTGAATTTGTTGACCTAGTCCTGGATGATGACCTATTCACATACACATGTGCTGGACTGGCCACCAGAACATTCATGACTTTAAACATCATTGTCAGTCTCTGCTGCCTCCGTCTCTCACTGAGTTCTGGCCAGTTGAGATCCTTTATCGCAGTAGAGATACTCGTGTCGTCGCGTTTGTTTTGGTTCAAGACAAAACGCGCTCCTCTTCGTTGTATCTTCTCTAGGGCTTGGATGTCCCCTTTCAGATATGGGTCCCATGCTGCACATGAATACCCAAGCAGTGGTCGTATCAGAGCTAGGTAGGCTGTGGCTTTAAGTTTCTTTGGGCATGATCTTAGGTTTCTATGTAAGAATCATAGGGTTCGGTTTGCCTTTGTAACAGTGTTTTGTATGTGTGAGGTCCGTTTGAGGTTATTGCTAATCGTAATGCCAAGATATTTGGCCTCCTGAACTTCTAACAGAGGGTGACTATTTAAACTATAGATGTGGTTCAATTTTGTCATCTGCAAATAATCTCACCTCAGAAGAGACTATGGACGGGAGATCGTTTGTGTGCAGAAGAAAAAGCAGCTGCCCCAATACTGTGCCTTGGGGGACTCCAGAGACCACGTCCTCCCATTCAGAGTATGCACCGTCGACAATCACCCTCTGAGTTCTGCCTGAGAGGAAGTCTGTGAACCATGAATGAACATTTCCCTGGATACCGTAGTGCTGCAGTTTGCCCAGCAGGGCCTGGTGAGCGACCTTGTTGAAGGCTTTTGACAGGTCAAGCACTGTGACATCGAGCTGTGTGCCTTCATCACAGGCATGTACAAATTCATTCAATGTGATGATGAGTTGAGATTTGCATGAGTGCAAGGAGAGGAACCCAAGGTGCCTCTGTGTTGAGATGCCATGCGATTCAAGGTGTAAAATGATATGTTTGCAGATGACATGAAACAACTTGCAACATACACACGTGAGGGAAACTGGTCGATAGTTTGAGGCTTGGTTGAGTCGACCCTTTTTGATTGATCATATGGCATATTGCCGGATTACATTTGGTAGTGAATTCTATAATTTAGCCAACTATTTTTTTAACATTTATAAGAAGATTGGGCTTAGATTGTCCACAACTAGGTAGCATATACCATTCGTTACTCTACTTGGTTCTAGTTAGAACCCCGAATTGGTGAAGATGTTGGTATTGGTGATGGCCATTTTGAACATCATCCATAATTTTAAAATGTAGCCCACATAGCCCCTACTAATAAGTTGATATCAAGTGTGCACATTCTGAGGACATGGATTAAGTTCACACAATGTTGATATAAGCCGTCACCTACGGTAGAAGCACCCATAGTTGTGTAAAAACACACTGTAGTCTGATGCTCGCTGCTGCTATAGAAGCGCGTGCTACAGAGCTGAGAGCTCCCCTTGAAATAAACTCTGCCATTTACAATCAGCAATCCTACAATGGTCGAGATGTTGGGGATTGAACCCGATAACTTTCAAAACTCTGCCACTTACTATCAGCGTTGTCCTACAACATATGAGGGTTTATCAAAATAATAGTCTTCAAAAATCCCCAGATGGTCCAGGGTCACCATACCTGGCCGACGGACTACCTAGGGTCTAAAGTTTTATGTTCGACGTAACATCGTGTGACCTTTTACCAGTAAATGTATAAAACACAGTACTTTAGCAAAGAACCAGCCATATAGTACTGCTATGTTGTATGGCATACTTTCTGGTTCTCATTCCAGTCATAACCCATGTTAGAACGGATGTTTTTTTGCGAATGCTGTGCTCCCTGTGACCTTGTTACTCCATTCAGTCTAGATTCTCGCGGCCATATATTTCCATATTTGAGTGGTCAGTCGGTTATTATCCCTGCATTTCCATTTTGAGCGATCAGTCGGTGCTGACTGCTGGTACACTGTCAGTAGAAGGTCCTGAAGGAGTTGTTGCTGTGACAAGATGCGGTCCTTTCTATTAGTACTACTAGCAAGGTTTCTAACTCTACTGGTTCTGCTCAGGTTGAATCCACTGAAATGTGCCTGTGCGAAGAAAATTGATGGCCATGGCATCGTCAGTACCAAACCCCAACCGTATCAAGAAACAGAGACTCTGCAAAAAGATGGCCTGATTTGGGCTAAAGGCCCCTCTTTTCGATGTGACTTTGAACAGGAACCTCTAATAGATTCAAGTGACATTGCCTGTGGAACACCTACCGCATCTCTGAAGGCAGTCCGGAAGAATTTGGGCAACATAACAGTTACATTTAGTGGCGTGGAAAATGTAGACCCTGGCAGCCCTGCTGTGCAGTTTCCTGAACTGCAGTTCCGTTGGGAGAGAGCAAGCCATGACTCCCTTCAGGGACGAGACCTCATCAATATTGCGGGCGCAGGCGACACTTTTCTACACGTGTTGGCCGAAGATGAACGCACGGGGATGGCAGCGTTTGCTACACCGTATGTGGTAATTGAACAAATCCAAAGAACAAGGCAGTTGTGTGTACAGTTCATGTACTTTACGCACTTCGGAAATCGCAAGACAATACTAGGCAACACTTTTTATATATTGTGGCAGACTTTAAGTCCCACCTATATAAACGAAACGCTTCTGTTCCACAGACAAGTGAACAGCACGCATTCCTGGTACCAGCATAACAGGACCTTCGGCTATGGCTCAGACGGCAGCAGTGAGAGTGTGAGGTTAGCTACCTATTTTTATTTTTATTTTTTCATTACTTTTTATTTATGTTTTCAAATATGATACTGGTTTCCGATTGGTTTGAATATTTTCACGATAGTGCATCTTGCAACAATAACATGCTATCATCTAACATTCGTTTCTCTCCGATATGTTAGGGACTAATGGCTAATAACCACCTTCTCAGAGGAAGATAAACTGTCAACTTAAACTGCGGTGAATCATTAAGTAATCACGCAGTAGTAAGACAAGCTGACCAGGCTCGCCAGCACCCGCTTGGCTCTGGTCAGTTCAATCAGCTGAGACCAGTGGCAACAAAGATGGAACAGGCACTCATGAGTCTCGCCATGCAAACAAAACTTTAGGAAAAAGTGTCGTAATCCTTGCTCACGTCTCGAAGCAGTGCCAAGCATAATTTGACACATCTAAATGACGCACCCATTTCAGTAAATACTCATTAATACTAGAATACCGTTTTTGAATGCTTCATACGAAACTAGCTGATCAAGGATAGCAATATCTGTAAAGTCTCAGAAATCAGTACAGTTTTAGAACTATCATTTTGGGTCCTTAGCAGTGCTCACATGCTCATCATTTCAGGCAAGAGAGGTTGCTATTTCTCTATTTTGTATGTAGATATCTCCAACATTACTCCAGTATAGCACGCATGTTAGAAGTTTTGATTGCTAATTAAACTATATTTCCCCCTAGCCATATCATAAGGCCTTTGAATGGCCAGGATGTTCGAGGTTACATATTTAATAGCAGAGGAATATTCCTAGGGTTTTGTAAAAGACCTCATATCTATTAGAGCTAAAGGCTGTCACAATTGCACTTGCTCTTCATCTTGACATTTGATATAAGGTTTATATCAGCAGTTTTTGTAATCAAAGAAGTAAAAACTATTTGATATAAGGTCTTTTGACAGACTATTCCCCCCCCCCCAGCGTTTTCTGATGCTGATGGCCAGCTGACAAGAAGAATATTTGATATATCTCTACTGTGAATACTGCAGTAACACAGTAGAAATAATGTGGCAGTGCAACTCTATCTCTTTCTATTTCAGTGCAAGGTTAGTGTTTCTCGCAATAAAGAACACGACGGGAACTCTCTTCATAGGTCTGGACCATATAAGCATATCCAATGGTGCGTGCATGCTGGAGGGACACCGTGACACCGGTATCGGCATGGCCACTACAACTACTACAGCTACGACTACAACTGCAACCACTGCCAGCTCTCCCCCTCCCCCAAACGACACTGCAGGCCCTGAGCAACGAGAAATGTCCAACAACAGCACTCTGGTTGGCTTGCTGGCCATCGTCATTGCTGTCGCCTACCTCTTCCATTGCTATTGCGTCCTCCATGTTGTTTGTGTGTACGTGTGGAACACGTGGTGCAGACAAGGAGGAAATGAGGTCGTGCCTTACACGTCGACAGCACGTGATGAGACACCAAACGACAAGGATGTCATGTGAACTTTCACTGATGAGCTTCAGTATTTCAAAGATGTTTTGTGTATGGAATTATAGTGCCTTATCTATGGCATTGTTCATTAATTGTTAATCAAAATTGTTGATATTATAATTGTTGTATTTTTTTTTATTTTTTGTTATTTTATTAATTCTTATGTCACCTATGGCCACTTGACGTAGTCAAATGGAAATGGACCTTCAGCTATGTCCGTATTTCACAATTAAGATATTTACTGAAATGATGTATACTTTACAATCAAGAAATGAATAATTTGAGGAGAAAACATCAGAATGAATGAGAATCAATATACCCAGGCAAAGATATTTGTGTTGCAATACAATAGTACTGTTTGAATAACAGATACTAATCAATATCAGTTTCAAACCCAATAATCAATATTTGCTGCTTGGGTTGGAATATGGATTTTTCTTGGTGCCTTAATTGCATTGAATATCAGTAAGAATATCATGAATGGGCTTCTAGAAACCACAGTTTAATTGGCAGATTGCCCAAAATCGAATCACTTCGGTGTCGTCTCAAACCTCATAGTTGTGTAAAGTTTGAACGAAATCGGTTCATCGGTACGCCCGCTAGCTTGTCAGAGACAAACATAGTTACATAGTTACATAGTTACATAGACAAACATAGTTACAAACGGATTGCTACCTTCAGCAGCTGCCACTTGGTCTTATATTTGGAAAATTGTCCAATACCATGACGACACTTTCAAGCCTATTACATATCCACAGCTATGAATATTCAACAGAGATATTAAGAATGATTAGATAAATCCCTTTTTCTTCACATAGAACCGTATGAGGCCTGATATTACACAAATGATCATCAATGAAATTTGTTAAAACCATCAACAGGCCTGAGGCGGTCTGATGTTATGCCTTGTTGGCAGCCAAACGCCTCTTATATTATATCTTGTTCATGCGCAGAAAAAAGGGAAATATTATAAATAATTGTTTACTATACCCATAATTTCTTTTAACTGTTAAAATATCTCCCTATACATACATGATTTTAAATATTTTTGATAAATTATAATGACTATATCAGCATATCCTTAAGAGACAACCTGGCAATAAATTATATTTGTAGTGTTTGAGATGTGATGATTGTAGTGCATTCCAAAATGGCGGGTGCTAGATGGCGTGTGGATGTGGCTACTGGACACAATCGTAATCCCACTTTTTTACCCTGTCCCTCACCACAGTACTGGCAATCACAAATTGGCTGGGTGGTCATTAAAATAACAACTGAAAGTTCTGTTCAATTTATTAAACCACATACGGTACAGAAAAGCAATACAAACTTGGTGTTATATGAATCCGTATATTTATACATGTAGCTTTTGTAATTAATAGACCTGGGATATAGTACTTACATAGAAGAAGATTCTCTCAGAATATATATTTTACTATTATTTACATATCATAATATAATACAATAATATTTATGCTCATTGTAGTGAATTAAATATAATCAACAATACATCGTCCTCGCAACTCAGTTTTCCTTACAAGACTGATTGAATATATAGTCCATCCGAGTGACTCAATTTCTTTCTACAAAGAGTATGCCTTCATTTCATATGTTACTTCTTCAAACTTTCAGTAGAGTCGCCACCTGCAAAAAACATGAAGTTTAATTTAAAGAAATCAAGCAGTAATGCTCACTGGGCTTGTATGATGTACTCACATGAGGGATTGCACGTATAATTGTTATGAATGAAAAATACTAAATAATGTAAAGTTTGAAATAAGTGATTTCTTTGTCACAGGTCTGCTCTTTACAGAATTGATCGTCGCCTCCTCGCACACCACTTACATATTCTAATATCTTTCCACGCTGTAAATTGTGAGGGACTAACATTCTTATGGGTGAATGGAAAACTGGTGACGGTGGTCTCTACGAATTTGTTTCGGGGTGTTACTTAGTACGTGAATGTATTTGGCCTAAGTACTACTTTCTTAGTACTAGTGCAGATTAACTTTCAAACATAATACCAACGCAAACAGATAATTTCTATCAAGCAAAATAATAGGAGCTGCTCACGTGCGGGTCGTTTGCAGGCGGTGCCGGGTGTCAGCCTCCTGCGTCGCACCACCACCGCGATGCCAAGGGCCAAGGGGACGGTGACTAACAGCAGCACCTCTACGCTCAGGGCCACTACCGCACCAGTACTCAATCTCTTCCCCTCTATATACAATCTTATCATTAGCATTCGCAAATGTGAGTTTCATTCGTTATCAATTCAATAATAAACATGAGTAGCAAATTGTCATGATTGGTCAGTTTGCTGATCATGATATTGTTGCTTGGTGATGCGGAGCAACAGAAGTAGTAACACTGCTGCAGAACGTAGTTCATATTTTGATTTTAATACAAAAAATAATAGAAAGTAAACCATCCAAGTATCACAAACCTTTGCTACAATCGTCTCCTTCCCAATCAGAAAAGCAGAGACACGACCCATCTTTCTGACACGTGCCTTGGGAGGAGCAATTCAAAGACGATTCACAGAACACTAAAACATCAATACCAGTATTCTATTATCTGATTTGCATTAAAGTCCAGTAATCCAGACATAATCATGTCAAAAATATAATGAAGACATAATATACATAACAATGCGCTTACATTTGCTACAGTCAGGTTCAATCCAACCATCAAAGCAAAGACATGAACCGTTAACATGGCAAACTCCTTGTGACGAACAGTTGGCAGATGGTTCACAATACACTGTAATTTAAAACCAGTATTATTAATGTTCTTCATGATATGATCTTAAGGACTTCAATTTGTAGGGACTTCAATTTTTGTTGTTAAATCTTCAAGTAATACCTTTGCTACAGTCGTCTCCCATCCAACCTGGAGAACAAAGACACAAACCATCATCTCCACAAACACCTTGGGATGAACAGTTGAGGGCAGGCTCACACAAAACTGAAATAAAAAGTATAAGTTACAGAGGACAAAGACGCATACAAATAAGTGGCATTTAAAATTGGTACACATCAGATCTTATATTTTGTTTACCTTTGCTGCAATCATCTTCCAACCAACCAGGGAAGCAGATACAAGAACCATCTTCTTGGCAACTTCCCTTCGAGGAACAGTTGACAGAAGGGTCACAGTACACTATAGGCATGACAGTAGATTGTGAAACTAAAGCATATTATGTATGCCCAATAATGTACCAGTTCATGATCAATGATGAAGTGTACATACCTTGACTACAATCATCTCCCATCCAACCAGCAAAGCAAATGCAAGAACCGTCTTCATGGCAGCTTCCTTTGGACGTGCAATTAACAGATGCCTCACAGAACACTTAAGACAAAAGTGATTCATATAAAATCAAAATGAATTACACATCATACAATGAATGCATCAATAACGTACAGCATGACAAAATAATACCTTTGCTACAGTCGTCTCCCATCCAACCAGGAGAACATTCACACAAACCATCATCTCCACAAACACCTTGGGATGAACAGTTGAGGGCAGGCTCACAGAAAACTGAAACACAATGTAATCTCTTGTAGACTGACATTAGTGCCCATTAGAATTAACATACTAATGCAGCAATCTTAGACTTATCTATATATTAACATGCTAATTTTGGTGCTTTGTCCGTCTAATTGTTTTAAAACGTGTCCAGCTTGAAGCCTTCTGACCACAGCAGATCTTTCATACTAAAGGATAGTATTGCAAATTTATATTTACATTGTCGATAAGGTCCTCAGGCTGTTATTATTGGTGATTGTATTACGAAAAAAAACAGACAAAAGCAGTTGTATTTAAGTAATTTTACGTCAAAAACACCCCAAAGGCATCACATGGGTTCAAGCATCAATCTGCAACTGCACCTAATAATAAGGAATTACGGCCAATTCCCCACATGGGTTATGTGTATATTAATTAAAACCTTAGATTGAGACCCTCTCTATAAAGACGCCATCTCTATAATAAAAGACCATTGCATACCTTCATAAAGAGACCACGTCTCAATTAAGTATATCCAGGCCATGGATAGCATTATGTTCCCATTACCTTATATGCCAATATTTCCTCCTTAGTTTTTGCATATTAGATGCCAAGTCAGTTGACATCACCAATGACTTGATTGAGATATACTTTTATGAGCTTCAACTTGCAGTCACTACCTGTTATTCTCAGTCTGGTACTGCATAAAGCAATATTGTGGTATATTAGTATTAACCTTTCTCAAATTATCTACCCTCAGTGTTATAGGGTTCTAAACAATTCTGTCTCCGTATAAGGTGCTAAGTTGTCAGTGCAATGAACTGTGCCAATATTATTTATTTGTTTGTACTCACTAAAAAAAGTCTTCACAGCGAATTTTGCAAAGTATAACCAATGCCCATAATTTGCACAAGGGTGAGTGCTTGGGGAAAAGGTGCTGTAAAATAACTCATTTTGTACACTAACCCAATATGTCCCTTTCCTATGTCCATGGAGAGCATTACAGTATGTTTTCATACATACTAACATGGCCTCCCTTAGCTGTGACTACAATGATTTTGTTGAGAGCTACATATACTTTTATGAGCATGTGCTTGGAGTGACTTCATGTGATTCTTAGCCACTTCCAAGTACACTATCCAAAATATCTGTAAGGTTCTGTATATTTATTTGATATTTGATAATTGACCATTTATACAACCAAAGAGCAAAACACTTGGCTTGGTCTCTTGCTTGGCCTTGGTCATAGCAAAAGTTAATACACAGGGGCCATTGTGGTAGAATTGCTTCCCTTTGTTAAATTATCCACCTTTAGTATTATAGGGTTCTGAACACATCCACCTCAATATCATACTTGATAATTAGACGTTGGTTAAGTTTTCAGTGCAATAAACTGTGGATTTTATTCATTTGTTTGTACTCACTAAAATAAAACATCGTCATATCTCACAGCTACATACACAGTATGTAGCCGTGATACAACCATATCCATATTTGTGAAACTTACGCTCAAAATCCAACCAATCAGAAGTCCCACAGCCGAAATGTTCAGCTGGGGAATCCAAACATAAAACATACCATCTTACTTTGTGGAGTGAGAAAAAACGAGTATTGATTTTTTTTTAAGTCTAGCCTAGTGCAGATTCCCGCTAAAAAGAAGGTTGTTAACCCACGGGTTGAAATGAACATAGACTTGTAAAGGCATTGGCAGTGTGAATGATCAACCCGTGAAAACCAACGATGTAAATAAAAGTAATCACAGGCAATTTTACAAAAATAGCACCCATATCCTTGTTTCTGATGGTCAAAGTCGGCCTGCTGGTTTTCTATTGATGATTTTATAACCAAAATTTCAGATGATGTCAGCCCTATTGATTTAACATATAACGATTGCTGTGGACAAGAATTATTTATTTAATAGTTAAACAATTTTATGTAAATTCATTTAATATAGTTTTTCATACAAATTATTAATCAAGTCTACATAAGCTTACATTTACTGCAATCAATTCCTGCAAACCCTGGAAAGCAAACACATGAGCCATCTTCTTGACAACTTCCCTGGGATGAACAATTCACCGCTGATTCACAGTAGACTGTAAGGCAAACAACATGTTATATACATATATATAAAATAGACATTGCAATGATACTCACTATAGCACTTGAAGACATTGAGTTTTTCCGTGATGTTATTT
This sequence comes from Streblospio benedicti, assembly GCA_019095985.1. Taxonomy (NCBI): domain Eukaryota; kingdom Metazoa; phylum Annelida; class Polychaeta; order Spionida; family Spionidae; genus Streblospio; species Streblospio benedicti. The sequence continues at coordinate 34,796,188 of CM032667.1, forward strand.
GTGCTGTCCATGTCTTGGCTTATCAGAGTCACAGAAATGGTTGAGTTGGGTTCATGAGTTTCGGCATCCAGCATGATCTTAACTTCTCCCCAATTTTCCTCCTGCACATTGTTATAATAAACGGGATCATCATACTCCAGGGATCCATTGCTCCACACACCCACACTTGCAGGATAGTCATGGATCACGAGGGTCAAGGTTTCTCCCTTATCTGGCGACTCCGCCTTTTCTATCGGCAATGTCAGGTTCTGGGCTTCTTTATTTGGTATGTAACAAACAACGCCCAATTCAAGATCGGGGTCGTTTGCGATGGCCTGCACAAAGATGGTAACATTTGCTTCTGTTTCAGTTGTGTATTTGCCCCATTCCTCTATGGCAACGGCACTTAAGTCAAATGTTCCTGAATAGTATTGAGGGAGGGTCATAACCAGATCTCCGAAGTCGTCTTCTTTCAGTAACAGCTGTTCAGTGTCTTGGATACCTTTGTTGAAGGAGGTTCCTTCAGGATAGTCTTTGATAGCAACAGACAGTTGTGATGCATTAGAAGATATAGAGTAGGCATTAATAAAAAGTGTTACAGGCACATCTTCTATTGCAGGATCTACATGTACTTCAATGGAAGGGGATTTGAATTCTGTAATTGGAAATACAGTATGTACACATAGTGAATTACTAGTTATCTGACTGTGATTTTATAGGTATAAATAACTTAAACAATAATAATCAAGTTTACATTGAATCAATGACTATAGGTTGCAGTTTTAATAATAATATTTTCAAGTACCAAAAAAAGAAGGTACAGCATTTATAGATAGACCGCAGTTTTCATTGCATACTAAAATCACAGCAAAATCAACACTCCCTGAGTACCTTTTCCACAATCATCATCAGCATAGCCTGAGAAACAAAGACAAGACCCATCATCCTCGCAGATTCCATTCGAAGAACAGTTCACTGCTGGCTCACAATACACTGAAATGGATTTTGGACATAATGTGTAAGTAGTAATACAAACACTCAAATTTTCAGCATTTTCCTCTATAACATGGTATAAAAAGTGGCAATAACAGAAATAACTCAATAGGAGCAGCACCAATAGCAAAACTGGAACAATGATTAGGTAATATTTTAATTTATTTTGAAAAAACATTTAATGTATATACACCAATAGATTTTAAATTACATGCACAACTAGAGAGATTCTATGTATTACGTTACATATGTTAAAAGCTTACATTTACTGCAATCAATTCCTGCAAACCCTGGAAAGCACACACATGAGCCATCTTCTTGACAACTTCCCTGGGACGAACAATTCACATTAGATTCACAGTAGACTGTAAAGGCAAACAACATGTTATATACATATGCATTGAGAGCTCCTATTATAGTATACATGATCTACAAACGTATGCAACAGACGATGCAAGGATACTTACTATAGCACTTGGAGACATTGAGTTTTTCCGTGATGTTATTTGTGCTGTCCATGTCTTGGGTTATCAGAGTCACAGAAATGGTTGAGTTGGGTTCGTGAGTTTCGGCATCCAGCATGATCTTAACTTCTCCCCAATTTTCCTCCTGCACATTGTTATAATAAACGGGATCATCATACTCCAGGGATCCATTGCTCCACACACCTACACTTGCAGGATAGTCATGGATCACGAGGGTCAAGGTTTCTCCCTTGTCTGGCGACTCCGCCTTTTCTATCGGCAATGTCAGGTTCTGGGCTTCTTTATTTGGTATGTAACAAACAACGCCCAATTCAAGCTCGGGGTCGTTTGCAACAGCCTCCACATGAACACTAACATTTCCTGTATTTTCAGATACAAGATGGTCTAAATATTCTTCTGCACTTACATTCAAATCAAAAGATCCAGAAAAATACTGCTCTAAAGACATTTCAATATAACCAAAATCTTGTTCTCCTAAACACAGGATGTCGTCACTAATGACTCCTTTATCAAAACGAGAATTATTTGGAAATCCTGTGACATTGATTGTGATGTCTGACTGATTAGAAGACACTGAGTAACCATTTATGAACAACAGAACTGGAACGTCTTCTATTCCAGGTTGAGCGTTTAAGTCCAATACAGGTGGTTTCATTTCTACAAGCAAACCATACACAATGTCAATTATATATTACCTCATTTTGATATACCGGTACTGGTTGGTCATAAATAAATTACATAGGACCATTACCCATGAAAATGACCTATCCTTGTTTGAAGTCCAGTGAGCCTTATTTAGAAACCCGGGGACTTATAAAGACGACAAACATAGACATTGGAGGCATAATGTTTTGAAAAGGGATTGAAGTTTTTTTTCAGGAAAACGAAGGGTCATAAGAAAAAGGGGTAGTCATGATTGCCTTCTACATTTTGTAAAATATTAAATTTACAGACTATATAGTCATTGAAATAAGCAAATGCAATTAGAATATGATAATGTCAATAATATATGAAACATTCACACAGATAAATAAATAGAATTAAAAACATTAGCGGAAGTTGTTTTTCGTGAGGAGACGGCACTCTTGAAATTGAAATTTCAACACCTCACTTTCGTTTAGTTCAATTTGACTACAAAGCATTTGGATAGGAAAACACAAATACATTGAATATTACTCACCGTTTCTACAGTCATCTCCAAAGTAGTTAGCAAAGCAAACACATGATCCATCTTCTTCACATGATCCCTGTGATGAACAGTTCACAGCCGGGTCGCAATATACTGAATTGCAATGTTTTCAAATGTACATGCATGGAGAAAAACTTGTTTCATTCTTTATTTTCCATACTGATAATGAATAACAGTTGAATTTATTATGCTAGTAATTTTTTTACGTATAACCCATACACAAATAAAGATGTTGATTAAAAATAGGTTACTGCTATAATTACTACTTACTATAGCACTTGGAGACATTAAGTTTTTCTGTGATGTTATTTGTGCTGTCCATGTCTTGGGTTATCAGAGTCACAGAAATGGTTGAGTTGGGTTCGTGAGTTTCGGCATCCAGCATGATCTTAACTTCTCCCCAATTTTCCTCCTGCACATTGTTATAATAAACGGGATCATCATACTCCAGGGATCCATTGCTCCACACACCCACACTTGCAGGATAGTCATGGATCACGAGGGTCAAGGTTTCTCCCTTATCTGGGGACTCCGCCTTTTCTATCGGCAATGTCAGGTTCTGGGCTTCTTTATTTGGTATGTAACAAACAACGCCCAATTCAAGCTCGGGGTCGTTTGCAACACCCTGAACTGTGACCATGATATAACCTGACCGTTCTGATGTCTGATTGTCAAGTTTTTCTTGTGCTGTGACATTCAAGCTGAATGCTCCAGAGAAATAGTCTGGTAAAGTAAGGTTCAAGTCTCCAAATTCCTGTTGCAATAACACTAGTTCATCATTTTTTGTATTCCCTTTGCTAAATATGGATCCATTCGGAAATCCAGTAATGACTATAATGAGCTGCGATATATTTGAAGATACTGAATATGCATTGACAAACAGGGATACTGGGATATCCTCTATTCCAGGTTGAGCCTCCATAGCTAGCACAGGTGGCTCCAGGATAATAGTATCTGGTTGAAATAAATAACTCATCAAATTAAATCAAACACTTTGTATATATTGGTGATATTTTCAGATAATTGTCAGGCTACTTTAATTTTCCATTCATAAATACCATTCTTTAGCCTTCATGTATTATAAGTATACCACATCAAGTATACCTGAAGAGCAATCTCGGCCGTACCAACCAGGATCACATTCACATATTTCATTTTCAATACATACTCCATTGCCAGAGCAATTGTTCACACTGCCACAAGAGGGAGCTGAAACATTTCATAAAAAAGCCTGCATAAAATCGTGAATTATGCCACGTCGTGATCAACTTTACAATGCTAGACTACTGCACATATCACAATGTGTCAATAATACTACAAACATAAAAAGTAGAAATCACGAGAATTGTAATGTGTCTCATCAAGTTTAGGGTCCCTTAAATCTAGCTAAATCTACAAAAGTATGCATTTTAGTCCTGATGAGGCATTATAAATGGTACTGGTTATCATTTTTATGATAATGTATACGTTTAGGTGTCCAACGTATATCCAGCCATGGCCTTTCATCTGCCGGTATAAAGTTTCCAACGTTGTCCTCTGCGTGCGCTTTCACAGTAAAATTTTCTCCCAATTGTCTAATGAGATCAGAAGGCAAAATCACAGTTTCCTCATCCGTCACAAAGGCCAACTCAATGCTATCAGCATCTGTGAAACACAACAACTAAAATGCAATATTTTATCACCAGTTTACATTTTAGTATTTCGGATAGTTATACATGTAATGACTTGCAGCCAGATGGCGGAGCTTGCTACAATGACTCAAACAAAAGCTAACAATAAACTTATTAAAGGGTCCCAGAAAAAGAAATACGCAATCAGACGATGCAGAATTATTCATGAACCAATATATGGCAGAACCAATATGTGGCTAATATGTCTGGCTGACTACATTGACCAGTCGCTGAATAAGAAATTTGCCCATAGGCGCAGGCGAAGCAAAATTTTTCTATCATTTATAAAATAAAATCCTGAATGATTTCAACAGTACTTTGATTTACTTTCAAATGAGAAATTCATGACCCAAAATCCAAATATAATTTACCGTTTTCTCCATAGAGTATTATATGGTTTATTCCTGAGCCTTTATCTGTAGCATAGATGTCAATAGCAAGTTGTGAAGTTTCTAGAAAGTCTTCATTTATGGTCATGTTCACAACAGGGTAGTCACCATCAACCTAGCAATGAAACATGAAGGTTATTAAAGCCGGGTTCACAATGATATCACTATTACAAATGAGACTGAGATGTGGTCGAGAATCACGGTGGTGTGCAATAATTATGTGTCAGTTCTGTCAGTTGATTCAAATAAATAGATATTTTATGATCCTGCTGGCCCAAAACTACTCAGGTTGAGGATGGCTGTCAATATCGCAATAATGTAAACCTATACTAAGTCAGCAAAGCTTATCATAAGTATGTCCTTACAGTGTTGAATATTGGTGGCGTATCGATGGCTTCATTTTTGTCAAACACGATGGACGCCTCTGCATCAATGACGGAGTTTGTATCCACGTCCTGGCGTATTCTTATGGAGAACTGCACGAACCCTTCACCTGACCCATACTCATCATTGGGTGGAAGGAAGCCGATCGTAGGATCACTGGGAGGCTGACCTGGTATATGGGAGTGTTGTAACATTGTTATTTAAAGGTAAAATTATGAATGAACAAATTATTTTCATCTATAAGCATGTTTATTCAAATGTTCCAATAGTATGATATGCAGAGTGATTTAAGACATTGGCTTCACAAAACCATGACGTCTTTTTAATTGGTATAAATCTGTGTAAAGACATACAGTTAGATATGTATTGGAGCAAATCATATCAAACGATTTTTGGACGCACTTGTATCTGGGTCTATCGTTTCCAGCTTCCACAAACAGTTCCCGTTTACCGGGTCACAAGTGATCAGCACAGTTACACCATAGCCTCTTTCTTCTTTAAAGTCCAGATATTCCTAAAATATATGCACGATTGCTTTGTCTATAAACATAAACACCATTAAACCATTAAATAAAGTATCAACTTATACATTAGACTTAAATGACAACTTCCAAGTGTTCAACAGCATTCTGCTGCCTAGGATAGTAGCATATATCAGTATTTTCAATATATGCTGAAAATGAGGGTATTGGCATACCTCTAGAAATTCATTAGTGCCGAGACTGCATTGTGTATATTGAAAATACTGATATATGCCACATACAAATAGGCAAACCTGGTACCTAACCTGATGGAAGTTTTGTCCATTTGTGATGGTTCTCGTAAAGTTTCCAAATCCAAATGAGCCCACAATGAACGTGCCAATGTTAAGGTGCGGGTCGGGAGTGTGGGTGATGTTGACGGTTTGAGCTGGCAGTGTAGCATCTGGCAGATTTTCGTAGCGTATAATGTACTCCATCGTGTCGCCAATGTTCACGTACTTAGCATCCCCGTAACCATCGGGACCCAACATGTCATTCTGCAATTTGATTGAAATAGACTACTGACCTAAATGTTGCATTTTTTTATTTTACCCTTTTTGATAGGTTATGATGCATTATTATAGACAATCATTTTTCATTCTGGTAACCTTGGATTTTACTCATACGTGAATAACAAATGGTTGATCAGATATTTTACGTTATTTTAGATAGTGCAAAACCAAATTGCATAGCAACTATACAACCAAATCATGATTCTATCACTAACAGTGCCCACGTTAATTACAATCATTCAACCATTGAAGTGACGGCCACCTTGGATTTGGCTAATATCCAAATGAGGAATCTTCTTTATGAGTGTAGTTAGATTATTTTAGCTTATAAATCTATGTCAAGACACGAAACTCATGATTCTATCACATAATAGTTGAAATGTTATAAACAATCTCATATTTTGAGAACTCCTGTGGTGGCCATCTTGGATTTCGTTTACATCCAAATGTTGAATCTTGTTTTCATGAATATATGTGGATTCTATGACATTATTAACTTACACCTGGACACCAAAATCATAATTTCATCATTAATAGTAACTATTTTATGGACAATCATAGATTTTGAACACCAATGTGGTGGCCATCTTAGATTTTGCATACATGGAGATGGTAAATCTTGTTCCAATGAGCATACTTGGATTCTATGAACTCTATTGTCACAAAAACCTACCCCTAGACACCAAAATCATAACTCTATCACAAATATCAAGAAAGATATAGCCAATATTAGATTCAAACCCCCCCCCAGCCGGACGCTATCTTGGATTTCTCAAAATGCTGGGGGATATCAGAATGTAATCAGGGCTAAAACTCATTCTGAAGTACCCCTCTTCCAAAATCCGGTGAGAAAAATTCTTATACTCACAAAAGATGGTTCAGTGAAAATACACTTCTTGGCTACCTGATTAAAACCATTGATTCATGGTAATCAAATTATGATATTTGTTATTGTAAAGCTATTTATACAAATCAATGTACTTACAGGGTCGATGGCACCTCCATGGTCTCCACAATCTTCAGCTATAGCATCAGACGAACCCATGTCAGCACATGGGTCCACGGGTGGCGGCTTTGGTGTTGTTACTTGGATTGTCTGTTGGTGTTTTGTCTGTTGGTGGGTTGTGGGTGGGGCTTTTGTGCTTTGATTTTGTTGTGGAGTTGTCAAGGTGTTCAGTCCACAGGGGTCTGCTTTTGTTGGGTGGAATTTTGTTGTTGGTGGATTCTTTTGTTGGGTCCACGGTTGGTTCTTCTTCTGTTGGGGGGTGCTTTCTTTGTTGGGTTTACTGTGTTGGTGGTTGTCTGTGGGTGGATTTTGTGTTGGTGGATTGTCTGTTGGTGGGTTGCCTGTGGGGGGGTTTTGTGTTGATGGATTGTCTGTTTGTAGTTGGTTTTGTTTGTTGTTTCTGTTTCTGGCTTTGTTGTTGAAACTGGCTTTTGTTGTGGGTCCACAGGTGTTGCTTTGATGTTGATGGGTCCACGGGTTGCTCTTCTTTTTGTTGGTCCATGGTGGTGGTTGTTTGTGGTGGCTCTTCTTGCTGTTACAGTTGTGGATGTTACTGTTGTAGATGTTGTCTTTTGTTGGTTCTTCAGTTGTCAATTCTTCTGTTTGTCTGTGGGTGGGTTTGTGTTGGTGGGTTGTCTTCAGTAGGCGATTTTCGTAGTACCCTCTTCAGTACTTCAGTAGATGAATTTGTTGTTGGTGGTTTTTCAGTGGGGGTGCTGTTGTAATGGTGGTTTGTCACTTGTTACTTTGTGAGTTTTGTTGATGGACATTTGTTGTTGCTGTTGTTACATGTTTGTCAATGAAGATGCTATTTTGTTAGTTCTTCGGATGATCTTCTTTTTTCCATATACCAGGGTGGTCTCTTCATTGTTGTCCACGGGTTCTTCGATATTTTCAGTAGTTACTTCAAGTTGAATTTTGCTGCAAATGGTTTGTCACATTCACATTGTCTAAAAGCACATGTTTTATGATAGCCCCATCCCCACCAAGCTCCTAAATAAAAAGTGATACACAATGAAGTAACTTTAAAATTAATGTCTTTACATGAAATATTTTTCAACAATTCTGTTCTTAAAAAGATCATAAAACTATTTGTTTGATCCTCTTTAGTAGGCCACTTGTACTTTGTTGTGTCTTAAAATACGTTTTTAAAACAACATCCTTTAGTAGGCCACCTTTAATTGTAAAGTCATAACAATCGTCGTGCACCTTACAACACCTGTAAAATAATAAATATACTGGTAATCAAACATTTTATTATACTAAATGTACATAATAAACATTATGTCCAGAAACATTTGGTGTAAGATTCTCACTCAAATGTGTTGTGGGTTTCTTTCAAAAGAATACTCCCATTCTAGTACTACCTCAACATTTATAGCATTTAGTTTTGTTGTTGTTGTTGTTGTTTTCCATCAGAAAAACCTCTACTGTTAAAACGATTTAGTAGTAGTAGCTTTTTCTGCATTAAATCTTTTACTATTAGACAAATCCATCTGGCCATTCATAGGGGATAAGTCTTACAATGATAAATATGAAAAAGATGAGCCATGTGCAGCTGCACAGTCATACCTATGAAGCAGAACCCTGCACAGGTGATAAGTTTGCAGCCTAACCTGGCCGGTATGTTTAATGTGAAATGCGCACCAAAGCTTGCATATTTAACAAAAATGGAGCCCGCACCCACATCCGCATCCACATATATTAGTGGACAGTGTGCACAAAACCCACAAAAGCCAGCACTAAAGCCCACATTTTTTGCAAATATTTAGTTATGTTTAACCATACGGTAAATATGTTGCTCACACATTTAAACCACATTAACAGACTTCTTAGCATCTACATGAATGAACTCCACCCACAATTAATGTGAGGAACAAGGAATGCTTCTCATGAAGATTTTGTAAAGGAAACGTGTGCCTGATGATCTCGAGTGAATTGTTAAGTAATTCAGTTTGAATACATCCACATGAACTATGGCTATAATTACTATCATGCCAATACCATGGTTCGACTTGCACCATTGATATAATTGTATACATCTACTGCACCCTTTTAACAGAAGAGATACACATACTTGTTATCATGGGTATTTATGAAATAGGATAAAATACTGATGAAATACTGATGAAAAGCTGATTTTTTTTTTAAAAAATCTAAGATGTCCGCCATTGAATCTGATAGATTACTTAATGTGAATGACTAAAATCGTACGCGTCAAGTCGATCCAAAGGGTTCCCATGTCCGCCAATGCCACAATAGCACCCATATGCATTAAACATGAGAGGGTTCTCTTCAGTTGCAATTATGATATGTTTGGCAAAGCCCAACAATGATCGTTTACTTCTTTGATGAAGGTCATCATCTGCAAATATTTTGGACATGATAGCATCCTTATGAACTGTTAAATTAAGGTGTAAATACGGTGAAATAACAATCATCTACTTTCTCTGCTTGTATAATCTATATCTTGAGAAGAAAGTTACTAATCAGAAACCACTATCAAATGATTACTGTTAATGATTGTTCATTTTCCAGTAGATCTAATCATATTACATGTTCTTTGAATACAATACAGCATTAATGTGATGGACCGAGGGATTGAATAATGAAACCATTATGGTATGATTTTCAACCACGCCTACATTTGCCTTCCCGCTAAAAAAATTTCCTCCAAATCAAGTTTAGTTTTCACGCAAGCCCCCATCTAGTGTTTACATAACCCCTTGAGTCAGGATAAACAGTAGCACCCTAAATACAATTAAAAAGAATTAAAAAAATAGATACAAAAATTTGACACACATTGACATAAAACACTCGATAGTATGACCAACCTTAATGCAGTCAAGCTATTTTGAGACTAAATGCTTATGATAAATAATAGAAGAAATGATTTATTTCCAACCCACTATAATATCGGGCCTTGTGTGCGCCATCAGATGAAGTGGAGAGCCAATAATGGTTTGTACTTACATGCTGTGTGAGTATGTAGCAGACGATCCAGTTCATAGATATGCTCCACTTTTGTTCCCACATTCTTCTGAGACGGCGGAATAAAATTTACCTCTTGCGGAGCAACATAATTAGCAATATATGAATTGGCATTAGAAAAGAGGATGGTGTTCACAACATTCATAGTAGTCATAATCTCAGTGGGCGAACCTAGAACAATGTTAAACATGAAATGTATAATACACAGCCTGGGGTGGTCTTAACGTCCGTCATTAAAACAGAGGGTGTGTCTTAAGGAGGAAACATAATACCCTTTAAAAGCCCCCACCCCCTGCAGTAGGGGTTACACACTAAACAGACTAACATATTTCTTAATAATGTTGAAGTAATTGCAAATATAATACAAGCCAACTGCACTGATTTGCAATGTAAATTGATAACGTTTAACATATTAATTGTGATAGCTGACAGGGGCAGTGTCAATAATCGGTAGCAGCACAAATTAAACCAATTTGAAAATACACCATTTTAAAAGGATACCTGTTAATAAAGGCATTAATTTGCTGCTTCCTTGAATCTTCCCCATTGCAAAAGACAAACGGGAGTTCCTTGGAATGACAAGAGGATTGTTTTTATTCCATACATATGGATATAAAGAGTATACGTCATCTTTATCTGGAATGATATGAACGATTGAGTAACAATGGCACACAGCAAAATAAAAATGTATCAATTCAGTGTCTACAACTCTACATGTGTGTTAGACAAAAAAAGACATACCAAGCGAAAGAAACAAAGGGAAGTTCACCCATGACTGTACTCGGCTTGAATACAATTGGGATCCAAATCTATACAGATGACCTGATTCTGGCAAAAACTGCATCCCTTGCTGACCCATGAATGTAAACTCATTTTTCGTGGTCTCTACAGAAGACAACAGTTCTCCAAATGGTCCAAATAGGTAGGAATTTCGTATCTGCCCCCATTCATCCATCAGTTGTCCAACAGACCTGATGAACAGAATCAAGGTAATACACATGCCATTCTTATATTACCATCATATATTACCAATCATAAGTATATATAAAGAATTGTTTAAGTGGCAAATCCACATGATCCAGCCAAATATGAGAGTTCTGTATCTCTTTGTCCCAGAAGATAATTAAGACTCATGCTAATTTCCACAACCATGTATATAGATTACGTTACACAATTAAACAAGCTCTCCCATTAAAAATGTGCCACCCACCCTATCTCCCTTTAGCTGATCCTGCATCGCACTTTCTATTTCTGGGATTTATGTGTTGGGGGTAGTAGGGTAATTAAATTTGCTTTGTTACATAATTTATACAAGTAGGGGGGTCGGAAATTCCAATTTCAGACATTCTTTGATTGGTGGGGGTTCAGATTTTCCTTTTCAAATGTTTGTCGGGGAGGGTCATTATTAGATTTGCAAGCCCTTGGGGGTCAGAAATTTAGTTTGGTAGCATTACTGTGACAAAGCATCCTATTGCTTGAAAAATCCTGGTGTTTTCAACAGCTTTCTGAAGTGATATATTTGTATTAATTGTAATTGTCGCACTGTAAAAAATATCAAGGGCCTAGATCTGTATACACTAAAAATAACTAATTATTACTGTTATTTGGTATTAGTCATTTAATGTAAATTATATTAATTTCAATTATTCCACGAATCCGTGTTGAAGTATTGATTTATTATTGATTGCGTGTTCCGCTGCCCCCAGTGGTTAATGCTAACCGCGGTCACTGTATCATGCTCATAATATAGTTGAGAGGACATGAGACTAACTTTGAGAAAATAGCAAATTTGACATAAACAATTTTGAGATACAGGGTTTCTACTGTAGTTAACAAGGGCTCTGATACCTAGCCTCAGGGAATGCCATTGCGGCAGTGTGGCAGCGTATAATGCTTCGCATAAATAGTACACCAGGTCTATTGATACCATGACTGTACAGTTTCAATCATCCAAAAAAAATCAGTCTCAAGCTTTTTTTTTGCATTAAAAACTCACCCAAATGGATCAAACATAAATATGTCATAACTATTCCCATCCTGGGGAAAAGCTCCAAGTAATCAATGCCAGGCGCAGATATGAGATAGGTGATTGCGCCATCTACAACCTGAAATCACGAATAAACTTGATCAATATTGATGGTTAGGAATGCTTGTACATTTCCACTGCATATCCACATTCCACATGATATCAAAGATTTAAGGGAACGGCGTAAAACAATCAAAACATCAAAACAAAAGAGAAATTATAAGTATTAAGTTCACTAATTTTGTACATCATATATTATATGATCACTTTCGTTGGGTTTTTTGTGTTTTCTTTCTATGTCATTTCACTATGAAATATAAAATAAGTCCTAACGTGTGAAAGTTTATTAAACCTTTTCAGCTTTAAAGAGCCCTCATCATTATGATCAGGGTTCTTTAGATCTGAAAAGCTTTAACATTTCAATTAATTTTTTGGACGTGTATATCAAAAACACAATAACAAATGGGTGATATAAAAAATAATAATAATTACATTGTATAATGATATAACATATATAATGATTAACATGAGACCTTAGCAAATGGTATGTGATGGCCACTTTGGTTAGGATCAAATACATAGTTTTCTGATCTCTGCTGACACAAAATCTCTTTTAGGCTTCCGATACCATCATAAGCATACGTACATCTGAAGGGTATATGCATATCTTTGTACTTCATTCATTATAAAATTATCTAAATTATTTATTTAGATTATTATTAAGTTAATCAAGTTAGTGCAAACAACTGATGTATTTTTATTACATCAATATAAGTTAGTGCGAAGACCATATCTATTAGCAAAGCCATCAGTCTTAAGTCAGTCTTACGTTAAGTGAAGTGTAAGCCAGAAATGCATTCTAAATGTAAAAAGGTATTTTTATGAATTAGATAAATGGAATTAAAGTGAACTTTTAATTTCTACACACTGTATACCTTTCAAGGACTAGGTAGCATAGTTATAGTTATCATTCAGTAAAGTCTTTAAAACATACTCACTCATCATTTTGATATGTAGATGTTGCAATCCTATTCCGATCATCAAATCTGTACTCCTCAACTTTGATGCTGTTCTTCAAAACAGCTCTGATGTTACCATTCACGTCCCAAGTGTATGCATAATCTCCGCAGTTCAGATATTGCCCCATTTCATTTGTGTCACACATAATCGTTTCTCCATCTACATCTTCTTGTAAAAGTCGATGACGAACATCGTAGATGATGTGATGTTTTCTACCACTTGGTTCTTCCCAATAATTTAATTCACTGTTTGCATCATACTGATATTGAAATCTTCCACGGTGAGTATCCATAGCTACCAATTGGCCTCTTCTATTGTAGTCTAGCGTGTATCTAGAAGCCATGCTGCCATTGGGAAAGCGGTTCGTTAAAGAGTTTAGGAGTCCACTATATTTATCGTACACATATTCTGAAGACGCACCCATTGCATATTGTATTTTTTCTAGACGCCCTTCATCACTATAGTCGAGCTTTACAAAGTCATTTATAGTTTTGCTGCCACTGTGTATAGATACACTTTGAAGAAGGCCACGTCCATTGTAGACATACAGTAGTTCAAACCCAAGACTGCTCTTCAAACCTGCAACCATTCCACAATATAGTTAGAGCTTTGTCACTTTAATAAAACAAATTAAAATCGTATGACCGCTGTTCAAACAGTACCTGATATCTGCCCCTTGCTGTCATACGTATAGAGCAATGACATAGTCTGCATGTTAATCTCAGTTGGTCTGCTCAAAATGTCCCGTTTAAACTCCACAACATCGGGATTTCCCACGCCTATCACGACGCCCAGCTCATTGTACACTATGCTAACCTCTTCCATGGCTGAGGATATTGATGTCTGAAACAATCGAAATAGCATGTTTACTACAAATTGATAATGTATTCTTCTTGGGAGGATATTAGATTGCGTGGCATGCTTTTAAATAATAATATTTGAAATGTTGCTCTCACAATTTCAACGGAGTCCTTATCATAGCCATATTTGATAGTTGTTCCGTCTCGCTTGACTATCCCCTCAATAGTACCATTTACGCCATATATTATTTCTTGGCTTCTCCCATCAGCGAAGGTAGTCCTAGCAAGTCTGTTTTCCTGTGTATACTCAAATGTGTACAGAACACCTGCATCATCGCGTATCTCGTTCAGCCCTTTACTAATGTCGTCAAAAGAAAAATATGTGCTTTTCAAGTTTTCATGTGTTATTGCCATGACCATTGTCTTTTCGTCCCAAACCGTTTCTTCAATAATCTGAAACCATGTAGGAACAAAAGGCATTAACAAACGACATAATTTCTTTCATGTCATAGATTTGGTGCCACTGAATGCTAATCACAATCTATTACATGCTTAATTAATTATACGTTTTAATTTGATACAGTTTACAACATTGTACATGATATAGACACCGGCTCAAGAATCGCTACAGGTTTTTCTTTCTATTCATCATTTGAAATAATTCGATTGAGACAGATCCAGATTTTTTAAGTGGAGTATGAACAGTTTTACAGTTTTTATATATTAACATTTACTTACCTGGTCTCCAATAATGCGTTTTCTGATACCATTTTGATAAATATATTTCGTCTGAGCAACTGACCCGTCCAGTTGAAGGACTGAGGCGAGGTGGGAAGAAAAGTCGAATATAAGCTCTGTTATGATACCATTTGATGCCATATGGACTCTGCCATCATTCCTTCAAATGATTAAGAAAAAACACTTAAAGGGTGATGTATACATTTATATATGAGCAATATCAATTATGTCATAAAACTACTAGAATTGGTAGTTGAACCATAAGTTATAATTCAGGTTTTGAATAAATTTGGACATCTCAGGCCATGCTCTGTGATAGATGTATAACCTACACGGCCTAGTCTATCATCAGTATTTAAACGGATAAGTTGCATGATACCAGTATGAAATACCACCAAAATGATTGATTATGATGAGAAATACTAACAAGTATTGCAATTCTTCTTCTTTAATGATGTTCATATCAGAATCAAAGTGTTTCACATTGGTAATAAACCTGTTCACATCAAGTGTAAGTTCCTTCCTTTTTCCATCTGAAAGGAAATCAATAAAGTAGATTTTTAAATGTTTGTACAAAAGGATGAAATGGTTGTAGAAGGTTCAAAGTCACACCTTACTAATTATCAAAAAGAAAACACTGTTCAAGAAAATCTCATTGTAGCTTCTAACAAATAGTATTCCCGGTTGTTAGAAACACCAAACATGAATGCACATGCAGTCACTCTTAGTCTCAAGATAAAATCTAAAAGGAAAATTATTAAATGCATTTACCATAGTATAATACTTGCGTCAAATCTCCTTCATCAGAGTACATGTACTGAGTCTGTGAATGACCAGTCGTCACCGATGTCAGGAGTAACTTCTCATTATAATTGTAATTGCTGTGCATAGCAAGTTATCAGCATATTACAAAGCTTGACATACAAATAGCAATATCACAATTAGTACAAAATATGGCATACTTATACAATAAAAAGACAGTCTTACCAAAAGTCTATGACATCACCATCACTATTTAGGAGTTCAGCTTTTAATATCATATCAAGGTCAGATAAGGTGAACGTTAACTTGCCAAATGTATCATGGATATAAGCTAATGTATGGGAGTTCACATAATCCACCAAAACTGAATGATGATCTGACTGTCCAATTTGTTTGATGAGAACCACTCGTAGCAATTCATGACTGAATACAAAATCTAGACCAATGGATGAATCTCGAATAATGTGATCTGTAAAGATATGAAAAACTATAACAGATAAAGGACGCATACTTACAATATCTTAACAAAATTGAATAAAATTAGAATGAATAAACAATAAAACAAAAAACAGAATTACCCATTTGAAATTAAGGTTTAATATTGCAAATCAATAATGATTATCAGAAACAAATTTAAAAGATCATTTGGAATCAAGTTTGTCCACCCTTTGTTCACCCATAGTTTACGTATTTATCATCAAATGTTCGATCATCCCATCCATTAAAATCTATATGAAATAGTCTTCATATTATTTGTTCTATGAATAATGGAAATTGGTGAAATAATTTTCAAAATAAGTTTTCGTTTTACTAATGTGTTTTCCCCAGGTTTGCTTGTGGATACAATTTTCTTCTCTCTCTTTTCTATGGCAAGCAAGCTCATACCACTGTATTGACATAGCTGAAGACAGGTTTTACAACCCTAAGCTTCCATTAGTTGAGATGATAACTGACTAAGTATGTAGGCTGGGCATTACAGAGACAACAGTTCGTCCATGTAGCCTTTTAACAGCCCGCTGCTGGAGATGATGATATCATTCTTTTCTCACAACCTTAGGGTCCTGAGTTTGAGTCCCGTGACATCTGCTCTCAATCCACCACAACCCTTTTGGCATCTTATGCCTATTGTGCAACTATAGAGTTTTCGAATGACACCACAATGGTCTCTATTACCACCCTAGCCTGACCCACGCCTCCTCAAAGTCAAACCTCGGGTGGGCTTACATGCCGACCCTACGAGTAGACGGGTAGTACAGAGACATAAACTTGAACCCCTTCTTTCTCAGTCACTTGTCAACGTATCTAGAAGTATGATGCATAAAAAGGCATCTACTTTTCACGCTCTTCCAAATAGTAACAGTCCCATTATCCTGCGCCAAAGAATAAGACGTGAGATTTCTGAGCGTGATTGCCATTCACGGTGATTACATTTTACCGTCAGCTAGACCAATTTTGGAGGCCGTACATTATAAGCGGTAAAAATTTACGTTGGTCTTATTTTATGGTCTAACACAATTTCACCGCTCGGTACTTTATAGGAAGTATATAAAGATGGCATATTTAAGTAAGCACTCTTTCAACTTACATCTTTCAAATGCATAGACAATAGCTGAATGCTCCTGGCTTCTAAATTCACCAGTTGATGTTCGCTCAAAGTGGTGTGTATGGTGGTCAATATACAAAGTTACCAGTTCATCTGTGTAATCTTCGATGATCATGCCCCTAAGAAAAAAGTATGTTACATGTATCTATTTGGCATATGTTATGGATTTTCAAAATAATAGACATATCCAAACAAGTAATTGAATACACATCTAAAATTAAATATTTAGAGTACAGCACTCCGAGTGGGATACGATTAATTTATACTATACTTGCATATAGAGATGTATCTAAAGGGCCTACATAAGGCAGTGGTAAATTGATATGATATTGAACTTTCAATATTGGGGATACTTAGACTCGAGTGAAACTCAATATATAGTACCCAATACGGTTCACAGACAAAGAATTGTATATGTGTGTGCTTCCATGGAATTTGAACCCAGTACTTGTGGGTTGATATGATGAGTGATCAAGTATGTAAGCAAGGTATTACAGAGACAAGGATTCGGCCGTATAACCTGTTAACAGCTCGCTGGTTGGGATGATGGTATTATTCTGGTATTACAACATTGGGGTCATGAGTTTTAGTTTCAATTGGGCAACTTGATATATTTCAATGGAATCGTATGGTTGTAAAACTTGTCTTCAGATATGCATACAGGAGTATAAATGTTTTTGTTGTAGATAAGGAAGGTTGTAACGTTATTACTAATATTTCTGATAATCATACGTACCAATAAGGCATATACCAACCCAGCCCGAATGCTCCAAGAGACATTCTAGATGTGAGTGAAGACTCATAATGTCTTTGTATCTTAAAAATGCTTGATACATACGACGATGGATGCATAATATCCAAATGGGTTTCAATGCGACCTGCAATAACAAAAATGTTATTTTATTGATTCATTTGATTACAGTGATATGGTATATATTTATGAATAACCTATGAGAATATGATATATAGATTTTACCCAGCCCTTCCAGGCTTATCAGTCACCTTTACACATACTAAAAAAAATGAGACTTATTGAGTATATAGTAACACAAAAATACATAAATACATACAATTGACATAAAATATGAACAATAAAACATATTAAAGCAATATTACATATTATGTAATAAATATTTTTGATGCTAAAATACTATCATGTTAGATTCAAAATAATGATATTGACTGGAAATCAAAAATAATAAAATGTTATACGGATATTCGAATTAGTGAATAGTTAGAAACCTGGTTGTAAACGAATGTTGTGCTTATAAATGCATTTTAGAACATTATAAAAAATAGAACATGGTATCTGATGCTTGTAGTCTCAACAACACAAAGCATGTGTCATGTGACGCATTTATGGATTGTCATTGATTGCAAAACTACATGGAAACAAAAAAAACTCACGGGCATTATTATTTCAATGATGTTACCCCCGCCCCTTCTCCACTAACCTTTTTGTACAACAATTACCGTAAACTGTTGCGGTGGATATCTATCCCTATATATTATATTCAACATAGAGAATCAAAAGCACAAAAAATAATCTATGGGCCCTACATGTCATGTCATTATAATATTATGAATATATTGAAAAATTGCATTGGGTTCAAAGATGCAAAACTCAAATACACTCTCTTTCTCTCTCTTATTCCCTCCCCCGCCTCTCCCTTCCTCCCCCCTCCCTCGTAGAAATGAAGAAATTTTATATATATCATAACATGTAAAAACATAGCTACCCAGCTGATAACCATCGGTGTATTTCAATTGATATTCCAACAGATCTGTTATAATGTATGAGCTGTCATCCACAGCAGTCAGAACATTTGCAACATTGGCCAGCTGCTGACTGATAGTCTCTGGACTTGGCCCGACAACATCAAGAAAATTGGTCCACGTCTGTCTCATGTGAACTTCTCTGGGATGTTTCGTCTGGAACAGGTGGTTGAGAAGCATATTAATAGAGTATACATTCACCATTAAACCAATTTAAGTGAGCATTTGCAATGTAAACATAAAATGGTTTACCTGAAACATTTCCAAGTGTTTCAGCAACGGATCTTTCTCTGTATTTTCTTGTGGGTGTAAATATAGACGATACAGTGTACTTCCAACATCCAATGATCCAATTGTTGCAATGGTCAATTCTACTTTTCCAAACGACCCAGGTCTGAGAATACCTGTGGGGCCATCAAGTGGTGATATGACAAGCAGGTGCTCATTATCATAATCCGTAACTGAAGCTCCTCCGTTTCTCGTAATTCTAGTCCACGCAATACCCATAGTAAACAACTGCAAGTATTGTCCTGTAATATCTGAATAACCAGTATTGCGAACTGAAAAAGAGCCTGTGCCTACTTCTCCGGATCTTATTATTATTGGTATGTTAAAGAAGGCAGATATTTTACCATGTGGAAGAACTTCAACTTTGAGAACACCGTCCAAAGCAGTTTGATTTTGTGAATATACATTTACAACTTGAACACCACAAGTTCCAGTTGGCCTTTGTTCTGAGAATGTTGCAAATATGTCTGTGGAACTTGTTCGATATATGTTAGCTGCCGGAATAGTTATATTGTTGTCACAGAACATATCAACGGATACCACGTCTGCAAAAAGGGCCCCTTCGATATGAATAGTCACTTGACCCTTATTAGATATTCTACCAGGATTTATGCTCATTATCTTAAATTCGGCAAATTTTGCTGACAGAAAAGATTGGGACGGATCTTTTGCCAGGTTTTCTATGAGGACATAATAAGATCCATCTCTGGTGAGCTCCACAATGCATGTCTGGTTGGCGCCTACCGGATATCTGGACCCGGCGTCATGGTCATAGGCTGTCGCCGCTTTATTGAAACTAGCATATATATTATGGCTGCCTGCCTGACTGTTAATTGTAATGACTAATGTCTTTGCTTTAGGAACATTGTGTATAACGTAAACACTTCGTCGATTCAAAGTTATGTTTATTGGCTGGTCTATAACTAAAATTGGATAGTTGACTTCAATAGTATTGTCACTAATTCCTACATTATTATCAAGATTCGGATCCCTTATGTTCGATCTGGAACGTACGATTCCATACATAGATGAACCCGACACCAGGGGCAGATATGCTAGGGCGATGAATTCTTGGAATCCTGATGGCTTTAGATGTATCGAGCCACATAGTGGATTGGCCACTTCTGGGTCTGAGATGTCCCACTTCCTGTCTTCGGACAAGTGCATTGAATCGCAGCGGTGACCATCAGCTTCCTGTTCACCTTTATTACTGAGACCCCACTCCATGTTAAATGCTGCAACAACAAACAAGAATCCTGTTGATATTTTACTCATTTTTTAACATTTATGTTTGTATTTTTTGTTAATCTGAAAACAGGGTAGTATAGGTTCCCTATTCGACAATGAAAATGTACCGCTATCACAATTTGTAGTTGTTATATTTTTCTCATACGAATACAATATTTTCTACATATTGGTTGAATTAGTTGAAAATACGTTTGATACTTATATTATGAACTTAGTATTAAACTGTTAACATGGTATCATTATATAAACAATAGACAATGAGAAGCGTACATTCCCCAAGTTCTACTGAAGTCTTCGACATGGAAACGTTAAACACTGCAAGATCTGTACTTGTTGCTTCGGTGATGTTGATCCGATAAGCAACAACATTATTTTCTTTGTTCTTCTCTTTGATATAACTCTGTGTATCTAACACTGAATAAAAAAATTTAGTTGTAAAACAATCTCTCACAAAAATAGAAATACGAAACACTCTGGTTAACATAATACCTCCATTCTATCTGTGCATATTCTCTACTTTGAGACCGCCCCATCGCCATCTTGAAACCCTCCAAGCGAAAGCATCAGTAAAATCTGACAATCTCCACAAGTAAAGTGTCCGCATGGACTCCAGTACAGGAGACAAACACATCAAAGCCATTCTATATTATCATCACGCCTCCAATTGCATTATCCATGATAGAACAAAATATTATTTGTCAGCAATGGATGACAAAGCAAGACCACACATTGGAATTCGTGATGCTTAAGCACGCGCGACGTGCAGAGCCTTGCAGACCCTTGATGGCGGTTTACAGACCCCTTGTAAAGGCATGTAGCTTTTTCATTTCTTTTTAATTTTTTATACGGATGCGCAGGCATACTTGATGCGAAGAAGAGCACATCAAATCAGACCAATGCGGACTTCTGGGCGATGTGAAGTGGTGGTAAGCAGATGTCTTCGGGCAACTTTGGGGACACACCTTTTCATGACTCCGCTACCACCTCTGCACAAATGGAATGGTGGCAGAAGACAAACCAATGATATAATTATATAATTACTCTACTACATGTTCGTTTGGCAAGAACATTGAAGAATAAACAACAATTAGAGCATTTCATTATTTAAACATATTGTTTTAACATAGTATAGAATTAAAAGACACAAACCTACAGCTAGGTAAAGAACAGCTTTAGGAAGATCATATGGCATTGAAAGAGATAAAAACTCCTCCACGGTGGAATTCACATAAATCATCTTATTTACCGAGAATGTGCCAAGCGTTAGTTGAAACGGATCGTAATCTGGATTAGATCGCAGATACACTCCAATATACCATTTGATATGCTCTGGAAGGTGCGCATCTCCGGTATTGGTAATGTTCAATGCAAGATGAAGCGGTTGCCCTGATCTTGAGTGGAACAATACGTGTGGCTCTGGACTTGTTATTTCCAAATCTGGTAATTGGGTGGATATTTCATAATTTGTAGATCGGTTGAATAAAGTATCTTTCAGTACGCTTTTGATGTCCACAACTATGTAAACATAAACAGTTGCAATGTCTGTGTTGGGGAAGAAAACATCCAGCGAATTGGAATATGATTCACCTACGTAGAGCCTACCAACGTGTATATTCTGGAAAGGATATACTAATCTTAATTTTATGAAGTTTGTTGATACGTTATCAGTAAATCACTTCTAATCCTACATGTTTCAATAATTCTAGTTTATTGTGCATCCCAGTGTTTTGAAACATGCAGCACAAGATGTTAAGCTTTAGGATATCAGAGACAGATCCAGAGTTAGAGTGATTGCCCGGCACCCATTTTTCATTCAAATGTGGGCAGCCTGCATTGGAGGATTTCGGATACATGCCTCCCCCTGGACCACACCCACACACCCTTTTTAGAAAACATTGGATCTGCCACTGTATAGTGCCTTAAAGAGGAATAGAAACGGGACAAAGTTTTGAAATGTTGGAAATTATACACTTCAATAATGAAATGCTAGCAAAAACGTTACCTCCTTCAACCTCACTCCACGAGAAAGTACATCTGATTTAGATGCCAATATATCACCACTAATATAGATGGCATCTGTCCACGATGTCTGCTGTGGTGTAACTTGGCCACTATTTAGAACTGTGTAGAACACGCTGACAAGAGTTTGCTGTACAATAGGATTTGGAATTATCATAGTAACATTTGAAAATGTGAAGCTCACTATAGGGCTTGGTAGCACTGTTATGGTGTTCTCAAACGTATCAACTTGCTTTACGTGATTGTTCGACAACTGATGTTTACTGTCTGTCATAACATGTACACAGTATGTTCCAGCGATCACTGATGAAAGAGAATAAGTTCTAGTTAAAGAGTAGAATTGTTCAAAGTGCAGTGTAGACTCCATACATTCTTCTTTGATCTGTATGTTCCCGGAATTAGGATGGTTAGCTACGCAGTTACTAGACAAGAATACGTTATCACACCATGAACGCTTTGTAGGCATAGAATTCCCAAAATTGGTAACAGACCATGAAATGCTAATATATTTAGAATCAAGAGACATTTCAGCCTTGCTAATATGGACAGAAAATTGTGGAATCGGTTGGGATAGTATCATTACTGGAATAGAAATTTGTTTTTTCTTGGAATCCAGTGGATTTGCAGGTTGTGGGAGCTCCAGAAATATATAATAAGGCCCAGCAAGGGACGCACTTAGAGTGGTTTCTACTGCTCGTGATTGAGTTTCTTGTGGCTTAATAGATTGTTCAACTCTATATCTTGAAAGCTCTTTTGCTTCGCTATTGAAATCTTTTTCTTTTGACAAGAACACCATTTCATAGATGCCTAGTTGTTTCATGGTTCCTTCGCCTACATTAACCACATTCCATGACACTATAATGGTTCCTCCGGCATAGAGAGCACCAGATTCACTTCCTACTGCACTAAGATTGTATGGATTAACTGAAGGGTTTATATTAGGAACATCAACTAATATAGGCGGCGATACATTGTTTTCTTTGTTCTCTTCTTCAATGTCTTCTAAATAATCTACATAGACTTGGACATAGATGTCGCCAATGATAGAACGCGGTAGATTAATCTTTGGTAGCAGTTGATTATAATCCTGTTGGAAGCCTAAATTATGAATTTGTGTGACATTTTGTACAATTTGCTTGTCCTCAAAGTTTGGAGAAGAAGAAATGATAATAGAGTCACGCCAAGATAGGTCATATGTTCTCCCGGTACCGTTATTCTCCACAGTATAGTCGATTGACAAGTAAGCAGAGTCGCTGTTTGAGTTTACATTAACAATAAAGCTCTTTACATAAATATCTGGTGGCTTAAATTGAATCTGTAGCGGGATGAGATATTCATTGTTGTCATGTACCAACTCGAATATATCATTGTTCGCATCCGTATGCACAATTAGCGTGAAGTTTCCTCGAGGATGAGCTTGGGATAATGCAGTGGTCATACTTCTAGTGTAACTGTTTCCGGGATTCATATTAGTTTTAATGGATTGTCTAAAAAGGAGATATCCACGTCACCACTCAAGTTCTGCAATAACGCATAGGTGTAGCGTATTATGCAAATATTCTTTGTAAAATCTATTTTCATTATATTGAAGTGCTACGGTTTTAAATTGTGCACATCATCCTATAGGAGGTATGATATTTTCTGATATAATGTAATGATCAATGTGTCATGTGTAATTATGTAAACATGTACAAAGTATGGATACGTACAATAGCGTCAATCCAACCATGGGACTCAAATGGAGCTCCATATCCTTCGTTAGATACTGTGTATGTGATGGTGAATGGTTCGCCGATGGTGATGATGGAATCAGCCTCTACAGCAGTCACCATGAAGTCTGGTGGCGTCGCCAAAATAATCTGGATGGGATCCTGGACAAAAGCAACCCGATATTTAATTACATGGTTATTTTATCTGTATTCAATCATAGAAAAACTAAAAAGAAAATATGAATATAAAAATAATAGAGCTTATTTTCTTATAGAATTCGCCTTGTATAAATTGACAGAAATAGTTGATGTTGAAAATTATAAATCATGATTAGACAAAATTAGCATTGAATAAAACGTAATTTGGACTTTCTTACATGTACTATGTAATGATAATAAATCAAACCAAAAACTAAGCATTTAGAGACAATGAGTGTGAGGAATATAACCTGCCTTTGAATGTCCTATATTGTTTTCAGTGTCATACTGAAATATTTGGTTATTAACATCTGTCCAAACTAGGATGAAGTGTGGCCCATATATGGCATTTGGAGCTCTCACTGTTTTCGAATTAGTGTAAACTCCACCTTCTGGGTCTATGGTGCCAGACTGTGGAAATTTTGCCAGCAGAAAATCCTCGGTATCTATAATCATATAGAGCAGTACATAATAGTTTACATATGGTGCCAATACACTAAATCTATGATGTTTTACCAACCAGTCAACGCATGCATCACTTATGAAATAAGAAATGTAAAAGTTAAATACCCCATTGGGTGTCGTTGGAAAGGTACACGGCGTCCGTCCATGCCGTCTCCAAGTTTATTCCAATGCCTACATTTTCAACTTTCCAAGATACAAAAAACTCTTTTCCTGAAAATGTATACACTGTTTATTAACATGTCGAGAAAAGCCAGTCGATAATGCTGTAAATTTAAACGGCATCATTCAAAAGTTAAATAGGCTCTCTGTGTGAGTCTGTATTTATTTAGCCAAACAACAAGAAAGAAAAGTGGAAGAAACGAAAATGGGGAAAACAAAAAGAAACTACAGCGTGATGTGTATATATAACAAGACAAGCTTATACACATAAGGGGCGAAAAATTGACGACGGACTCAAGTCTCATGCTTTCAAGTTTCAGTATTCTGAAGTATACACCGCCCATACCCCCACTATCACCCACTATTCAGCTTGCATAGCTCAGGTCTACAGCATAAATATTATCATTAACTACGGTATATTCCTACATGCTTATAAAAATCTTATCTTACAAATGCTAATATATTGGTGCACATTCTGCTAACTAATCAGAATTAAGACACTATTTTAAGTCAATGATTTATTGAATACATTTCATTTCAAAGGTTATTAATATGGCTGCTTTATTCAATCCCCACCAGCCAAGTTGCATGTGCTGCGTGCCGTTTGGTCAAATTGAATGTGTGCGTGCGTGCATGCGTGCGTGTGTGTGTAGCTAGTACCTGTCCATACCAGAATTATGCGAATTAATTGTACAAGATGCATTTAAGGTGGGACTGGAAAGTCCCACCTTAATGATTTAATGATTACCATTGTAAAGTTTAAAGTGTGTAGATGTCAATAAAAAAATTACTCATGTCGCCTCCCTCGTTTGAGATTTATGAATAAAAACGCGAGGCATGTGTGGTATGTGTGAACAGACTAGATACATAGAGTTATATACAAGATTTTACTATTACCATTACAAATTCTGCTCCAAAATGTTTTTAGAGTAATATTTTTTATCGTATGGGAAGATCTTATCAAAAGCTTTTTAAAAAGTATAAATTTGAAGTAGTTTACCTTCCATTTGAAAAAGATATTGCATATTTTAGGTCCTAAACATCTATCAATGCAGGGTAAAAATACGAAACATGATTTTAAGTACAATATTATATGTTTTCACAAAAAAATCAGGAAGTAAATATTATCTACTAAAGTAGGTAACAAACACCGTTCTATGCTGATCACAGCCGTTAGAGTGAATGTAAACATAATGCACCCCTTTACTGTCCAGTACCACGTTAAGTATGCGACAGCGACACAATGAGATGTTGGTTAGGTTAAATGGATGTAAACATTTGCATAATCTGATATTCGTGAATATCTGATAAGTTCACATTGAGAACATAGATTGAAGAGATGATGACCTGAGATGGTGGATGACGTTGAGGAAACACTTTGCACTTGAAAGTTTGGCTGAGGTGTTAATGCTACATGGATAGGATCACTCGTCTTCAAGTTGTTAGAATAATTGATATCATCTAGCTGAAATTATATTGGTAATATTAAAGCAATTATATTTATTTATAGCCTGTTTAAATTTTATAGCTTCTGGCCATTCATATGCCAAATGGAAACATATATTTGTACTTGGTAACTAGCACACTCAAAAATTTTATATCAAACAGGACCTGTATCCTTCCATCTGTGAATATGAAGACATAAAATATTCCTGCATCTGTCCTCTTCAAATCTATGATATATGTGGCAGTGTATCCATCGTTCGGGTCCAGATACCTGTTTTGAGATACACTACCGACCCTGGTGGCATGTTCAAAACCTGCATTTTCAGCAATATACACATAATCAATCCATTTTGATGATATTGTCCCTCGATTACCTACAATTAATGTAAGACAATAAAACTGGCGCATCTGGGTTTCAGAATAGGAGTTAATGCTAAGCGGACCAAGGAATTCCACAAGATCTGATGAGCGAAAGAGGGCAGCAATGTTGAAAACATACATTAATATATTAAGGTCGATCAGAACATCTATTAAAATACAAATTTTTTTAATCATCATGAAATTAGATTTTAGAATATCTTATCATAAAATCAAAATGAATATGTTATATGGGTATTTGACGGTTATATCCGAGCTTTTAGTTAGAATGAAAGTATATAAGAAATATTTATCTCTATAATAGCATACATACCTATGTTTTCAACTGTCCATTGGATTTCAAATGACTGTCCAGAAAATGTAGAATCAGGTGTGATTAGACTTGTAACTGTTAAGTCGGCATACGACCTATATGATAAATAATAAGATTATCAAGCGTTTCACCTTTAGAAGATAGGATTTTATTGAAATGGTCATGTGTGAACGAACACTGGACAATTGCAATGAGCCACCCAGTAAAACCATGCTTACATCACTTAGTTCTTTAGCATTTGTCTATACAATTGCCACAGAACTGGGGTGCAATGAGAACACTGCACTTATTAAGTACATGACATTAGCCAATCAACTGCACATTATGGTACTGTCATCTGTACAGTCGGCTTTCGGATCGAGCTACTGATATAGACACGAATGATACGGATCGTCGCAGACAAGTAAGGAAGTGACACCCCCTCTCCCTCCCCGGCTAAAGAAAAAGTCATCTACAGTCATTGCATTGCTAAAAGAACATATTTGAAAAAATATACAAGAAGCGTGATAAAAAAAGTACAGCGACCCCCTCAAAATGAATCAGAAAAGTTAGACGACCCCCACAACCCCACCTTTTTGGACGACGACCCACAGTATCATTATTCATGATCGTTCCCTATTGCTAAAGGATACGTATGCTTACGGTGGATACGTCCACAACTAGTATAATTGGTCGTATAACTGTAGCATTAACCCTGAGCATTAACCCTGTTAACCATGGCAAGTCAAATAAACTGTTCGATTTTTTCTCTCTCGTTGTAGCCATACACCATACTCCACACAGTCCACAAAACAGTCCCTCACTGATAAGTATCGTCTCCTTATTGTATCCACCCTACGTCACATGTAAGAACCATGCAAGGCAAATTAACGAGCACGTTAACCCTCCACCATCGCCTTACCTTGTTGCGAATCCCCATATAGGACTCAGAACAGTTTGAGCATTTGCAATATACTCGATCTGCCAAAGGATTTGAGCAGCGCTTGGCAGCTGATCATCCGGACAGTATCTTGTGGATGAGGTGGTGGTGACAGCGTCGACTGGTCGATCGGCACCGTTCACCCATATGAACACCCCGTGCAAGTGCGCATTTGCATGCTCAGGCCATTGTAGGCATGTCCGCACATCGACGTTTACCTATAATAGATTAAAACCAAACAACACAATAGATATAATAATATACAAATTACACTTATAATGTGTCCAGTCGTTGACTCTTTTTATGCGGCATTGATAAAGCAGTGGTTCTCGTGATTCTACTAATATGTAAGGTAATTTGTTTTTTATAAATAAATTGGTCTCAATGTTTCATATCGATTTTGAACATCCAGGTTCCTTTTCAAACAATACCTGCCTACAACAAAGGATGAAATATGACTTACATTTAGGTCAACGTCATAATAAAAACCATGAGCAGATGTTAGCTTCAACCATAATGAAAACATGACACGTGTAATGTTATCGGTAAAAGCAAACCATGTTAAATATGACAATAAATGCACAGTTGCTGACCTACCTCTCCGAACTTTGGACGTATTGGTAGAAGATCCAAAAGTAACCCAGCTGACTCAGTTATATCGTACAGATTGTTAACTTCCCTGTTCAACTGTAACACAAGAATAGGAAATCATGTGATCCATGTGTGTGTGTGTGTGTGTGTGTGTGTGTGTGTGTGTGTGTGTGTGTGTGTGTGTGTGTGTGTGTGTGTGTGTGTGTGTGTGTGTGTGTGTGTGTGTGTGTGTGTGTGTGTGTGTGTGTGTGTGTGTGTGTGTGTGTGTCTGTGTGTGTGTGTGTGTGTGTGTGTTGAATGTTGTTGAATTTGTTTATTAAATATCTAATACATATATCATTGTTCTTTTCATTGAATCTATTGTATATGATATCAAGGCATTGGATCATTTGTATATCTAATTATTTTAAATATTATAAAGACTGATTACAGTGTGTCTCGATGAGGTCTTGTCCTTTTCAGGGCGTTCTCTTTTTTTACCATTGTCTGAAAATAAATACATGTCGGACAAGTTTTAAGCTAATTGGAGGGAAAAAAGCTTCGTATTTGCCCTAAGAGAACACTTTTGTGTCCAACCGTTGGGAAACTCATGAAATAAATCATGAATTAGATTATTCTTCAAATCTTAAATCTTAATTCGGTCTCTGTATACAGAATAAGACAACAAAATGTTTAAAAGTTCATATTATTTTTAACAAAATTTGTACAGGCATTAAAATTGAAGGCTATCTAGAGACATATGGACTGTACATACATATTGAACCTCAGCCAATACAAATTAAGCTTTTGCTTCAGGAATACTTAATACTGTGTACTCTAAGCAACAACTGTTACCGGTAAAAATCGAACGTAGTTTGAAAATAACATTTTCCAATTTATATAATTTAACACGGTTGTAATAGATTTAAGTGTATTTACAAGTTGAAAATGTCCATGTCCACTTGCTAGTGAGGGCTTCTGAAGCAATTCCACACCCGACCGTGCTCTCTACCACACCTTTAATGCACAATGGAGATTTTTTTTACATAGAAACAATGTACTATTTACTACTCGGTTGATGTCTGGTTTAGACTGTTGTGGGGTGATAAGCCTTCAAATAAATGCTGTTTTAACTTATTCAAAATTAATATTGATCTTTAAATCGTGATATATAATGTGTATCTGGCTAGTTATACCTTCATCAATCAAAATATAATACTGTGTTTCCCCATATAGTGTAAGATTGAACTTTATTACATTATTCTCCTCTTCAGAACTAGGGAACGTAACCATAGGTGACGAAGCTACATCTATCTTGTCTACTACTGTCTCTGAATTCGCCTCCACTATTTTTATGAAAGATGTTTTCATTGATGGCACTATCTGGAAACATATCAAGAAACGATTTTTCTTTCATAATATACAGAAAAGTGAAGCCATTAACATTTTCAGGTTGCAGGAAGAAGGGCTGGGCTGTGGTAAGCGTTTCAAAACCGAATGTGGAAGAGAGAATTCCATGAGATGTGTATCTGTTGAGTACAATGAATAATTATCAGCTGATTTTGTGTAAACCGCATAGTACTTACAAAATCTAAATATACGCATCTTATGATGTGTATTAATCACTTCATTTGATAGAAGGTGGATTGTATTGAATGCGTCAGCCATCAAGCACATTATGAATAGGCATTATTGGATCACAACACATGCATTCAGATTAGTAGAAGGACCCATTGATTCACAGAATGAGATGTTATCACACCTATAACATGTGGCTGACAGCAAATTGATATCAGTTGACACATTTCTTACACTTCTTGTTTCTGCATGATATAAATGATGGTACACTCGATAAGAACTCTCACCTTTTGATCAAAGAACACTTTGAATTCGTGGTGGTCAGGTAACAACAATGATCGGGGAGGAGGGAACAGCCTGTTTATGACTACGGAAGGAGCAGTCGCTAGGAAATATACAAATATTAATAAACCAAATGCATCCAATCACCACAATTAAAAGTATATATTCATCTATTGTTAAAATCTACGCATGTACGCCTGAATCTGGGTATAAAACAGCAACGTACTGCATACAAATCTCAAATCCAATACAAAAATCAATCCTTCTTACCCCCGACAATGATATTGATGCAATGGACATCACTGTTCATCCTGCAAATAATAAGTTACATTCAGTGTATGGTCAATTACTTTAAGTACTTTGGCTCATTATCTTCAGATTATATTACTTACCTGTGTTAGTCATAGTTGTAATTGTGTGTTTTATTTTCAATCATATGTATGAAAATGTTTATCAAAGATGAGCGACTTGAGTAGAGCCAACTAGAAGCAATAGTCGATCTAAATATGGACTATTACTAACCATTATTTATTAAATCAGCAGTGATTGTTCACTATTTCCAACTTAAAACAATTCACATTTGAACTCTCTATCATTAACAGTGTGACTTGTAGAAGGGTTCAATATGGATTTAGTGTGTCGTCCCTCGAGCCAATCTATTTGAAAAATGTAATGCCAGACTACATGAAGTAGCAATAAAGTCAGAAAAAGCAATTGTGTGCGTATGACATGATCTAGAATTTAACTGGACTTTTATATAAATGTATGATAAAGGATTCCTAAAAACAAAACCCTGCTCAACAAATTTTAAGTAAAAACAAATTAACTATTAACTTAAAGGTAACAAAATAGAGACCAAGGCCTGTGCTGCATTATAATTACCCCAGTGTATCTATCGCCCGATAGCAAATGGTGCGTTTTGCGGCCTGGTGGTGTGGAGGTGCCCAGCTGATATGGGTCTGCCACACCCACTGAGACTTCTGTGTGATCGGACCTTGGTCCAGGTCGGATGGGGCATCTGTCAGCTCCAGACGATCTATGCTACAAGCAAAAACACGTTCACCGGTTCATATTTATTATCTGTTATTTTCACGTTGTCTAATTACAAAATAAAGAAAAGCTTATTTAACTATTCTAGTACTTTGTACCCTTTTTAATGGGTGGCTTTTCCTTCAATTTAAAGTGTGCGTTCATGGCCGAATGGATAAGAAGTTGGACTCGTGATCAGAAGGTTGTGGGTTCGATTCCTGGTCGGGTCTGATGTGTGTTGAGCAAACCTACCTTTAACAGGTTGCATAGTGCGAACACCAATTTAATGTGAGTGATTAACACGTCTGCGCTACGGTAGCAATGCTGAATGCTCCCCGGAGAGTTGAGAAGGATATAATGTGACAAGGATGCCAATGACCTGGTGTAAATGTAAAGTCGCTAGAGCACGACAAACTGTGAATTGCGACAGTAAATAAGCATATTTACGTTTACCTGTGCTGTTACCTGTAATAACAGATTACATGTAGTTTTAGCCACTATGTCTCTCTCTAATCGTCCGGTGTAAGGAAATCAGTAAAGCAAAAATAAGACTGGATCTTTGCGACTCACTTGACGATAAGAAAGATGATCATAAAAGATAATCATGACACTGCACAAACCTGAACCGGATTGCATCTGCAATGTTAAGATTTGCACACCATTCTGCGTTAGGTAAGACTCTAGTCATTTGAATCGCACTTTATCGTCGACTTATCAACCTCAAGTAGTCTTGCTTATTTTCTAACTACGGTGGCGTAAATTCATGGGTATCTTTGGTTTAATATGTATTTTTGGTTTGATAAGTATTTTATTGCAATTGAATTAGAGTTATACAACCATATAAAAAGATCTTTTGTTTTTTG
>CM032667.1:34837907-34850370 GCA_019095985.1 Streblospio benedicti
ACCATTATTTATTAAATCAGCAGTGATTGTTCACTATTTCCAAATTAAAACAATTCACATTTGAACTCTGTAGAAGGGTGTCAGTATGGATTTAGTGTGTCGTCCTTCAAGCCAATCTATTTGAAAATGTAATGCCAGACTACATGAAGTTGCAATAAAGTCAGAAAAAAAGCAATTGTGTGCGTATGACATGATCTAGAATTTAACTGGACTCTTATATAAATGTATGATAAAGGATTCCTAAAAACAAATTAACTATTAACTTAAAGGTAACAAAATAGAGACCAAGGCATGTGCTGCATTACAATTACCCCAGTGTATCTATCGCCCGATAGCAAATGGTGCGTTTTGCGGCCCGGTGGTCTTGAGGTGCCCAGCTGATATGGGTCTGCCACACCCACTGAGACTTCTGTGTGATCGGACCTTGGTCCAGGTCGGATGGGGCATCTGTCAGCTCCAGACGATCTATGCTACAAGCAAAAACACATTCACCGGCTCATATTTATTATCTGTTATTTTCACGTTGTCTAATTACAAAATAAAGAAAAGCTTATTTAACTATTCTAGCACTCTGTACCCTTTTTTAATGGGTGGCTCTTCCTTCAATTTAAAGTGTGCTTTCATGGCCGAATGGATAAGGAGTTGGACTCCTGATCACCCAGAGATGATAAGGCTGTTGTGAACGGGACGAGCTTGTTTTTAAAAAATAAACACTTGTGTGTTGTTAGTGTCAACACAGCTGATATGTATATTTACACTGGCTGAAGTTGATGTTTATTTTGAAAACAGGTGGGGAAACAAAGACGACAAACAACGCACTTCTGGGTGGTTCTGTACTTTTGCCTAACTGTGGCCATTGCCGTTAGAATCTGGGGAAACAAAGACGACACTTTGTGCTAAATGAAGTCTGCCTTAAAAACCTCCCTTAAAACCTCAATTGGGGGAAAGGGGGAAAGGAAAAGCATGACATACCAGATAACAAAAGTAAAACTTTGTAATACAATGCACATGATAATATGTATACAAATTGCTAAACAAAACATATGTCGAAACAAAGACGACAACAATTAAAATATATATGCAATAATCAATCTACAAAATGATGTTACAATGACAATAGTACCTAAGTACTTTACAAACAAATTATCATACACAAAATGCACACAAATGGTTAAATTGAACTACATGCAAACCTTGTAGACTACTAGTACCCATACAATAAGTGGTGTTACAAATTACATGTATGATGAAAGAAAAAACATTGTGCTAAATGAGAAAGTGAGGAAAAGCATGACATACGAGATGACAGTTGTAATAACTTTGGAATACTATGCATATGCTAATATGTGTACAAATGCTAGACAAAACAGGTGGTAAACACATAATTAAACATATATGCAACAATCAAACTTCTAAATGATGTTATTATGAGAGTAGAACCCAAGTGATTTTCAAGCAAATAATAATTTATGAAATACATGCAAATGGTTTAAATGAACTACATGCAAAATTTGTATACTACTGATACAACTCATGTCGCCACACACTGAGAAAACAACTACGGACTGTACATATTTAAACAAAATAGGTTAAAACAAAGATAATTGTGTACACATAAAGGTGAGCAAAATCGCTGCATAACCTAAAAAAAGGGGTGGTGGAGGGTTGAGGTGGTTAACCCAAAAATTGCACTCACGCTATAATATACATGTTGATCCTTCAGTTCCAAAGTCGTAAATGTGACTTTAGTATTTTTTACATAACAGGACTCTCAGCCTATGAGTATATCGAGCAGACCAATAGCGTGGTTCATTTAGGCGTGTCAGTATGTCACAAAGTGAAGGTGGGGCTTTATTATTGAGAATTTTAAACAACATGGCCAAACTATTCCTCTCAATCCTTTGTGAGATGGTGATCTTTCTACAGTTATGACAATAAATCTACGTTAAATTCATTCCAACAACTACAATAATTAGAAATATGTGATTACGTCCAAATTTGTAGTTTTCAAATGCATTTTTCATAGGTTTATATGATATACACTACAGACGAACGTTTATATTGATATGTGAAAATGGAAATAAATGTAAACTGTGCATGGTTCTACCTAACAATCGCCTGCAACAGATAGGGACAATTTGGTTAACCGGCTGCTTGATCACGAGTGTTTATGTTATATTATGATTGCACAACTATTTGTAACGAACCTAAACTAACCAGTATATTCGTCAACAAATTTTTGAACATGCCGCCATGTAGACAACCTGGACGAAATCGAATTTATGGGTTGCACAGATTAGTATATGATCGCCGTTGTGTAAAACGGGGTTTAAATCAGGCACTGTCACGATTTCCAATCTTTGTTGTGCATTGCTATGCTCTGCTAAGCTCTGTCACACATTGGAAAACGCCCAGATCACCTCTTTCATGCCGTTTTTTTACCCATAGCCTATTCCAGACTATAGACTGGTGTCCCCGCTTTGAACTAAGCTCTGTTAAGATTTCCTACCCTTTGAGTCAAGCTTTGTTCAACCACTTCAATCAATTTGTAACAGAGCTTCCAAAATGTTTAAACAGTTTAAAAAGTTTTGGCGCTCCTGCCGAATGCCCGGCTATACTCCAAGCGCCACCCGTGTGTAAAGCGGGCTTTACCGTCCATTGCACTGCCGTTATACCTGGATGAAAACCAGGTTAAGACTTGCCAATTTTTCGAGATCTTGACCTGGTCGAGACCTACACGGGACCATGTCGCCATCTAATCCTTATGTAGTCTCTATGGTTGGGATCTATTCGTGTTCAGATCTTCGTGAAAAGTCTCCGTCCAAAGCGGAATAGATCTAGACCACGACATTTTAGTTGCCCGCTGAAATGCGCGGAACTAAAAAAAAGTCACGGGTGTTTGTTGAAGACTTTAAAATCAATACTCTATTTCCGGTTAGTCTTGACCATATATTTACGTAGTCGGAACCACGTCTGGATCATGTCTGAACCGTGTCAGGAGCTAGTTTTAACCTAGTCTTTTTGGTCTTGACCATTTTGTGACTTTGTCTCCATTCCCTTTTAGCTCAAGACTAGGTCACAACTTGGTATGAATCCCCATTCTACTGTCGTAACCAACATCAAAACCAGGCTTCTACCTTACACATTTTCTTGGTCTTTACCATGTCTCCATGGTCGGGAGCATGTCTGAACCATGTCTTAAACTTATCATGACCAGGTCTTTACCATGTCTGGATCTTGTTGTCTGATTTTAGACTGAACCCGGTCTTTACCACGTATTTTTAGATGGCGACAGTGGAATGGGTAAATATTTCATTGAAAAAAAATGCATAAATGTCTCGATATGATCCTCGATATCGGCGACTTCCCCAGGTGCCGACTAGGTCAGGTGTAGGTCAAGATAGTGCAATGGGGGGGGGGGGCAAGCTTAGAATGATTTAATGGTTTTGAATCCATTCGCTTCATCTAATGGTTGTGATGGAATGGGAGAGTCAAAGCCGTATGGAACGGTTGCAGCATACACAGGAAATGGCGATATTGCTGGCATAAGTGCTAGTGGATTCGTATATCTAATGCTCCAATTGCAAAGTAGGTATACTTAACCGAATGCATACCCTGGTGTTAATTTTCCGTGTGTAGTTTAAACCAATTTTAGAATACTACGTGTATACCCATTGCATTTTCTTGTAGGATAAAATCGCCACTATTTCAGTAACTTGACCCACCTAACACCGCTGGCAGAGGTGTGTATCTCTATAGTCTCGTGGAAAACGCCGCCGAAAGGGACGCCGATGCAGGCGCCGTGTGGCCGGGTGCTGCCCCGAACGCCGGTCTCTCGCCGCCGTGGGACCGAGCCGAAGTCAAGAGGAAGAAAAGTGCCAGAACCCACACGCCCGTCATTGTGCACGAGCGGAGCAACTACCGCGGCAAACCTATAGACATAAACACCACATTGACTCGTTTGTCTTGAACTCTGATAAACCCCCAATTTCACATAGACGACGGTAGTTCCAAATGCTCAAGACGCCTTGCGCTTGGTGTCATTTCGAGGTGGATCTGACGTCAACTTTGGAGGGATCTGGCTGGTTCGGTTGGGAATGGGGCACCTCTAGCTTGTTCTGGGCCTTTCTATTTAACTGTGGCCTCGTCTGCTCGTTTGGCAGGATGTATGGTCGACAGGTGAAACCGTAAGTGCCACCACTGCCGTTACAATATGAAGTAATGGAAGCATGAAACAGAAGCATCTGTTCCAAACAGCTCGGCTGTTCACAATGTTCTATGATTAACGCTGTCTTCCTGGAGGATACACTTCCTGACACACTTCTACCTGGTTCTGGGCAAAAAAATATCCTATCATCTGATTTGGATCATCTTTTTGCTTTTCTGGGTAGTCTGGGGGAATAACATGATCATCGTAAGGTCTTCCCTCTTAAAGAGGCTTTGCTAGCGATGTTTTTAAAGATCGTCCCTTGTAGATCATCTGAAGCTATCATCGTCTATGTTAAACTGGGGGTAGAGGAATTTATGGATGCTTCGAGACATTTGGTGCTATCATCATTTAGTACCAGCTACTTTGTGATAGAGTCCGTTACTTTTTCCGTTCTTATGTGCCTGAGAAAACTATGTGTCTGAGATTTTTTTCACGAATTGCATACGGTGTGTATAAGCAAAATTAATCAACGTATTCTGTATGCATATAAAACTAATTGTAACAGTTTCGTGTGCTTTTTTCCAATAAGCAGGGCACATATCATCATGAATTACATACACACACACACACATTTTGTCACACACACACACACACACACACACACACACACACACACACACACACACACACACACACACACACACACACACACACACACACACACACACACACACACACACACACACACACACACACACACACACACACACACACACACACACACACACACACACACACACACACACACACACACACACACACACACACACACACACACGCACGCGCGCACGCACGCACGCACGCACGCACGCACGCACACACACAGAATAGGGATAATGTAAAAGATACCTTTGCAACACTATATAATGATATTCAATGTACACATAATATAAAACAAACATAAAAATACATAACAATCATAATAAGACGTTTATCAATCACAATTCGTGAATGTATGGATGAAATTTTTATATATTGTCTAATATATTGATCTCTAATGCCACATTCAAGTTGTAATGAGATGGATTCTGAAAAGAAAATTTTCAGCGCGCGAAAATTTTCACATGCTCGAAAAAATCTTGGACCCACAAAAAAGTTGAAAAATCAAAACCTTGACCAACATTGTTCCACTTTTGCCGAGCCTGACAAAATGTACATCATCTCTTATACGTATGTACATAACTATTTTTTATATGTTGCCGTTTTGCACCATTAATGCTATATGTAGTACACAATATAATCGCTAGAAGTTACACGATAAATGTTTTTTGAAAAAAAATCAAACTTACCAGTTCTTTTCTGAAGTTTTAGCGGCCTTAGTCAAAATAACAGCTAATTGACTACGTTTTGAATGAACAAAACCTGATCAATATGCACTTAAATATGTGAGCCTTTCAAGAGGCACCATTGAGATGTCGACCACGGATCCCATCCCCTTGTCCAATCACCATTCACTTCCCGGTACTTCTGTTCGGTGATAGGCGCCGCTGATATAGGTGAAATCTTAATACATTGTCTATTGATCTCTGATGCCACATTCAAGTTGTAAAGAGAGGAATGGTACTATGGTACGACTTATCATTAGAGCTAATTGATCATTCCAACTTAAAAACGTCATTGCACAATCATTTATCACTCTTCAATATTATTCCTTTATTGAGTGGTGCTTTGCCCAAACTTTAGTACCCTTTCTATCAATTGTGCACGTATATACGAAAAATAAACTGATAGACCACGCTTATTTTAGGGAACTAAGCTGTAACAATTTGCTGACAAGTATCACGCATATTATGGTAACATGGAAATACATTATAAGTGACTAGGATGTTATTTTGTAATCAAAGATGGAGCTTTACTTAATTCTTCACATTGGGTGATATATAATCATGGGAGTTTTATTTGTTCTCCTGACCAGTAGATATAAGACAATTTATAACTAATCTAGGGAGATATTCTTTTAGAAGTTACTTATTAAAAGACTACCACTCTATTAAGACCACTTGGGCACTCTTGATAGTGATCTTCTCCTGTGTGTATTGTTAATTGTGTGAATATGATTAAGTATATGTTGGTCAGATTAGGTACTGTTGATACTTGTGTCACAACTGTCCTAGACGTGTCAGAGACATGACCTATAGATCCACTTATGTAATGTCTTTTAAACTTTGTTTGTAAGCATGTTCTCTTTTGGAGTTTAATTTGATTTTATAAATGGATCATCATATTTCTGAAAGTAGTTAACATAGTATAATGTATCATCAGAACATGTCAATCATCTTTTGAATAAACATTTGGCCATATCCTCATTCTCCCCGAATTCGGGGACAATAATTTCTAATTTAAAAAAGTAGTCCCAAGAAATAGTCCCTCCAAATATACCTGTTCATTCATGTATTTTGTATTTTTTTGAATTTAGTATTGTTTACATGTGACTAAAGGATCGGGGAAAATAGTTTCTAATCCGGGATACTGTTTCCAACTGTTAAATTTAAAAATTCGCTTAACCTTTCTAAGTACCAATGCAATATATGGAATCCGGGATACTGTTTCTAATTGTTAAATTTAAAAATTCGTTTAACCTTTCTAAGTACCCCTTTGTCTCCATGCCCCAATCATAGTCTCCCGCCCCATCAAATATATCGCCCTCTTTAGACACAAGGGGATCTCCTTCCCCAGTGGTATTTGAAAGAATATAATATTGTATACCATCAAATAAAGGCCACTGACGATTGCTAATAGGATG
Organism: Streblospio benedicti; assembly: GCA_019095985.1. Taxonomy (NCBI): domain Eukaryota; kingdom Metazoa; phylum Annelida; class Polychaeta; order Spionida; family Spionidae; genus Streblospio; species Streblospio benedicti. The sequence goes on from CM032667.1 coordinate 34,844,861, forward strand.
AAACAGATCTGTAGGGCAATGAAATAATTGTTGTTCATCTCAAACTACTCTTATATATAAAGAAGGAGACAACAAACAAACTATTTGGTACACATTAATGTTTCATGCTTTTGCAATTTTCAATACAAACAATATTTGAGTGGCATAAAAATTATATAATATTTCATTAGAAAAATGTACAAGCTGTTGAGGTATAAATAATCACATTTTGTATATATCACTTAGAAGATGACAAGTTACCATATTGTGTTATTTCTATATATTGTTTGTTATGTACTGATGTAGTGTTCTATGGCCATGGATGATCATTATTCTCATTATATTTATAAAAAACATACAGTTATACTGAGTCTGAGTCTCTGAGTCTGAGTCAGTCTGAGTCTGAGTCGGCGATCCCCGGATCCGCGCCAGGCGCTGGCCGCGATACTTACTTGCCACGACCGCGGTAGCCGTCGGGCAGCCTATAGGGCCCGCACGGAGTCCGTGTGGGCCAGTGAACATAGTTTAAGTGGATCAAATATCCAGCAGCAACTGCTAGGTCAGTTTCTATGGAATATTGGGACCCCGCGTGAGATCTTCCATCAGTCGTGGGGGTCCCTCCTAGTTTGTATGGTAGTCTGGACGAGAGACTGGACAGTTGTGAGAGCTCTATATTTTTTTAAATTGCAATACTTTATTGCAATGTTAGCGATCGGTGGCTTCCTTTTGCCATATTATGTGTCGGCCAAAAAATGATATCTTTGTTATAAATGTTTCAAATGTTGTACAATGTACAGTAAATTAGCTTAGTCGATAAAAATAATAAAATATCAAGAAGCTTATTTAGAAAAGACTTATTATTATAAAACTAAAATTGGTTGTCGTATATATCCCAGATCCATTAATTACAAAAGCTACATGTATATACGAATTCATATGATACCAAGTTTGTATTGCTTTTCTGTACGGTATGTGGTTTACTAAATTGAACAGAACTTTCAGTTGTTATTTTAATGACCACCCAGCCAATTTGTGATTGCCAGAACTGTGGTGAGGGACAGGGTAAAGAAGTGGAATTACGGATTGTGTCCAGTAGCCACATCCACACGCCATCTAGCACCCGCCATTTTGGAATGCACTACAATCATCACATCTCAAAAACTACAAATATACTTTATTGCCGGGTTGTCTCTTAAGGAAATGCTTATATAGTCATTATAATTTATATAAAATATTTGAAATCATGTATATATAGGGAGATATTTTAACAGTTAAAAGAAATTATGGGTACAATAAACAATTTATAATTAACAACTGTTTGTATATATTTTTTTAAATTTCTGCGCATGAACAAGGCATAATAAGAGGGGTTTGGCTGCTAAGAGAGAAGACCGCCTCCTCTTGCCTATGCTTCGTTACAGCGAGGCCTGTTGTTATGATTTTAGGAAAGTTCATTGTCTAAATTCTGGTGATGATCATCATTTGTGTAATATCAGGCCCCATACGGTTCTATGTGAAGAAAAAGGGATTTATCTAATCATTCTTAATATCTCTGTTGAATCGTCATGGTTGTGGATATGTAATAGGCTTGATAGTGTAGTCCTGGTATTGGACAATTTTCCAAATATAAGACCAACCTATAATCCTGAAGCTTATAAGCTCTGCAAAATTCGAAGACTAACAGTGCAGAAATGGCAAAGAATAAATTAATTGTATACAACAATTATAATATCAATAATTTTGATTAACAATTAATGAACAATGCCATAGATATACATTATTTATTAGTTCATCTTTTCACAACACAGACACAAAATTTACTGTTGACAGTTTCGGCAACTCCTGTCACCATTTTCAAAACGCCTCTGTGCATGTCAAGGTCACTCAGCACGACTTCCGATGCCGAAAATCGGGTCGTACACGTGAGAGAGTTGGAGAGTTGAAAGGCCCCCCTTGTCTCGGTTCATGACCTGCTTCGGTCCTTGTATCTTTATCGCCTCCCTGATGGTTCTTGTTCTCCAATCCCCCTCCCTATCCAGTACACTCACTTCCTCCCAGTCTATCCCATGACTGCTCCGCCTCACACGGTCCGCGACTGCACCCCCGCCGCCCCGGCGAAAGATCCCCCACCGCTCCGCCCCACATCCCCCACGTGTTCTCCCACACGGGTGCCCAGCTCTCCGCCAGCGTCCCCAACACATACACCCCCGCAAGGCCCAAGGGAATCCCGTACACCACCCCAAACCCCCCCCTACCCCCAGCCTACCCCGCTTGTCCCCAGGTCATGAACCGAGACGAGGGGGCCTTTCAACTCTCTCACGTGTACGACCCGATTTTCGGCATCGGAAGTCGTGCTGAGTGACCTTGACATGCACAGAGGCGTTTTGAAAATGGTGACAGGAGTTGCCGAAACTGTCAACAGTAAATATTGTGTTTGTGTTGTGAAAAGATGAACTAATAAATAATGTATATATATGTATTCCAACACGATGAACTCGTTCAAGGATAATGCCATAGATATAAGTCACTATAATTCCATGCACAAAACATCTTTGAATTACTGAAGCTCATCAGTGAAAGTTCACATGACATCCTTGTCGTTTGGTGTCTCATCACGTGCTGTCGACGTGTAAGGCACGACCTCATTTCGTCCTTGTCTGAACCACGTGTTCCACACGTACACACAAACAACATGGATGACGCAATAGCAATGGAAGAGGTAGGCGACAGCAATGACGATGGCCAGCAAGCCAACCAGAGTGCTGTTTTTGGACATTTCTCGTTGCTCGGGGCCTGCAGTGTCGTTTTGGGGAGGGCGAGAGTTGGCAGTGGTTGCAGTTGTAGTGGTTGTAGTCGTAGTTGTAGTGGCCATGCCGATGCCGGTGTCACGGTGTCCCTCCAGCATGCACGCACCATTGGATATGCTTATATGGTCCAGACCTATGAAGAGAGTTCCCGTCGTGTTCTTTATTGCGAGAAACACTAATCTTGCACTGAAATAGAAAGAGATAGAGTTGCACTGCCACATTATTTCTACTGTGTTACTGCAGTATTCACAGTAGAGATATATCAAATATTCTTCTTGTCAGCTGGCCATCAGCATCAGAAAACGCCGGGGGGAAAATAGTCTGTCAAAAGACCTTATATCAAATAGTTTTTACTTCTTTGATTACAAAAACTGCTGATATAAACCTTATATCAAATGTCAAGATGAAGAGCAAGTGCAATTGTGACAGCCTTTAGCTCTAATAGATATGAGGTCTTTTACAAAACCCTAGGAATATTTCTCTGCCATTAAATATGTAACCTCGAACATCCTGGCCATTCAAAGGCCTTATGATAGGCTAGGGGGAAAAGGATATAGTTAATTAGCAATCAAGCAACATGCGTGCTATACTGGAGTAATGTTGGAGATATCTACATACAAAATAGAGAAATAGCAACCTCTCTTGCCTGAAATGATGAGCATGTGAGCACTGCTAAGGACCCAAATGATAGTTCTAAAACTGTACTGATTTCTGAGACTTTACAGATATTGCTATCCTTGATCAGCTAGTTTCGTATGAAGCATTCAAAAACGGTATTCTAGTATTAATGAGTATTTACTGAAATAGGTGCGTCATTTAGATGTGAGCAAGGATTACGACACTTTGTCCTAAAGTTTTGTTTGCATGGCGAGACTCATGAGTGCCTGTTCCATCTTTGTTGCCACTGGTCTCAGCTGATTGAACTGACCAGAGCCAAGCGGGTGCTGGCGAGCCTGGTCAGCTTGTTTTACTACTGCGTGATTACTTAATGATTCACCTCAGTTTAAGTTGACAGTTTATCTTCCTCTGAGAAGGTGGTTATTAGCCATTAGTCCCTAACATATCAGAGAGAAACGAATGTTAGATGATAGCATGTTATTGTTGCAAGATGCACTATCGTGAAAATATTCAAACCAATCGGAAACCAGTATCATATTTGAAAAAATAAATAAAAAGTAATGAAAAAATAAAAATAAAAATAGGTAGCTAACCTCACACTCTCACTGCTGCCGTCTGAGCCATAGCCGAAGGTCCTGTTATGCTGGTACCAGGAATGCGTGCTGTTCACTTGTCTGTTGAAGAGAAGCGTTTCGTTTATATAGGTGGCACTTAAAGTCTGCCACAATATATAAAAAGTGTTGCCTAGTGTTGTCTTGCGATTTCCGAAGTGCGTAAAGTACATGAACTGTACACACAACTGCCTTGTTCTTTGAATTTGTTCAATTACCACATACGGTGTAGCAAACGCTGCCATCCCCGTGCGTTCATCTTCGGCCAACACGTGTAGAAAAGTGTCGCCTGCGCCCGCAATATTGATGAGGTCTCGTCCCTGAAGGGAGTCATGGCTTGCTCTCTCCCAACGGAACCGCAGTTCAGGAAACTGCACAGCAGGGCTGTCAGGGTCTACATTTCGCACTCCACTAAATGTAACTGTTATGTTGCCCAAATTCTTCCGGACTGCCTTCAGAGGTGCGGTAGGTGTTCCACATGCACTGTCACTTGAATCTATTAGACGTTCCTGTTCAAAGTCGCATCGAAAAGAGGGGCCTTTAGCCCAAATGAGGCCATCTTTTTGCAGAGTCTCTGTTTCTTGATACGGTTGGGGTTTGGTACTGACGATGCCACTGCCATCAATGTTCTTCGCACAGGCACATTGCAGTGGTTCTAGTCCTAGCAGAACCAGTAATGTTAGTAGTCTTGCTAATAGAAAGCACCTCATCTTGTCACAGCAACAACTCCTACAGACATTCCAACTGGGCAGGGATAGCACCGACTGATCGCTCAAAATGGAAATGCAGGGATAATACCGACTGACCACTCAAATATGGGAATATATGGCCCCGAGAATCTAAACTGAATGGAGTAACAAGGTCACAGGGAGCACAGCATTCGCACAAAACATCCGTTCTAACATGGGTTATGACTGGAATGAGAACCAGAAAGTATGTCATGCAGCATACCAGTACTATATGGCTGGTTCGTTGCTAAAGTACTGTGTTTTATACAGTTACTGGTAAAAGGTCACACGATGTTACGTCGAACATAAAACTTTAGACCCTAGGTAGTCCGTCGGCCAGGTATGGTGACCCTGCACCATCTGGGAATTTTTGAAGACTATTATTTTGATAAACCCTCATATGTTGTAGGACAACGCTGATAGTAAGTGGCAGAGTTTTGAAAGGTATCGGGTTCAATCCCCAACATCTCGACAATTGTAGGTTTGCTGATTGTAAATGGCAGAGTTTATTTCAAGGGGAGCTCTCAGCTCTGTGCACGCGCTTCTATAGCAGCAGCGAGCATCAGACTACAGTGTGTTTGGGTGCTTCTACCGTAGGTGACGGCTTATATCAACATTGTGTGAACTTAATCCATGTCCTCAGAATGTGCACACTTGATATCAACTTATTAGTAGGGGCTATGTGGGCTACATTTTAAAACATTACATTACAAAAAAACATTACAAAATTATGGATGATGTTCAAAATGGCCACCACCAATACCAAC
>CM032667.1:34850470-34885016 GCA_019095985.1 Streblospio benedicti
TGAAACTATGGTTTCTAGTACATAAAGCTTTGTATCATAGGTAAATATATATCAGCTTCAAATAACTGTGTCTGCAGTAATTTTACTAAATTAAGTGGTTTTAATTAGGTCCATGTATATTCTGATGTGATTAAAAAACGTGCTTTGGGGGACCACACTAAATATGGATTTATTACAAAACCATGCTATATATCAACATTGCAAAAATAGTTTTATCTAATTGAAAATGTGTCTGACATATGTTTACAAAATAACCACAGAATGTTGTGTATTAAAGAAAGTTGATTTTAAAGACCATGTTTTGATAAAAAAATAAAATAGGTGTTTCAGGGGACCATTAGTTTTGGGTGACGTTCTGCACTCACCCAGTGAGCACAGGTGAATTTCGCGGATAATAGGTGTTCCACGAGTATATCCGAGTACATGATTGCACATGTATAGGAAGCAGGGTTTGCAAATACATGCCTGCCCCTAAAAACGCACCCAATTTTGCCCGGATTGTTATGTTTTTAGGGCGTTTTTTAAGTGGGGTGTTTAGAATAAACGTTTGCTATTAAAGATTTTGAGTTAGGAATAAGCTAGCCAATAACACTGTACAAGAAAGACACAAGCAGTGTCTCTAATGCATTCATTCATATGATGGGGCCTATTGTCTCTACTAGACTCACACCAGGTGAGCGGGGCGGGAGTGTTATAGTCGAGTGTCAGACGTGGGTGAGGCGAGTGTATGGCAAGTGCCACCCCCCACCCTCTTGTGCAACTCGCCCGGTAATTGTTCCTTTTCAGAGTTCTCATCAAAACTAGTTTTGGCAGCAGGAATGGTCATCATTCAGAGCAATCGGCCGTGCTTGGCCAGCTGTGAAATGGGGGTATTATAAGCTATCATCGTTAGTGCATTGTGACATGTCATGGTGTTCTTATCGTGTATTTATCATGAATATATGAACGAATACATTAATTAAGCTATGCTTACCTTTCAACACAGCTATTCAAGGTTTCTGTTGGCACTCTGTCTGACATAATCAGACGAACACAATCATCAATTGTGCGAGTCACACGCCTCAAAAACAGCGGTTCTCCTCTCTCTCCATGCCTTTCAGTAATAGTTTGAATATTACGTCTGCTGGCCATATTACCGAATAGTACACCGTTAGGCCACACTATTGTCTTAATGCACACGCTCACTCAAGACGCAAACATAAAGTCTTAATATATGAAAAATACACCAGTAGAGTATATCCATCAATGTGAAGTTAAATATACAAACGTTATAAACATTTCCGGATGATGAAACACAAAATTTGATTGGTTAAATACAATACTGCTTTATTCCGCGCATACCATCCCGGTTGCGCGCCATCCATGTTTGTATGCACGACTACCAAATGGTTTGCGTGCTCACGAAACTGGCCTCTGATTGGACAGAGTGGTGAGCGTGCTCACCAAGTCCGTGAGCGTGCTCACCAAGTCCGTGAGCGTGCTCACCAAGTCCGTGAGCGTGCAACTGCTACCAAGTTACGTCCAACACGGCCAACCATATCCGTACGTTGCACGTGTACTATCTCTACAAGGCGTGTAGAGTTGCACGTATATTGGGATGCACATGTTCTACACGTGTACAACAACACGGCTATACACCTACATGTCACCTTGGCTTGACATGCATGTGCACTGCAGCATATGGCATTCACAACATACAACCCAGTCCTTTATATACAGTGTATAGAATTCTTCAAAAGTCCACCTTTATTCTATTATCACAATTCATAAATATCATACTTTTTATTTCAAATTACGTTTACAATGCATTTTATATAATTGAATTTGTTAATATTTCAAAAATGAAGGTGATGCTACTCCACCAAAAAGTATGTTTCAAGATATTTAATTTATATTTATTTGGTCACAATGTCCTCAACATCACTGTGCATATTTTGAGTCAGTATTTCTGCCACATATATAATGAAATAAAGGACCAGTTGCAGAGTTGCACTGAGTGATAATCAGTCAAGTGTTTGTTGACATTACTTATCACCTGACCATTATCACCCCACAAGAGGGAGGCCTGTAATATATCATTGTTGGTGATTTGAATTTGGGCTCAGAAATTCAAATCACTAAAAATAAAAGTTAACGCCCAATTCAGTTTCGATTTTCCATTCCAAGGGGGCGGTGGGGGTATAAGCTAGAGTTTGGGGGATAGGACATTGGCCTGGGGGGGGATATGGGAGATGAGGCAGCCAAAGTGGGAGATAGCCAAAGTGGGAGATGGGAGAGTGAGATTTTTCGACATATTTTTTTCAAGGGGCAACCTTTTACAGACTTTTTTGTTAAAAGCAATTTTGACATCAAGTACTTATATGTAATTTGCACATTATTGGTTATGAAAAAATGTATTTGACTTGAAAGAGAGAAAAAATAGTTACAAATTTAATATAGAAAATAATAACAAATGTTTTGCATTTCCATCCAAGTCTTTCTTTGATGCCATGTACCCGACAACTATGGATCTCCATGTCCTTGACAATATTGATGCAAGAGGAGGATTGCTGCATGCATATGTCTGTACCATCTGATCATTCAAGAGCGCAGTTCGAAGGACACCTCCACAATCCCTAACATTTTGTGGCGCATTTAGTGGAAGAGATACATCATCATCAGGTTTAACTCATAGTGCAGTTGCTGGAGGCAGTCTGTTTGAAAATCATGTATACTCATTTTCTGCCCAAAACCTTTCAGGGGGTTCACTTAGAGCTAAGAATAACTTGGGTAGACATTCCAGATCCTGGCAATAAATTTGTAATGTGACTATTTCAGGCCTACCAAAAACATTCTATGAATAGATCACATGGATAATGAATAATGTATTAGTTTGGGGCTGTGCATGGGTAACATTGCACATATTACAATTACCAGTTTTAAAATGATGTCATGACGTTGAAAATCACCTATGAGTATCCCGAACATGCATCACTGTTAATCTCTATAATCTAGAGTCTTGTATAGGTGATGAATATATAAACGTTTATACCAGTCTTTAATGACAGAGGTTAGGCATATTATTGTATACTTAATACATGAATAATTACTCTACGTTAAAACCTCCATGGAATGGGTTTCCTGTTCCTTTTTTGTGCATTTTGACTTATATCTATTGATGCTATTGAAACGAAGTTACGTTAAATGCAAACACTAGGTTGTTTTGATCTGGGGATTTGATACATGTGTGGCAATTGAAAAAATAATAATTGCATTAAGAAGTAACGAAAACATCCGAGTAAGCTTAGCAGACGGTTTGGTAGGCCTGATTTGTGAAACGACTTCAAATATTCTTACGTCTATCTGAAAATTATTGTTATATGTCAAATTGGGTATGATATGAATGTAAAATGTTTACCAGTGTACTCAAAATATGTAAACCACATTAAAATATGATTGTTACATCATTCCCATTATTACAATGCTATAATTTGGTGCAAAAATGAGATTTTTAGCTCAAAAATTGACTTTGGATTGGGTTTTTCCGTCACTAAATTTGAGATTGTGACTCATTGTGGTCATCTATTGTCTTAAATATGCTTTATTAATGTGCACACATATGTCTTCCAAACATACACATTAAAGTAACCATATAATTGTCATATTTTGTCAATAAACAATAATAATGCTACCCCTACCCCTAAAATCTTAATTATATCCCAAAGTCTATTTTGGTGAGTATGTTTATGGTAGACCAGATGTGGTTGCTTGGCCGTCTAGATCTATCAGATATTGAAAGAAATTCTTTAAATTTCACTTGCAAGGATCAGTTAATGCCTGGATGGAGTGTCTTTAATTCTATTGTGACAGACCTTCCTAAAAAGTCTGTAGGATTCATGCCACTAACTGCTGAACCTGTCACAGAATACAAAACAGTTCAAACTGTTCTAAAGAATTTTCAAAATGTTGTAAGCCAATTGCAACAACCCAGAATTGCAGTAGCTTGTGACGAGATTGCGAGAGATATGTTTGAAGAATCCATCAGAGTTTGGAGACATTATTCTACTATTGGGTTCATTTCACATGATGAAAAATGTGCTAGGGTGCATTAGCAAGTATCTGCAAGGCAGGGTTGCAGAATCTATTTGGACAGAGAATGCAATGTTTGGATTAAAAGTGGTAGAATCAGTGCTTGCAGGCACGCAGTAGAGCAGATCTCTGAAAGGGATCTTTCTTTTAGCTGAGACCCTTGACAGATTAAGACGGATAAAATTCTTTGAAAGGAAAGGAGGAAAGGTGTTGAGCAGTATAAAGATGTTCTTAAGAAAGTTAACAATCTGAAAGAAAGCGTTGCAGCTAAAGACAAAGAGAACAGTTGCAGGAAGCTGAAAGTTATTCTTCAAAACTATGATGTTATTATGCAAGATTTTGAGACGTTCAACAGTGAAATGAAAATGGAAAGAGAAACTTGGATGTACTGGAGCACCTTCTTGAAAATGGTAGAAAGATAGAGATCTTCTGAGAGCTGATAAAGAAGGAAACTGGAAACTACACCTTCAGAGTGTGTAGGGTATCTTTCCACTGTTTGCTTCCTTTGACTGCACAAACTACCTCAGATTTTCCCTTTATCTAGAGGATATGAGAAAGCTCCCTGCAAATACACCAGAAATTTATGACAGTTTTATGCAGGGCACTGATTTCTTTTGTAAATTCACCAACATCTAAGAAGTTTAACTCTTGAATAATTCATAACATGTAAATTAAATGTTTTTATTTCCTTTTTTGCCTTAGATTTCTGTACTTCATGACGTCGGATTAAAAATACATGACGCATATCACCATGCCAACGGCATGTTGATATGCGTCATGTAACATTGTAACATGCCACTGCGAAGCGTGGCCGGGACGGCTAGTATTAAATATAATATTGTGTTTTTGCATTTTTCAGAGAGCGGTAAAGGTTGCCTATAAGTCTTTATTGAAAGGGGCAGAACCAATTGAGTACAAATTAGATATGACAAAATCTTGGGAAGACAACCAACAAACAAACGGTGCGAATGATACGGAAGGAAGTGCAAAGTTTGCACCCGAATCAGTTCTCTAAAGACATGATCTAAGGTATTTATATAACTAGTTGAGATATTACCAAAATCAAAATCCTCTAAAGTGGGGGGGAAATATACCTATTTTGAGATGTAACAATGGCCCCTGATTTTTTATGAGAAATGAGAATAGGAGTCAATTTCCCTTGAGAATTGTGAGAAATTGAAAATTTGAAAAATTGTGAAAAGAGAATGGTTGAAAAATTAGTGAGAATGGCTCTGGATTTTGCTGAGATTGAGAATGGGGTAGGGCATATTATTCGCTCTCTAAAGTAGGCCTAATTAAAATGCAGGTTTTCAAAAGCATTGTAAAATGTTCACATGTAAACACTAACTGTGAATGTCATTTCATTACAGGGGTGCTCAAGAAATACTTCAGTAATTTGAAACGGGATTCTCGAACACCATCCAAGATGGATCACCGTTCCAAAAGTAAAAGAAATATGAAACTGTTGCGGGTATGTTCTGATGAAAACTATTGACTAATTAACTAATGTGGGGGCTCGGTACATCCTCTTAAAAATAAAGGCCAATGTCTTAGTTCAATTTTGGTTATGCTTTTCATTGTACAAATTGAGACAAAGAGGTATAAAATAAACTTACATTTCATTAAAAGGACAATGGGTAGCATTATCATCTTATACTTTTGGGTAAACCATTATTGTCATCGCTCTGAAGTTGATACACTGTAGATGTACACACATAGCAGCATCTTTAAGTTCATTTATGTTTTCAGTTAGAATATAGTCTTGTTTAAATTTGTAGAAATTGAACAGACGACGACAAAGTGTGAAACATCTCCCACCAGCAATACAAGACAAAGCAAATCAAATATTAGGAATTGTATACATGTCGAGCGATGATGACAGTCCATCAAATGTCAAAAACATTAAAATTCTGAAATGGGAGAGTCAAGAATTGACAGAACTTAAAAAACTGTAGACAATCGCTACTACAAGACAGCAACTATGAAACAAAGCATTTGGATGCGCACCTCCGCCACCCCTAAATGCATGCCTCTCTACTCAGACAGAGAGGCTCCCAAACATGGACCATCTTGGCCGATACAAACGCCCACAGACGATACCAGTCCAGCAGCGTCTTCATATTGACTGTGTAAAATCAAAGAACTTAAATAACTATGATAAAATACTGAGCATAATCAACGAGTCATATGAATTTTTTGCACTGTACATAATGTATGAAAAGTGCTTCCTTGTTAGCGATAGTGAACTTATATTATGTGAATAAGTTTGTATATAGTGTGGGATATATAAACTGTGTTCTTTTTGTATCATTAAATAAAAACCTTATACAAATGTTTGTTTGAAAACCTCTCAAAACCACTACATCCATTCAATTTTTCTAATTGCTGTTGAGTTTCAGCTTTCAACGCTTGATAATGCTAGTGTAATAGCGTATGTCATAAAAAACTTACACATTCACACTAATGCCCACAATACTAAAATAATTCAACATTATACATGAAATCAGGAATAAGATAAGGAAAGGTAATTTATTCATAGCAATACACAACCTCTAGATGTCTACAGTGTAAATTTTAATGGGTGTGTATATCTGCATAGCTCGTACTTGGTAGCATTTACTCAAGAGTCGATGCTAATGTAAATGCATACACATACCATATAATACTATTTTGCTACTCATAAATCACTGTGTAAAAATGACAGGGGACTTGTAAAAATTATGATTGACACAATATTGGGAAACTATGACAGTGGAAATTTCTTGCTAATTTCTCACAACAATGTGATAACTGAAACGGAATTTCAGAGACAAGGTATATCTTTGTAAAGGTATTTGGAAGATCGTGGATTCGAACTCACGGTCTTCCGTCCATGATTCAGACCGGTCATATGTCATGGGCGGCTGCTCTACCGACTGAGCTAATCTCCCGAGACACAGTACCTCTACTTTATTTCGCACCTGCATCAACTGTCTGCCGTGTTCTATATTTAGGCTGTGCCTGTTCCAGCCTCTGTCACCATGTGCGCCGAGCATGTTGTACTCATGGCAGGATGCATTGTGCATGTTGTGTGTCTATATCTCTGAAACTTGTTTCCTATTACGTCGAGTGTGCGCTACCTGACGGAGAACCGCGTGCCCTGTTTTCACTTTCTTTACAGACTCCCCCAACTCCCTACTCCTCTACAACCAGCCACAAGGTGATGACGCGCTCACTTTCCCAACGTCCCTTAGACACCGGGAGATCCTCGGCACTGCCGAGAAGCCCCTCTTCTTTCGGGTCTTCGGGTCCAGATTCCAGCTATCCACAAGGGATCCGGGTTACCACCCAGAGTCGCCATCACTTGCCACTGGCTGCTTTGGAGAGAGAGATAGGAAGTTCTATACCGTCAGTGAACCAGGGACACCGGGGTTATCAGATCAGGAATTCGCCCAGCTCTGGATAGTCCCATAGTCAGCTTTCGGTGACCGAGGGACCTGTAAGAATCCTCAGATCTAACTTTCCCATCATCCGTCAGATCACACATACCCAACTATCTCTAGTTCGAAATTTCCCGGGCGGTAGCTCCCTCCCCCACTATCTTGTATACAGGGCCAGCCCACTGAACTAATGGACAATTTCACAGGGAACTACCCGGAGGCTTCAACGAAGCACCCGGGCCAGTTTTCTTCCACCAACTGAAACGGAATTTCAGAGACAAGGTATATCTTTGTAAAGGTATTTGGAAGATCGTGGATTCGAACTCACGGTCTTCCGTCCATGATTCAGACCGGTCATATGTCATGGGCGGCTGCTCTACCGACTGAGCTAATCTCCCGAGACACAGTACCTCTACTTTATTTCGCACCTACATCAACTGTCTGCCGTGTTCTACATTTAGGCTGTGCCTGTTCCAGCCTCTGTCACCATGTGCGCCGAGCATGTTGTACTCATGGCAGGATGCATTGTGCATGTTGTGTGTCTATATCTCTGAAACTTGTTTCCTATTACGTCGAGTGTGCGCTACCTGACGGAGAACCGTGTGCCCTGTTTTCACTTTCTTTACATAATTCTAAAGTATAAACTTAACATATTAAGTAACCTATGTTATGCAAAATTAGCCATATATCGATAACCAACTGACGTCACTTTTGTGATCTCTTTGAAATGAAACAAAATCAAAACGCATAGACATAATAATTTATTTTAACTGCCGTATAATTCAGAAAGTAAATAACCTGAAAATAAAAACAGTAGCCATATGCATTGAATAGCTTGATTATTCAACCCTTATCGAAATAAATTGAGGAATAATTTTGGTTCAAATACATGAATAAGACTTTACAAGCCGTGTTTAATCTAGGATCACCACTAGTTGGATGTATGCCGCTGTTTAGAGGTGCTGTGGACGTTAAGACGTGCGTTGTAATGTTAACAACTATATATCAATGTGGACAATTTCTATTTCAACTGAGTGTGTCTACACAAAACAGGGTCCACTGTACAGAGCTACAGATGCATATCACACGTCATAGCAATTATCACCTTTACAGCTATCAGTGCTGACCCGGCCGTGAAATGTTATAAACAGTGTGCATGGGGAGATCACAGATCGCCTTTAGCCTGTGATAATCACCTAATATGTATACATAAGCAGTTGCTTAAGGCCCAAACCCCTCATATGATACACCACGCCGTAACCCGGGTTACCGTGATACCCCGGCCCGTGAAAATAATAAAAAAAAAAAACATTTTTGAGCTAATTAATTATTTTTTTCAACATCAATACCCCGGCATACAGTGATGACTGGTAGGGTGCTGTGGTATCAAATTTTGTTAATATTCATAAGTAAAATGTTTAAGTTTTGTCACAATAAAAACATCTTATCTATTCTTAATTTATTAAAACTCGATTTCCAACCTAGTACATTGTGACAAAACGAAAATGCACATCGCCGTCATTCTTTTGGTGGTCTGCCTTTTAGCAACGACCGATATACGGAAATATCACGGGAGAAACGGGGGGCATTACGACATGCCGGGGATATTTTATGACAAATTAAATCAAATGGCGGATCACAGATAAGGTGTTTGACAGCAGTCTTATGAAAGCTGCATGGGCTCCGTGGTCGGCTCCGTATATAGTGTTTTTCTTTGAAAACGAATAAATGATGGTGTCAACTACGCAGACATTTTGCCGATCCCAGGAATAAACAACCAATTTTTTAAAGGTTTTCACTCAGATATGTTGTAAATAATCATCTATTATGCATGAAAACGGTTTCAGTAGTAAATTTTACATAGGTGTAAGAATAATTACGCAGTTTTATAAGCTCCACAACCTTAAACATTGAACTATTCCCGTTTTGATAAACATACATTCGCAGACAGACCACGGGATTTCAAGTGGCAACATTCAATGGGACAATGACAGCTAGTATCCTCATTAAACTGTTAAATGTACCTTGACATTTCTATGTAAACTTTGAGAAATAGAAGCATCACTGTTTTTATTTGTGTAATTACTTCTCCTTAGCCGATATGAAAGTGTTACGTTATCCATAATCGAGTACAGTAGGTGCAACCACCACGTTTATCAACGTACGTGTGACGTAGTTATCTGAACGTGATGTACGTCATTCGTTCGGGGTCACCCGTACTAACACGGGGTCATCCGGTGCATTTTGCTGAAAATCGTGCTGAAAATCGTGCTGAAAATCGTGCTGAAAATCGTGCTGAATTCTGAGTTGAGTTCATAGCCTACAGACTTCGTGCGTATAGTCTTAACCAACCCAATCGGGGCTTGGGTAATATGTATACATAAGCAGTTGCTTAAGACCCAAACCCCTCATATTATGTCTTGTTCACGTGCAGAAAATTTAAGGAAAAAGAATTATTATGAATGATTCTTTATTATGATAATGAATATGATAAATGAATACGAAATATGGTCATAGAGTTTAAGAAAATATTGGTATTGGTATGAGGACGCACACAAGTAGTATAGAGAGAACTCTATATAGTTCTAGACACTATAAGCCAATAGTGGCTGTCTCCATTAACATCTTCTTTTTAAAACGCTCCTGTACAATAGAAAAAAAAATGAAACACAAGTTGAATGATAAGTACAGAGCTATATAACATCTGTCTGTCACACTTTCATTGCTGTTAATGATGGCTGATGTAAGTCCACGTGCGCAAGTTCACTTCACTGGACATGATTCGTGATTTTAATAAAATGTTAGTCACTATGGGAATACCAGCAGAGGAACATAGGCCGCAAAATCCAGCCTCGTAAGCTCATATTTAGTATCAAAATTGTACAATGATGCTCACACAGCACACGGACAGATATTTGGTTTGTGTCTTCTAAAATGGATATTTGATGACAATTCAAATGGCGGATCACAGAAAAGGTGTTTGACAGCAGTCTTATGAAAGCTGCATAGGCTCCGTATATCGTGTGTTTCTTTGAAAACGAATAAATGATGGTGTCAACTACGCAGATATTTTGCCGATCTCGGGAAAAAAAACAACCAATTTTTTAAAACGTTTTCACTCAGAAATGTAAGTAATCATCTATTATGTATGAAATCGGTTTCAGTAGTAAATTTTACATATGTGCATGAATAATTACGCAGTTTTATAAGCTCCACAACCTTAAACATTGAACTATTCCCGTGTTGATAAACGTACATTCGCAGACAGACCACGGGATTTCAAGTGGCAACGTTCAGTGGGATAATGACAGCTAGTATCCTCATTAAACTGTTAAATGTACCTTGACATTTCTATTTAAACTTTGAGAAATAGAAGCATCATTGTTTTTATTCGTGTAATTACTTATCCGTAGCTTATATGAAAGTGTTACGTTATCCATAATTGAGTACAGTAGGTGCAACCACCACGTTTATCAACGTACGTGTGACGTAGTTATCTGAACGTGATGTACGCCATTCGTTCGGGGTCACCCGTACTAACACGGGGTCATCCGGTGCGTTTTGCTGAAAATCGTGCTGAAAATCGTGCTGAATTCTGAGTTGAGTTCATAGCCTACAGACTTCGTGCGTATAGTCTTAACAACAGCATAGGTACATGTACATAAAGTGCAACAATTTCTATGTGATCATCTTCTGGAGAAATAAAATGTGTCCACATAAGACAGGTGTCCTTAAAGAGAGGTTTGATTTATAAAGATGTAGTCACCACCACCTTTATTAAGTCACAACCCTTATAATAGGACCAAAACACCCTTAAGGAAACAACAAGAAGTTCTCTATACAGACCACCTCTCTATTGAGACCACTTGATACCACCTTACAAGTAGTCTTACTAGAGAGGTTGTCCTGTATTCAGAGACGTGATAGGAGTCTGCATAAAACAGTTGTCACCTAATGTATTAGACAGTTTGCATAAGGGATTAAAAAAGTTGTACACTTTTGTACTTTTGGTGTTCAACCAGAGTCCCAGAAAAGTGACATATGTTTATTAAGTGTGTCTAATCAAGTTATAATAACAACATTTAAATGAAACTCCTCCCTTGCCATGTTTGCCATTGTATGAATAAATGATTCACAATACAGTTCATGGTAGACTGTTAAGACATCAGTGTTTTTTTTATCTTGTCATAATCACAATTATGGTATTCTCTAAAAATGTAGCTCATCTATTGTTATAAATGTCTTTTACCGTAAAAAAATATTTTCGACCGTCTCTGTCAGGCGGTCTTTTTCAAGCTGACATCACACAGGATGACATCACACATCCTGTATGAGTTTATCAAAGGTTCAATGTACTGGACTGGTAAAAAATGAGTTACTTGTCTTATGGACGAGTATTCTCAGTCAACCCAGACATCAATTTCAATGGAATTTAAATGGAGTTTGTTGATTTTGACTAAATTTTAGTTATGATGCGTATATTTTTCAGGATACCTGTCCTATGAGGAGTATGATTTTTTTTACCTATTTCATGTGGCCCTGTAGATAGGGTATAATGATATATAATCACATTTACTGCTACTGGTACTACTACATCCTCTGCGGGTGTCCCAGTTTCTGGGGTAGGCAACAATGACCAACAATAACCAAGTTTGGATTATGAACGAATTAAGAACAAACAAAAAAAGGCTAATTATAAAATATACCAAATAGTATTTTATAAATTACTGCTCCCAAATGGTCCATTTACTGATATTCCAACAGCGTTATACCCTGAAGAAGGTGAACTGTACGTAATGCCTAGGACACATTCCACTGCAAAGTGAGTCTAAAGCCAGTCTACGACCAAAAATGCAATGAAATTGTAACGATCCGTGAGTCTGCAGGGCGGCAAACGTAGGTTTTTTCAAGGCAGTAAGGAGACCTTGCGGTAATTGTGGTATAATCACAGAGGATTTACCCCCACGTTGTCGGTACAAATACAGTGCCGGCGCAGCGCATTCTCTGTACCATGAACGTATGAATCCCGTACTTTAGTAATCTCACCATGAGTAGATTGCAAGTTATACGCGAGTACAACGCACGTTTGATGCAAGTTGATCTCACGGCCGCCACCACAAAACCACTCCCTGTGCCGAAGCTCTCATAACGCACGGAGCCCGTGTGTATGTGCCCACAACTGTTCTTTTGTCACCGTACACGCCGCAAACCTCAACACGCCTTGCGGCTGTTTTTTTTTGATGTGCCTGCAAGGTGAAATATGCCCCCTGCTTTAACCAGCAAGCCTTTAATCCTCTCAGGCAAATATAGAGTAGCTGTTACAGGAAACCTACTGTTTTATACGAACTAACCAATTAGTCTCTGTGATGATAACTTGTGTCTTGGAGGAATAAAAATGGTATTAGACAATGTTTTATTGTCCCCCTCTTTTACTTACCTATAGGTGACTATCCACTATAATAACAGGTTCATTACTTATGTTGCACTGTATCTGAAGCCACTTGAGAAAAAGTGCAAAAAAGAATGAGAAAATTCTACTAATTAATATTTATGATTAGAACATTTGATGCTGTGTGATTGGTTAGAGCCCATAAAGTGCTAATTATGCTTAGTAATGTGTGAGAAACTACCACTTATTAATAATTCATGATGGTTACTTTTCATGATCTTTGATAGGTCAACACCAAAAGTGACAAACAGCATTATTCAGAAGTTTGTTACTTTGGTACAACCATGGAGCGTTGATTGGCCGATCAGTTTGAACTTTACTATCTATTGATATACAAGAAAAGGTGTACAACTTTGTCATTATCACTTGTGCAAGATGTCGATTGGAAGAGATTTTCCAATTGATTGATCATTTAATTAAACTGTCAACATGTCTACTGTTTTGCGGTCTGGTATTTTCACCACTATGCCTTCGTATTACCATCATATTGCACAACTAATTGCTAACACAAACACCTGCTCCGTGAGCTTTACATTCAACCATGGCTGATAGCTCGTCTTATCTGCAGTAACCCCATGGGGACTACAGCATTCATTTACTGACAGAAAATTTCGGGTCGGAAATGCAACCAGTACAGTCACACCTGTATACACATCAGAGCCCTGCACGGGCACCAGCGACCCGGGGGCCCCGCAGTTTCACCCGCGAACATGAGGCTGCGGGCTAAATTGTATGTTTTTTTGCGGGTGCAGGTCTGGGTGCGGGTTTGAAAATTTCATGCGGGTGCGGGTTTTAATCATAAAAGATTTACATCGCAGGCTCTTTGCGGGCTAAAAATCGTGAACAGAACCCGCAAAGAAACCCGCATGATCTACTTGTTACAGTTTACTACTTTATCCTCAAGTATTACACATAAACTATTAATGCATCTCTTTCACTAGATGCATATACTGAAATGATATTAATAGTGTGACATAATATGATTGGTTTTATGGCCATAGTTGATGTGGATGTATTCCTAATGAATTATTTTACAATTTACACAACATCATTGGCACACAGGTTCACGTCATTGTTGGGTTCATGTTCATATGATAATCTGAATTATGTGATGATCTTCTCAAGTGAATGCACTTGAATGAAAGATTGTTAATATTCATCAAAGAACTTGTTCTAATGTAGATGAAAGTTTCATAAAGATAGATTGTACAGATATTCAATGCAGTTTCCAATACAACCTATGGCAAACATATCTCCTTTCATGGCCACATGTTGAATATGGCATATAAGGTGCATAAGTCCAGATCTAACTAGGGACATGAACTAGGGCCGTGTGAGAAACTATAACTCTATGTGCCAATTTATGAAACTTTCACAGATGTCAGAAGAAGGTTTTGCAAGTAGATACTGTGAAAATTTCATTCAAACACATTTCATACATTTGGAGACAATCCCTTAATTCCATTTAAGTAAAACATACAAATTTACTTATTCTTGTTTGAAAATGGTCATAAAATTATGTTCAATTTTGTTGTTAATTGTCGGATTCGAAAATAATTTAATAATTTTCTAGTAAGGAAAATTTGAATGATTAAAATGTAACCAACAATTCTTTCATCACTTTGCATAGTTCTCATAATGTTCTTTAACAACAATGGGCAGGATATCTCTTATGCAAGATTTAAGACAACAGTATACAGAACAGCTTACGTCAATGAACACTGATGACAATTGTCATAAAATCTCTGAATTAAAGTCTGCAATGTAGCTTATATGCTATCATAATGGAAATAAACAAATTAAAAGTGTCCACAAAATACATGTGGCTATATTGTGATTGAAAGTCTCTCTGTAACTAAAAAAGTTCCTCTGTAACAACAAAGCTGGTGTTTGCTAAATTACTTAACTGTTGCCAAGGAGATGGTTTGGTCACTGGTCACAATAGAGAATGGACAAAGAAATATCACTTGAAGCTTGTGAGCTTATTTGCTTGGTCAGATAATGGCTTTATAACCAAGAGATGGAATATATTTGGGGCCTTTAAGACATATCATGGGATGGTGTGAAATATACTTCTAATGATGCTACACCCCATTATAACACTCTATCTGTGACACAGCCCTAAATCCTGCATTGTGATTGGCTTGGAGCCAAATCAGCCAGTCACATATTTCTCCATAGCGACTGGGCAATAGCTCCCTCTAAAAGTGGGCCATACTTTCAACCTCTATTCAAATATATAAATCAATAGAGCAGTGCACACCCATCCCGTAGGTCACACCTATCCCGTATGTTTTTTATAAAAAATATTTAGCATCCAAACAAGTACCAAATAATATTACTAGTTTGAACACAATAGTTTTCCTGGTGCCAAAGTCTAAAATGAAATTTTCTAGTAAGATCTAATGTAAATAAACATGTTCAAATCGCATATTATTGCCAGCTACGGGATTTGTGTGCACACGTTATTTCATAACAAAATGCATCATAGATCATGTAATTTTAATGAACCATATAAATTGTGTTTTTCTTACGAAATTACAAGTAAGTAGCTTCCTTTTGACACCTTAAACGCTATTGTTGGTTCATTAAAATCTGTGCTAAGATGGTTTAAGCAAAAAAAAAAATACGGGATGGGTGTGAGGTGCTCTATACAGTGTATATAACTATATTGGCTATCTGTACACTCCCTTAATGTATGCAAATGCTAAAGAATTGTGTGTACGTTGGATTTTCTGCAAAATTTACTTGTTAATAAAGCATAGATGATTGAGACAAGAAAAAAATGCTTACTGTTTACAACATGAAATAACAGAATGTTTTCAATTTTTTCTCAATAAAACCTCCAGTTCCGTAATATACGTACATATTTCTAAGTAAGATTGGCATGAAATAGTACGTCTGACATTATTTCTAAACGTATCGCGTTTGTTTTGCTACACAGAGATACGAATGGCGAGAGACTGAACGCTATGCGCTGAACTTGATCATTTCCATGCTATTTTTTCATCCTTTTCATCAAATATCATGTGTTAATGAGGGTTTATCGTGTTATAATGAATATATATCATGATTTGTCGGTCACCATGTATGAATGCATGCCGTCATGTAGTGAATATCGCCCTCACAAGCTCGGGCAATATTCAGTACATTCAGGCATGCATTCATACATGGTGACCTCCAAACCATGACATATTTCTTCAATATAAAGGTGGCAGTGGTTGTTTACCTGTTAAGCGAATTGCTTTACAAATGTAGCTTCAAAGAGAATGGTTAAACGGGTATATCTAATTGGCATGGTGTTGACTATAACATTTTATTTATCAAAGAGATGGAATATTCATTTGCAAATTTTAGAAACAACTTGGGCGAATTTTAGAAACAACATGAGATGATTTGAGATAAACCTGTATGATGGTAGTCCCCTATATAAAGAGCTTTGTTTCTGAAAATCCTTCATTAATACGCTTGCTGCAAAGAGGAATACTTCGCTGAGTGTTTCAATAATGGATACAGCAATTTCAGCAAAATCAGCTAACATGGATGATATTTTATTCATGAATTCTGCTTTAAAAAGTAGATAATTGACTTGTGCGACTTTATTAACTGTGAAAAAGAACATTTTATAGAAGTAGAAATGTAGATAGTTGATTTTATATAAATGTATAATAAACTATGGTAAAATAACATTTCAATGTGTTTTGATGAATGTGTTTGGTCAACTGTAAAATCTTGAGAACAATGCGGGCTTTTGTGTGGGTTTTTGGGGTTTTCTGCGGATTGTCTTTCAGTCTTTCAGTATCTGCGGGTGCGGGCGCAATTTTTATGAAATATGTTGGTGCGTGCTTGGGTGCGGGCTTCAATAGTTTATATGTGCGGGTGTGGGTGCGGGTGTGGGTTTCACATGAAACATGTGGGGCGGGTGTAGGTGCAAGTTTAAAACCCGCGCAGGGCTCTGGTATACATACACCTGTGCGTGCGTGCGTGCGTGCGTGCGTGAGTGTGTGTACATCTTTGCAGTGTTCTAACTAGTCAGAGGCCCAAAGTGGTTAATGTCGCCTGCATCAGGTTTAACAAATCATTATGTTATCTGATAATCATTGAGTATCTGATTATCAAATACATTTGTACTGTGCATCAGATTACATACTCACAACACATGCCCACAGATTGGCACTTTTCCCCGATGATTTGCTTCGTCTGCCAGTTGCATTGATGTCTGCATAAATTTTAAAGGATGTATTTGCACTTTTGAAATATGTTGTATTTGCACTTTGTGTGCTTCCGTCGCCGTGTGGATGGAGAGTTGGACTCGTGACCAGAAGTTCGCGGGTTCGATTCCCGGTCGGGTCTGTTGGTGGGTGTTGAGCAAACCTACCTCTAACAGGATGCATGCTGCTCCGTGGTACCTACACGTTAAATAGGTACAGGTCAGGCGAGTGAACACTAACGTGAGTGATTAGCACATCTGCGCTACCATACCCAAAAGATGTGTTGTATGCTCCCCTGGGAGTTGAGAAGGATATAGTGTGACAAGGATGCCAATGATCTGGTGTAAATATGTAAAGTCGCTAGAGCCCAATAACAGTGAATTGCGACTATAAATAACCACATTTACATTTTACATTTATTGCACTATATTTGCGTTTATGTGTTATGTGTTATGTGTTAGGATAGAACTATTTGACGCCTGTGACGTTTCTATTGTCTACATGTGTAATATAAACATAGAACAAGTACTTATGCACGGTTACAAATCATTACAACGCAGACACCAGTTAGACCACTTGAACAGTCAGATCACCATTTGATCATTAACAACCAGACCACCACAAACCACTGTTAAGAGACCACCTCTCTATATTATCAATACTAAATAGATTACCTATTGGTGGATTTTTATTTTAAAATGCTTTCATTTCAACCTAATCCATAAAATATGACATTTCCTCAATAAATGTCTTCTCATACGTACTTTCCATTGTACACACACATTTAACTGTCCCGTTCGTGATGTCACGTTTGATGACCTCTTATTAGGCGTATCAGAAAGTGACAGGTTACGTTGATACGTCTTACGCGTGTCAGAAAGTGACAGGTTACGTTGTATGACGTACAAATATACAATTTACGTTATTTCTACGGTATACGTTCTGTGTAAACAGGTGCTCGGATCAGAGGAACAAAGCAGATTCACCAAATTTAGTTTTGTGCGGTTAAATATTAGAGTTTTATCCAACGATTATTTGCTATATTTTCCATTTGCGTTGTTGCGGCAGAAAAGCAGGTATAGTAAATTTTAATTAATTTGAAGCATATGTTTGCATCAGCATTATCATTAGAAAAAGTTGATAGATTTTCAAATGTCAGGCGTTAAGTCATAATATTAGGAGAGGAACTCACAAAATTTTCAAGAAAACTTGCTTATCACTTGTAGAAGAATGAAAAACAACATGCACATAAATTATGTTAAATACACAACACCTGTAAACATCGGTATACATATAGAAATATATCCGATAACCCGATAAGGATTGAAACTTTGATTTGATCTCCAATGAAAGATTTCATGCAGGACTCACTAGTATTATGTACAAATTTGTGAGGTAATATATACAGCAAATAAAAAAAGCTATCCTCTCTAACGCTAAGTGTTCTACACATCGCATATATGATAAGCCTTTCAATTTTGGATTCGAACGTCAATAGCAAATTTTAAATCAATGAGACGTACATTCAGTTTTGGTTCAACTTTGCCTTCATTTTTCAGATCTCCAGAGCTTACAGGCGCTGATATTGGCCCGCGATATTGCCATTGGACGGGAATTTGTCTTGTGTAAGTAAGTATATACATTTTTTGTGTCCCTAACAATATGTTAGTTTCCGAATATGATGAATCCATAAATATGAAACATCATATGAATGAAATCAATGATGTCACGTTTTCTGTATAAAAATTAATCATATATAAACAACCTATAGTACATACATACTATTATAATGCTATTGGATGATTTTTATGGAGCCCTTTTCTTTCATAAACTTATAGGATGTTGTAAACATAATATATCCCTTTCAGTGTAAATTAATATACTAGCTGGCCCGTCTCCTACGTAGACTATTTTATGTGTCATACTTATTCATTTGAGTGTTAATTGGAGAAATTCATAGCAGAAAACGTACAAAAATCCATCCCAATATGAGATTACATTTTATAAAAATTTAAAAAAAAAGAACAAAGGTGTATTTTGTTTCCAAATATAATTTGTTTAAAAGTTAGAAAAACAGTTTTTACATGTTGAACAAAACGGCACCTCACCACGACCGTGTTTTGCTTGAGCATGGTAATAGTAGTACAGATTGTAGATGGCAGACTCTAGAAAATAGTTATCTAGCTAGGTCGAGAGGCGTGCTCAATTACCCCCCTGTCAGAGTGGACTGGCGGACTCGACTCCACGTCCATTTTTAGTAAAATTCATATGAAACAGGGAAAAATAGGGAAAATTAATCCTCTGAATGTCAAATCCACAACACGGTTTGCAATGATCCGCAAATGATCCGCCTGGAGCCGTTTGAGGGATTCGCAAGGGCCTCCGCGCCATGTCCGCGAGCAAAAATGGCGCGGACTCCCTCCACTTCTCAGGAGAAGTGAAAATTGGAATCGCGTGACCGGTCCGCGCGCGGACTGGATTATTGATTGATTTTCTTTTGATGTTTTTGAGTTCGCTGCTATCCGTTTTTGCTCCGTCTGGCACCTTGATTGCTTCGTCTGAGGCCGTGAGAGCTTTGTCTGGGTCCGTAAGAGATTCGTCTGGGTCCGTGTAATTCGCTGTAGTTTGCAAGTGCTCATCGCGCCAAGTTCGTCTGAACTTCGTAAAGAATTCTTCATTTTCCAGTTGCGCAGAACGGCATGCGCAGTGGCATTGGCAGGTGCGCTAAACGTTCATCGCACAAAAGCTACGATTTTAGGTCAAAACGACACTAATATTAAAATGTTATTTTCAAGTATGTTTCGTCGTGTTCCATTCGTGGAAAGTAGTCTTCTAATAGAATTTTGAGTGAGGATTACGAATCTGTAATCGGATTTGCATTACTATGAAAATTGATTGAGATATAAGGGAAATACTGATCGTAAACAAACATGACAGACGACCCGGTTCCGCAGCAAAACTTGGAAAACACAATATTCTGATGAATTCACGCCTCAAATAGACATTTTTATATACATTTCCAAAGTTTATCAATGTAACAGCCACGAATTTTCCATACAATTCTTAATATCCGTGAAATGGCATGAAATAATTTTTCAAATGGGATTTTAACATGTACCGGAAGTCATATGGAACGTTTGTCACAGCTAGAGATGATAAAACAGACCACTGCGCATGACTTCTGCGCAACTGGAAAGTGAAGAATGGTGCGGATTCCGTCTGTCTCCGTGCTCATGTAGCAGTCAACGTTGTAGGTGCATTTTCTGCCCAAATCGCATACGCCGTCACTTCCAGTCCGTGAGAAAAGGAAAATTTTGCTTGAGTTTGAAATTTTTTTGAAACATGCACAAATCGCGGGCAGAGGGCACGCGGATTGCCAATTTGCCTGTTCACTCTGATACCAGCGAGTACGACACGAGACGGGTATGACACGAAAATATCGAGCTATTATGACACGAAAGGCAAGAGACTACGACACCAAATGTCAAGCGAGTACGACACCGTTCTTATTGTTATGTGGTTGTTAATTGGTGCCGATAGTTTCTTTTTGTAGAGTGCATTTAGTTATTGTTAAGTGTTATTAGTTAAGTGTTTATTGTTTCACTGATTCTCTTTTACTAAGTACAGTATTTCTATATATTTGCGTCTTGGTGCAAAACTGCATGAATTTGATTACGGTATTAGAGTACTAGTAGCTTTAATTGTTTTCAGAGTTCAAAGCAAGTTTTGATGAGTAAGTCTTGATATAAGTACCGCTCAGCGATGCATTGACTGCTGTAAACCTTAAAAGTAGAATTTTCACTATCAAAAATTGCACAGCTAGTCTGTATATATCACACCTTTGACAGCTTGAATATATAGATATTTTAGAGGATTAACTGAAAAGGATTACATATGTACGCTAGTCAGCCGTGACGCTAACATAAATCAGATTAAAACAAAAGAATAGGATTGCTTTAACATCTTAAAATATTATAAGTTTGTGCCAATGTTTGATTGATTTATCATTTGGAATTAAATACATTGAATAAATGGAGAGATACTATAGTACTGTGTTATGGACAGTCACAATGCAAGAAAACCGTGTCATACTCGCCCGCCGTTTGGTGTTGTACTGGTATGATTTTTTGAGACGTTACGACACGAAAATTGGTGTCGTACTCGTTTCGTGTCGTACTCGCTGGTTCCCTTATACGATATGCACGTTGCTAAGGGAAGATATGCATGCTGCTAAGTACTAACGCGCATGCGCAAATCAGCACGAATATATCGATGTATTTTTAGACACAAATAAGCAGCATAGTGTTAGTGGTTTAATTGTATCTGTGACAACAATTATTTACCCACCTAGCACGCATTCTCTGCTTCAAATTTGAGGCCTGAAATACTCTTATTTGCGTGGGCAAAACAGCCCTGCTTTGAAAACAATTCCATGTCGGGTAGTCGAGTTTCAAATTCACGGACATAAACACTGAACTCCCCATTTCGATGTAAATTTCCCGAGAAATAAAGATAATTATGATGATATTTCTATTTCATTTGTTAGCATGTTTATTTACCCACATTCTACCCAGTTTCTATTGAAATACCGGGGAGTCGCGTTTCAAATTCACGGTTGCATCATCAAAATGGCAATGAGAACGTTATGATAGGATTTATTTTAAAATAAAAACGAATATTACACTCATTTAGTGTGGATTTTAGTCATGATAGAATGGTATTTGACCACTCGATTGTCGTGTCAAAACAACAAAAATTTGATTAGCCATTTGATTTTTTAGCCAATTGGCCAAACAACTAAATTATTCTACAGCCAATTAGATTTCTTTTCCCCAAGCAAAAACACATGTAAACCAATTAATATGGTAATAATAACTCAGACATCATTTCTTTTAGTTACTTTGACAATGTTTCTAGTTTAAATATTTTAATGACATCTGATCAATGCGTTTAATTTTCAAATGCGCCAGTGAGAATGATAAAGGGTCCATACACACCAGACTAATAATACAGTACCAGTCTCCGGTAAAGCTGTATTAGTTGATGTATAGCATTCTATATTTTCTATGTCGTGTAAGAACCTGAAGACCACTATTGGTTGGTACTAAGTGTAGGAAAATAATCTAAAAAACATCTGATCTACATGACACAACTACGCTACATATCAACACTATGAAAACAGTTTTATCTAATAGAAACTGTGTCTGACATATGTTCACAAAATAACCATAAAATGTGTATTAACACGTTCATATTGGCAGTTTTACGCTGAACGTTTTGACATTCACCAAGTAAAAACGCTTGCGAAAATGCTAGTTTGACATTTTTTTTACGTCCTAGACAATAATGTATCTTTTCTGGAACTTCCATAAATGCTTATTTCTTAATATAAATTGCACATGAGTGTTCAAAAGGTGACTACAGAAAATTGGTAGCCTTTAAACTGTCTAATATGTATATATAAGCAGTTGCTTAAGGCCCAAACCCCTCATATTACACACGCATGTCTTGTTTATCTGTAGAAAATTTAAGGAAAAGGAATTATTATGAATGATTCTTTATTATGATAATGAATATGATAAATGAATACGAAAGATTGTCATAAAGTATAGAAAATATTGGTGTGAGGACGCACACAAGTAGTATAGATAGAACTCTATATAGTTATAGACACTATAAGCCGATATAGGTGGCTGCCTCCATTAATATCTTCTTTTTATTACGCTCATGTATAATAGAGAAAAAAATGAAACACAAGTTGAAGAATTAGTATAGAGCTATATCAGCATCTGTCTGTCACACTTTCATAGCTGTTAATGATGGCTGATGTAAGTCCACATGTGCAGGTTCACTTCACTGCACATGATTCGTGATTTACAAAATGTTAGAACTATGGGAATACCAGCAGAGGAACATACATGTAGGCCGCAAAATCCAGCCTCGTAAATTCATATTCAGTATCATTTTTGTACAATGATACTTGCACGGCACACGGACAGATGTTTGGTTTGTGTCTTCTAAAATAGTTATTTGATGACGATTCAAATGTCGGGTCACAGATAAGGTGTTTGACAGCAGTCTTATGAAAGCTGGGCTCCGTATATCGTGTGTTTCTTTGAAAACGAATAAAATGATTGTGTCAACTACGTAGATATTTTGCCATCCCGCGAATAAACAACCAATGTTTAAAAATGTTTTCACTCAGAAATGTTGTAAGTAAACATCTATTATGCATGAAATCGGATTCAGTAGTAAATTTTACCTAGATGTATGAAGAATTACGCAGTTTTATAAGCTCCACAACCTTAAATATTAAACTATTCCCGTTTTGATCAACGTACATCCGCAGACAGACCACCGGATTTCAAATGGCAACGTTCAGTGGGATAATGACAGCTAGTATCCACATTAAACTGTTTTTATTTGTGTAATTACTTCTCCATAGCCGATATGAAAGTGTTACGTTATCCATAATCGAGTACAGTAGGTGCAACCACCACGTTTATCAACGTACGTGTGACGTAGTTATCTGAACGTGATGTACGTCATTCGTTCGGGGTCACCTGTACTAACACGGGGTCATCCGGTGCGTTTTGCTGAAAATCGTGCTGAATTCTGAGTTGAGTTCATAGCCTACGGACTTCGTGCGTATAGTCTTAACCAACCCAATCGGGGCTTGGGTATAAAAATGTAATGAAAATAATATGTATACATAAGCAGTTGCTTAAGGCCCAAACCCCTCATATGATACACCACGCGGTAACCCGGCCCGTGAAAATAATAAAAAAATCATTTTTGAGCTAATTAATTTTTTTTCAACATCAATACCCCGGCATACCGTGATGACTGGTAGGCTGCCGTGGTATCAAATTTTGTTAATATTCATAAGTAAAATGTTTAAGTTTTGTCACAATAAAAACATCTTATCTATTCTTAATTTATTAAAACTCGATTTCCAACCTAGTACATTGTGACAAAACGAAAATGCACATCGCCGTCATTCTTTTGGTGGTCTGCCTTTTAGCAACGACCGATATACGGAAATATCACGGGAGAAACGGGGCATTACGACATGTCGGGGATATTTTATGACAATTCAAATGGCGATCACAGATATATAAGGTGTTTGACACCAGTCTTATGAAAGCTGCATGGGTTCAGTGGTCGGCTCCGTATATCTGTGTTTCTTTGAAAACGAATAAATGATGGTGTCAACTACCCAGATATTTTGCCGATCCCGGGAATAAACAGCACAATTTTTTAAACGTTTCCACTCAGAAATGTTGTAAATAATCATCTAGTATACATGAAAACGGTTTCAGTAGTAAATTTTGCATAGGTGTATGAATAATTATGCAGTTTTATAAGCTCCATAACCTTAAACAGTGAACTATTCCCGTTTTGATAAACATACATTCGCAGACAGACCACGGGATTTCAAGTGGCAAGTTCAGTGGGACAATGACAGCTAGTATCCTCATTAAACTGTTAAATGTACCTTGACATTTCTATGTAAACTTTGAGAAATAGAAGCATCACTGTTTTTATTTGTCTAATTACTTCTCATTAGCCGATATGAAAGTGTTACGTTATCCATTATTGAGTACATTCTTCATTTTCCAGTTGCGCAGAACGTCATGCGCAGTGGTATTTGCAGGTGCGCTAAACGTTCATCGCACAAAAGCTACGATTTTTGGTCAACACGACATTGAATATTAAAAACTTATTTTCAAGTATGTTTCGTCGTATTGTATACGTGAAAAGTAGTTTTCTAATAGAATTTTGAGTGAGGAATACGAATCTGTAATCGGATTTACATTACTATGAAAATTGACTGAGATATAAGGGAAATACTGATCGTAAACAAATTTGACAGACGACCCGGTTCAGCAGAGAAACTTGGAAAACACAATATTCTGATGAATTCACGCCTCAAATAGACATTTTTGTATACATTTCCAAAGTTTATCAATGTGACAGCCACCAATTTTCCATACAATACCTTATATCCATGATCTGGCATGAAATATTTTTTTCAAATGGGATTTTAACATGTACCGGAAGTCATATGGAACGTTTGTCGCAGCTAAAAATGAAAAAAAGACCACTGCGCATGACGTTCTGCGCAACTGGAAAGTGAAGAATTAGGTGCAACCACCACGTTTATCAACGTACGTGTGACGTAGTTATCTTAACGTGATGTACGTCAATCGTTCGGGGTCACCTGTACTAACACGGGGTCATGCGGTGCGTTTTGCTGAAAATCGTGCTGAAAATCGTGCTGAAAATCGTGCTGAAAATCGTGCTGAATTCTGAGTTGAGTTCATAGCCTACAGACTTCGTGCGTATAGTCTTAACCAACCCAATCGGGGCTTGGGTATAATGAAATTCATCAAAAATAAATGATAATATAATTTTAATGCATATATTTTCAGAAAATTCCAAAAATATGCTGAGCTACGGCAAAAGATGCGTAAGTTCAAATTATATTAAAATTCAACTAAAATTTACCCACAATGTTGCAAAAAGACACACACTCCCTCGGGAGAGCCATATTTTCCAAAATATACCATTATTAGAGGGATGCAAAACTAATTGTTTGCCCACAACATTTGGGTCGGTTTGGTTTTTTGATCTTAATTGGGATTGTTTAATCACTTGTATAGAGTGAGAGTATAGAGTATTACTTCAAAGACACATTATTGTAGATGTATAAAAGAAACAAACTGATAGTTACTACTCCCAGTTACTCTTTGGTGCCCAGTCCCAGGCTTGGGTGGTAGGTATATGTCCCCAGTCACGTCACTAACATATACAATGTATATTGTATCAGCATCAGCAGTGACCTGTAAAATTCTTTGCAATTTATAAACTTGCCATTTCCTTTTTGCAGCTAAAAATGAGTTTGGAAAGAAACACGAAAACAGTAAGTTTCAACATTATAATTATTTCACTATTCTCTATAATATACTTGAAGAATCAAACGTATTTTATTTGCAATCAATTATTGCTTAAGTCACTTTTACATTAATCATTAGTACTAACAAATTAAATGAAACTGCTAACCAAACTGCTATTGATAATAATTGATCTAAATACATTTATTACATTTAGAAAATCTTGTGAATTCCATATCAAATACTGAGTATTGTGTTATTGGTTATCGTATGTCATTGCATATGATTCGAGATTTATATTTACATGAACACATATAATATGATATGTATTCCAATCTTGGGCAGAGTTTATACAATTTATTTCCCTTTTGGAAATGTAAGTACTTAAATGAGCAGCAGCAGCAGCAGCAGCAGCAGCAGCAGCAGCAGCAGCAGCAGCCCCCCCAGCCTCAGATGACAGTCTCGCCTGACGTCGACTGGGCACCGCTCTGCCTCCACAGCACCGCAGGACCCATCGTGGGCCCGCTTCCCCAAGGACCATGGTCGACTGAGCGCCTCATAGCCGCGATGCCGTGTGGCCTTGAGGAGAGGGCTAGACAATTCCTACACGTGTTACAGGCGGTGATCACTTGGGATGTGGCTAGCGGCAAAATTATCAATTGCCTCACAGGCACCGGCATACCCGGGAGCAATATAGGCGCACTGGTGCAATATATGCTTCAGCCATCCATCAAGCGACCCTTCGATCCCGCCAAGAAGCACATGCTGGCCACTGTGCAAGACGCCTATTTGCTGCCGAGCCTAGAACGCATAGCACCCGAGCTGGTTAGTAGAGAGATGGCCCGAAGGAGTGGAGGGAATAAAAGGTGGCCAGCCCTCCCGCCTTAGACCGCTGTCAAAAAGCGAGGTCCGGCTGAGCAGGAACAAGCGGCACCGCCACCGCCCCAGAGGTCAGAGTTAGGCGCAGCGCCTGTTCCTGCTCACATTCTAGGAAGAGGCGAGAGCGTGGGAAAAAAAGTCTGTGATTGACAGCTTGCAATGAATATAAGAAGGGCCCATGAGCGGGTGAGCTTAACACATACACGTCTGGTGTACACCACGTAGCATCGTCCTGCCACTGTCTGTAACTGTTTTGCTACTGTTTGCTGTTGTCATCGCCGTCACCTTTGCTGAATCGTCACCATCATCATGGCTTCTCCTACAGTGACGGAGGTCAACGGCGCCTTTGAAATTTGCAGTAACCCACACAAGGCTGACGCCGTAATACGGCTATCACCCAACGGGTGGGACCGGCTGGTCGACTTGCGCGAAGAAATCGGCCAGCACTATATTGTTCAACAACATATTATGTGATATAGAAGCTCTTCTATCTAAATCAAACAACATTCTAAAAATTTGTAAAAAGATGTCTTAAGCTTCCTAAAAGGATAAAAACTGTAT
This sequence comes from Streblospio benedicti, assembly GCA_019095985.1. Classification (NCBI taxonomy): domain Eukaryota; kingdom Metazoa; phylum Annelida; class Polychaeta; order Spionida; family Spionidae; genus Streblospio; species Streblospio benedicti. Next base: position 34,877,955 of record CM032667.1, read on the forward strand.
TTGCCTCATATATGGGCGCAATAGATGATAGAACATTAGGTCTTAAAAAGTAAACTTTTTACCTCATCAATACATTGTCTAACACATTTCATGACATTCTTTTTTAAAGCCAAATAAATAAGTTGAGGTCCATAGTCGGCTGTGTGAATTTGTGGTAAAAAACTCATTCAATCGAGGCAAATACATTATTTACAAAAACATTTTACTCTTCAATGTATTTTTACCTACCACCATTTTTAGAATGAGAATCTTTGCTCTCTCAAACAAAAGAATGTAATTATTTTTTAGCGAAGAAAGCAGATGACACCAGAAGAAGAGTGTCAGCATTTCGTAGCTGCAGGTTATGATAAAGAAGGTTTTCGTGTGACATACATATCGGATTACAAAGGTAAAATATTGAAGTACAGATGTTTCTCTTCTATAAGTTTAACACTGGGGAGGTGGTGTCCCTGTGTAAGATTTTTTGGTGTGATATTTATCATGGTTCTGTCTGATAGTACATATGCGATAGAATAATTAATAATGGGGAGGGGGTTGTATGGACAAAACATCCAATGTGCCAGGGGGACATGAAAAAATACTGGCATAGCAATAGGGGGCATGAAAGAATTGTTAAGAAAACTATTCTTCACACACCCATCCTATGCATTTAATAACCACTCCCTAATCAATTTGGATAAGAGAGTTCCTATTGGATCAAGCTAGCTGGGACCACTGTGGGTATCAGGTGTCACATTGACCTCTGAAATTCCACATTTTTGATTTTTGATGACACCATAAATTTGATATATCGCAAAAGAATCCAGAAAAAACTAAAAGTTTAGATGCATATTTCTTTAAAAACGTACATGCATGTATTATAGCTAATTATATTGTCAGATAAAGTTGGTTTGATTTCTTTAAGGATTTGGAGTATTTGCCACCAGAAAACATTGTAAAGGAGATTTTCTCCTTGAATATATTGGGGAGAGATTGACAGAGATTGAAGGCCATGAACGAATGAAAAAAACTGAAGAAAATATGATTTTCTTTTTTACCTTCCAAAAAAGAAAAATGTGGTAAAGTTGATCTTGTCATTTACATTACTGATGTGAATTGGGTGACCAAATTTAATAAAATGCTTTGAACTGAGAAGAAAAATGTGTATGCCTTATAACAATAATACTGTAGAATGGTGAAACTTCCAAAATTACGATAATTTATGTAAATAATGTCTTTTCAAATATAATCTCCTTTTTCATTGTCACTGTTGCATGTATTGTGGAGAATTTACATTTCCTATATATTTGGTGCAACTTTTTATTTGTCAGTTCTGACAGGAAAACCATCAGCTGTTGGTAATTGGTCAGAGAGCACAGCATTACCAGAACGACATTGACTCGTGCAAAGATGTTTACTTTAACTTTGTTTCTAAGAAAATATTTTTATTGTCCACAAGTACACGTTGTTTTAATGACGCTTTGCTCTCTGAGCAATTTTGATATAGTGTTTACATATTTTCAGCATTGACGCCAGCAGTACAGTGGGGCATATCTGCCAGTATGTAAACGATGCTTCATTGTCTGATGTAAACGCCAACATGAAACTTAAAGTGCTAGACAATATTCCCAGGCTATGCCTCTTTGCCGTAAAGGACATATGCCCCGGGGAAGAAATTTTATACGACTATGGTGATCAGGCCAAACATCTCTGGTGGCGAAAAAAAGTATGTACATTATGTTATACAAAACAGTTTGAAAGAATCGTGGTTATCAACATGATATTCACAAATACATGGTTAACTTTTGTGAACGTTTAATGGTTCTAACTGTATTGTGCTTATAAGTGATCTACAATATTAACAGATAAGGTATAAGTAGACACTTCAATTAGCTTATAATGGCAGCACTTTAGATAATGTGCTTGAAATCGTAGGTTAAACATCCAAATGTTATTGAAAGTAAAGATATAGTATGAATAAATATATTATGAAACAATTGAATGTATTGTAGGAACGTCCGAAAGGTAGCTTATAAAATCTGTTAAATTATATTATTAAAGTTTTTTGCAGTTTGTTTTTTTAAAGATTAAGAAATTGATAAGAAATCCAACGTTCCACCCAGTTCCTTTTTCAGAGAAGTGTTAATGTTATGACTACTCTTTTAAGCCTTGGGCCGTGATGTATGGCATGATCATTGTGCAGCTTAGTGAGGAACCTTTTCGCATTCAATATGAACTGAACTGGCAAGCAGAAAAAAATAGTGGACTAAAGAAGGAGCCAACATTCCATCTAGTTCCTTATTCGAATACTGAACTGTCAACTGTGAACCAGGATTCAATATTCCACTGCTACCAAACGTTATAATAGTGTGCCAATTAACAAATGCTTATCTGTAGAGACAACAAAGGACTTGTTATTCCAGAATATCTATTACAAAACAGAACAGCCACTCCATCTTTATCTGCACACCCATCGAGTGGAACAACCTGTAAGAACACACGGCGGATACCCCTGAACAATGTTTTACCATGCTGAGGGGCCAATCTATCAAAATTTTTATATCCCCTCTCTCTTCCGTTTCTAATATGGCATAATCTGTCATGGCTACGTATTTATACAGACACACATACAGAATTGATTATGTTTACCCCCGTAAGAAAGGTATTAGATACCTACCTAGGTAAGAAAAGGGTATAACCCAATAGTGTGATTTGGGGAATTAATTATCTAAGCTGCTTTGGCATGTTCTGTATTCAATGTATTCATCCTCAAGTTTTCTCTCCATTAATCCCTGGTATTTAATTACAGTAAAGCATGAACTTAAGACCATAGCTATACTCACTATACAGACCACCTTCATTTACAAATTACAAATTACATTTACAAACATCTTTCTTATATATGTGAGAACCTCTTTTAATACAGGCGCAGCTATAAGCCTGCTAAAAGACAGTTCCTTTATATATTGGGCCACTTCTCCCAACACAGATTTGTGAGAAATCCGTCGCCATGTTTTTTCTCGTATTTTGCTTGTTAAAACATTAATTTGATTTAGCAGGGAATATGAATAGGCATGTCCTGGCTACAAAGAGAAGCAGTTTCATTACTTGTACGTACGGTTATCAGTAATATATGACTGCTACTGCTCTAGTTTCATGCATTTCTATATAATTAACTGTGCGGTCATATTTCTTGTATATATAGATCTACGATATTTAGCATAAGGTCATTGCACTGCCTCATTGCGGGCAGACGACTGCGCACAGTGGCCGTAGAAGAAGTTTGGGCTTGAAATTCTTCTATGCCCACCGTACTGCCTTGAAGAAATAGAAAAAAAACGCGTCTGCCGCACTGCACACCCAGGGATCCCCACGATGTCTATGTGTGTTTGGCATTAGACTGGCTGTAGGCCTTGCGGCGTAATGTGCCCCATGCATTAACCTTTTTGATGGGTTGCCCTGTGGGCCACCAACATTCAACTTTCAGTTGCCCTGCCCTATGATAACGTTGCCATTACTATAACGTTAAAATTGAGGTACAGAAATCCTTGTGCAATGTTGTAAACATCTGCTAGCATATTTCAATTTATACTGATAATGTAATGAATATGGATAGAAAATTATGATGTGTACCATGTCATCCAAAATGGACTAGAATGCAACAAAATATATTTATAAAAATGGTTGACACATAGGGCAACCACTATGTAACTTCTGATTTTCTAATGGTTGTCCAGGGCAACCAAACAGCCCGAATGTACCCGCTCCAATGCTGTATTTGCATGTTATCACCCAGCTATGGATTCTGCCATTTTAAATACAAATTTATTATATTAGCCTTTTTAGTGATAGCATAACTGGCTGCGTGTATGAAAAAACAGGGCCAAATACTATCATGAAAAAAAAGAGACATAATCAAACAATTGTTTTCACTTGATATCAAAAATTGTGTCGTTTTTGAGCTAGAACAATTCTATTTACAAATTGAATTACAAAATTACAAAAATTACACAATTCTGCTTCCAATATATGTAAAATGCTACTTGAATCTTTGAAATTATGCGAGAAAATTAGACTCGAAAATAGACAGAAATGTTGGCAAATTAAGCATCAAAATACTATCTTCTTGTTGAATGAGTAGAATAATAGCAACACAAATCTGAAAAGAAATTTTATGTTGATTCAAAAATATATGTTTCGTGTAGTTCAACTATTTTAGCTACATGTATTCAAAAGCAAATTGTACTCATTAATAATAATCAAGTTTAACTTTTAACACTTTTTACTAATAAATGTGTTATGTTTGTTAATAGGATTTCAGAAGCATGTCGAAAGTGATGATGATGATGATGATGATGATGATGATGATGATAATGATGAATTATTTAACCCATTCGATATTACAAATATCACAGGTAAAATAGTGGTCTTTTTATGAATCATGTAACGATGATTACAGAAATAATACATAATTATTCTCTCATTGTATTTGTTTAAATATCAAGAGCTAATCTTATGTAGTTTAATTCATATCTAATAAGTTCAATAGATCATAATTCTCTTAACTTTTTGTTGCATAGATAGCAGCTTTGATATATCGCCAGACACTAGTGGCTTCACAGGTGCAGGTATGGAATGCTCTTTTGTTAGTAAATTGGGCTAACTGGAAACCTATACCTAACACAAGACTTCAACTGGGCACCAAAAAGTAAAAAAGTAAAAAAGTAACACAGGGTGGTACTTGTGTGTGTGTGTGTGTGTGTGTGTCTATGTTAACCGGACACAGGAATCTGGAACAGTGATGGATCCAGGATTTGAAGGGGGGCAGTGCTTGTAATTTGTATTTCGTGGGTGGGGACCAGCGTACGGGCATTTATGACGTGAAGGGGTAGTTATATATTTTTATGAGGGGTTTCCTTGAGAATATTCACATGTACATGCTAACATCGGCATCCATTATCGCTCAATCATGAGCTTATTTTTAATTTCTGCTTGAAACAACAAATGCATTTTCCCTTTGCCGATAGTACTTCTCTGATACATGAATATTTATTTTGTTAGAATATTCTTACAAATATATTCATTGGTATATCATCCATAATCTAAGAATTACTATTTAATTTTCCCTTTGTTGTTTTTTCCATATGGATTTTCCGGTATACAAAGCACATGCGCAAAACGCCAGGTGTCATTTAAATAAACCGCGCATCTACTACAAGTGCCGTTTGGTGGTGCCACAATGCGTTTCCATAAAAATATCAACAAATATGCCCGCGCCCGTGTCAAACTTACGTGGCCGAGTAGAAAAATATTATTTCTTTTTATTTTGAATAAAGGTACCGACCCAAATAAATCTGCGACAGACACCATTTTTATGTGTAAAAAGTCGTTAAATCGCAGTGGAGAGCTATCACAGGGTCTACTAGTTGTTGTGCAATTCAAAATAAATCCTGTGTGTATATTCGTATTGTACGGCTTCTATGAGGCTGATAATCCATGAAATTGCCAATGTTTACCAACCCACGTGACGCCATGTTTAAAAATGCCCGGTGGAAGCTGATTAGTTGATGAACAACGGCCACTCTCTTACGTGCAATGAAAATGCTGTGTTTACTAGGCTAGATTAGGTAAAGCCTCGATGGTACATTATCCACACGAGACATTTTTAGGCTGAAAACAGCCCTGGAAAAGTAGGAAATTCCTAAGTGACGCAGGACAAATAAAACTGATATCCTATTCTGTGTGAGAGACTGCGTTTCTCCTTTCAAGTCATATGCAACATGGTAGGTAAAATTTCATTGAGTCAAAAGTATTTGTTGCTTGAAAACAGCCGTGTAAAAACGTGTTTTGTGTGTAAATAAATCTTGTTCCAAATAATATAGATTTAATGAGAACCCTGCGTATTTTCAACATAAAACAAAATACAAAATACTGTAACGGTATGACTCCACCTCCCTCTTGCAGGTGGCACGCTCGGTGGTGGTGACCTGCCTTGCACGCGTCCAAGAGGCCGTGCAACAGCTGCCCTCGGAGCACGACCACGTGCAGCATCAGGTAAGGTATCCCATCATAATTAGGGGGGAGGTGGGTAGCAGAACCGTGTTGACAATGACGATGACGGTGATGATGACGTTTATGATATTGATGATGGCTATGATGTTTATCTGTCACTTCCTACCATCATACATGTATAATAATATCATTGTTCATGGCTACCAAGAAACGGATAAACAGAATTATCCAATTTAAAATTATAATGCTTGCATTGAATCCTACCTATTTTGTAACAGTCTTCAAACTATTTTGTCTCGTATATTTACCTAAGTTCTGCTGTTGATAGTTTGACCATAACACAGGCTGAACTAAAATTTGAGATCACACAAGTCAGTAAACTAATCTTCTTTCGGTCTACTAGTTGTTGTGCAATTCAAAATAAATCCTGTTTCAGATTCGTATTGTATGCGGCTTCTATGAGGCTGATAATCCATGAAAGGTCAATGTTTACCAACCCACGTGAACGCCATGTTTAAAAAAGCCCCCACGAAGCTGATTTGTTGATGAACAACGGTCGCTCTCTTACGTGCAATGAAAATGCTGTGTTTAATATGGCCGGATGGATTAGGTAAAGCCTCGATGGTACATTATCCACAGAGACATTTTTTAGGCTGAAAACAGCCCTGGAAAAATAGGTGGCTACGTCCCACCTTATTGTGACCTCACAGGACAAATAAAAATGATATCCTATTCTGTGTGAGAATAAGTGGACAATCCTATGCTGGCCGGTAAAAGTAGCATTAAGTCACAAGTATTTGTTGCTTCAAAACAGCCATGTAAAGTACGTGGTTTCTAATCCTATAAGTTCCAAATGAATAGATTTGAAGTGTGTAATCTGGGATCTTAACATAATCAGTTTGCAATATAGTAGCTTATTTATTTTCAAGGCGGTCAAATTGTCTGCAATGAAACCCGCGGTGAATGATTCTGAAATCAAATGCGTGAAAAAGTTGGGTTATTTTGCAACAAATCCAAAATGTGAGTCAGAATTCACTCTGACTTTGGGAACTATGACACAATGATGATGAT
>CM032667.1:34891412-34908050 GCA_019095985.1 Streblospio benedicti
GTACATTGATGTTCTTTCTCTCCAGTGTGGGTTCTCATGTGTCTGGTCAGGTGCTACTGACTTGTTCAAAAAACACTTGCCACATTGCCTGCATTCATAAGGTTTCTCACGGAATGAATTCTCATATGGATTTTAAGAGTTTCACTTTGACTGAATGATTTCTCACACACTGTACATTGATGTTCTTTCTCTCCAGTGTGGATTATCATGTGTCTGGTCAGTTGCCGCATTTCACTAAACACTTGCCACATTGACTACACTCATATGGTTTTCTCACCAGAGTGAGTTCTCAAATGGATTTTAAAGAGTTTCACTTCGGCTGAATGATTTCTCACACACTGTACATTGATGTTCTTTCTCTCAGTGTGGGTTCTCATGTGTCTGGTCAAGTTGCCTTGTTCACTAAAACACTTGCCACATTGGCTACACTCATGGGTTTCTGACCAGAATGAATTCTCATATGATTTTAAGAGTTTCACTTTGGCTGAATGATTTCTCACACATTGTACATTGATGTTCTTTCTCTCCAGTGTGGATTCTCATGTGTCTGGTCAAGTTGCCTTGTTCACTAAAACACTTGCCACATTGGCTACACTCATGAGGTTTCTCACCAGAGTGAGTTCTCATGTGGCATTTCACTCCACTGAATGATTTCTCACACACTGTACACTGGTGGTCTTTCGCCAGTGTGGATTATGATTTCAAGCTGCTACTGTCACTAATTTGAAATGGATTGATGAACATAAATATTTAGGTGGTTTTATTTCTAGTAGCAATCGTGATGACAAGGATATACGCAAAACAAATTCAGTCTACTTATTGCAGGGGTAATGTTTTAATCAACAAATTTCGAAACTGTGATAATAGTGTTGAAGTCCAACTTTTAAAACATATTGCTGTAACTTTTTATTGTTGTCAGTTATGGGCATCATATAGTAAGAGTATTTATTACAAAATGTGTGTTGCATACAACAATGTATTTAGAGCTCTTTTTAAACTAGATAGAAGATGTAGTGTCTCTCAGAATTTTTTAGATAAGAATATTGATTGTTTTAATATACTTATGAGAAAAGCAATATATAGTTTTAGAAGTCGTCTATATCGTAGTAATAATAGTCTAGTCCAAGCTTGCTTATCATCTCAATTCTTTATTTACACCAGTAAAATTGCTGGTAAATGGTTTGAACTGTTGTATTAAGGCTGATAAAGTTTTTTATCTGTATATATTGTATTTATCTATTTTATTAATTCTATGGACTGGTTTCCGAAATAAAATACTTATACTTATTATTATACATATGGTTTCTTACAACTCTGTCTTACTTTTTTCAGATGTTGACTTCAGCTGGCCAATTCACCGTGGTTTTCCATTGTACTTTGCTAAAAATCACTAAATCACTTTGCTAAATCACTGTTAGTCACGCTACTATTTTTGATCAAACACGTGATGATTAAAATTACCTAAATTATATAGTCGTGTGTAATTTTCTTTTAATTTAGCTACTTTGCTAAGTAAAAACATATATATGAAAACATTTTAAGTGTTAAATACTAAACACAATTTTTTTGTCAAAAAATGATAATATTTACCTTCCGAAATCTTCTTGAGTTTAAACTTTAACACCAAAATTAAACATTTAACATTTCTAGTCACAACGGGCGCCCTCATATTAGGGGTCGTTATGGCCATCAGCTAGTTCTTGTTTTGTTGTCTCTATAAGTCACACAGTTAGTAAGTCCATTGATTTAGATTTTGTCTGCGTTCGGTTGCAGGTGAAAAAAAACTCTCCTGTGTTAATGAAAGAAAAATTGCCGTATTTTTGACACAATATTTATGTACTTAAAATATCGATTTTCCTGTTCGTGAAACAGAACAGGTGGGTATCCCATCATAATTAGGGGGGAGGTGGGTAGCAGAACCCTGTTGACAATGAGGATCATAACGATGTTGATGATGATGCCCATAAACCTTCAAAATGCGCTGTGGTTCCAATAATGATAAATTTTCTCAAATATCAACTCCAGATGTAATCTATAATATCCACAGTAAAATAGGGAAACGTGCTAAGTCGAGCTGTAAATTGTGGGAGAAGTCGTCTGTATATGACCTAATTCTGCTGTTGATATTTGACCATAACACAGGCTGTAAAATTTGCATCTATTATTCAGTAAACTAATGATTCGCTATTGTAAACAAAGTGCTCTGCACAAGTTTCACACTACCCCGGAGACCTGCCGCATTTACAAGCGCGACAGGTCATCCCTCCACGGGCGGAACACCCCTTGACTGAAGTCACCCCCACAGTTCTCGTTGTGTATAACCCTGGATACATACGACAACCGCCTCAGGCAAGCTAGCGCTTACCCTAATATGGCCCGGATGGTATTAACCCCGGGCTCGCGAAAGGTCTCCCTGCAGAGGACATCACACCGGTGCTGACACTCACGCTTTGGCGTCCCCTCGTGGCTACGTACCCACCTTATTGGACCTCACAGGACTATTGAGAATATAGGGCCTATCCCCGAAGGAATAAGTGGACAATCCTATGCTGACCGAAGCAGCAGTAGCATTAAATTGAGCCTAATGCTCTCTTCATCAGTACTGAAGAGTACTGGTCTCTAATCCTATAAGTGGCCATAGTGAATAACGCCAACTACTGAAGTGTGTAATCTGGGATCTTAACCTAGTCCAGTGCAACTTACAGTAGCTTACTTTATACTCGGCGGTCATGCTGCAATGAACCCGCGAATTGGAGACCTACACAATGCTACATACTTTTGTTACACTATGCAATGTGAAGTTGTGTTTCAACAGCTCAGGATCAGATGTTATGTTTGAAAACCTAAATATGTTGATGTGTTCCTGTTCGGAGGTCAAATTATGAAATATAATGCTGAAATAAAAACGCATCAACCTACTGACCAAGTGTTGTTGGTGATGGATACGCTAAGACGAAATTATGAGTTGCTTCTTGTAAATTCCCGAAGTCCCGTGTTGAATTCATTTCCTTAAACTTTGGAAAGTGTAGTCATCTATTGATGAAAAAAGTTGAAGTCTTGCCTTGAATTTATTTCCTGAAACAATGTGAATTTATTTCATGAAAAAAGTCTTGTGCTGAATTAATGAATTAATGTGCGGAAACAACGTCTGATTTATTCTTGAAAATTCTCCAAGTCCAGGCTTCAAAATTAAATTATAAAAAAGAGTAAAGTCCACAGCTGCTCAGCAGCTGGTTTTATACAGGCTACACTATCAGATTACTGTGTTTGGTGCCGTATGGGTCTAGACAACGGCTTTAGCTAGCTGGACTTATTCCATGTTCCAGCATCATCTAAGATAAACAGACCTAATAAATTATATATATATATATGATATTTGTATTAAGTAAATACCATAGAAAAGAAATATACAAACTGTCCCCTATATGCCACAAATTATGCATGGTCTCCCAAATGTAGAAATTAGAATTATGTATACCGTATTTTATTGAATAGCCACCTAGTCTTGATATACCACAGCTGGGTGTAGCAGCTCAATGACAGACTTAAGCACCAGGCTAGAATTACAGACGGGTCTAATAGTGAAATGTTAGTTACATATCCACATATCCCCAGGGCCTCACTTCGGTTCAAGCCATATTCAACTCAGTATACTAGCCATTAAAAGCCTTTGATCTTTCTATTAATAATGTGTGCTATTAGGTTTAACACAGGTAAGTATATATAAGGTAGCCAATGTACCTGTAGTAACTTTAAAGGAACAGTGTTGTTCGCCCACTAGCTTGTTATTACAGGAATTAGTGTGTGGTACCACTTTCAATATATATTATTCAAGATAATGTTTTATTACTTATTTCAATTTAAAATGAAGCGGGAATTTAAAATCTAAACAGTCAACAGTCTTAGTAACAAGTGAAGCACCTGCCAGCAACATGGCTACCGAAATGTGCACCGTCAAACCCCTCCGAGCACACCAGTGTGCGACCAGCATGAGCGCAGACCTCATCGAGCCTCATTCAATCACACATTTCTATCCAACACTTTATAAATGGGTCCTCTATTTTGACCTTTATTGGAGTTTCACAAGCTGATCATGCACAGTTTACGGGGCATTTGGAAAAATGGTATGTACAATTGTACGTACATCTTGTGTGTCAATCTAGCCCCATATCTACACCATTAAACAAAATCATAAAGTTTCATGTCAGGGACTAAATTGTGTGACAGATGGGCAGACACATAGCACATTGACATAAGTTGCCCAATGTTAAGGGCCAGTCACACTGGGCTCAGGGTCCACATCAATTCCAAAAAGTCACGTACATTTTGTGGATGTGGTTGTCAGTGGTATTGATGAGTTAAGGACGTGCTACAGCCCAGTTATACACATGAGAAGGCGTGGGAATACATCACAATGTCGTTGGACACAAAAACAAGTTTTAAACAGTTCAAAACTTGATTCTATGTCCAACCACGGACGGCAGATGTTATTGGGACGAACAGCGGACGTGAAACCTAACTCTGGCAGCTTTGCGCCAGCAGTGTTCGATACATTGTGGGACTCGTCATAATGTAGATAAACAACAGGTGCCACTGTGGCTACATTCATATTGTACACAAATCACACCATGAGACAAATTGGCCGCTGGATTGGTTTACTCTTACACTTGGCTGGGACGTGGTTAGTAGTGTATAGACCTTGTTTCAGCCGTGTTTCAGCAGCAGAACGCTACCGACGGGTACACCACATGCCAAATCACGTCCATGTCTAAATTGACCAAATATGACCACTGAAAACTACGTCCACCAGATTTTCATGGCTTTTTAAACTTGGTTTGGCTGTGATATTGAATGTGTTTATAAATAGGTGCACCGGAACTCTGTGGTGAGAACTGTGATCATGGCAATGAGGAAGATGATCTTGAAGATGATGAGGATGATGATGATAATGTAAGTACATATTCATTCAAACCGTTGGAAAATAAGTAATATAATGAAACTCTTGCCTCTAAATAAAAAGCAATGTTATATCTTAATCTTGTTTGTCACAAGAGCTGAATATACACTATACAATCAATTACCTCGTGTATTATAAAATACTAGCTGTCAACCCGGTGCTGCTCGGGTCGAAACAGATGAAATGCTGAACACATCCCTCCTCATCCTTCCCTCTGTCCCCCATCCCCTACAACAGTTCCCGTTAGTATACAGGCCTGGGACAGATTAAACACACCTCCATAACCTTCCTCCCATGTGACAGCCATATACACACTACATGTATATGGCAATGATTGATACCTCTAACATCCCTCCCACCAGCTACTGCTACCCTTGGTAAACACGTGCAGAATAGTTAAATCTCTTGGGAATTAAATAATACTAGCCGGCCCGCGTCCTACGGACGCAAATGGATAGTCCATCAATTTATAACAGCACGACGATTAATCTCAACAGTCGTGCGGTTTTGGTTTCGAGTAGGCGGGGACGTTATGTACGATATGTACCGTTCCGTGCTCCGTTGTGAAACTATTATCGGGACAGTCGTTTTTACCCGGAAGTAAGCGGTCTCGTAGAAAACCCGTTGTCGACTCGACATTTATGAACCAGTTTTCTCGTAAATTAAGAGAGATTGAAACGCACAGTGATTATGGGAACATTGAAATAGTAGTAAGGCAGGGAACGCGCCTAGGTTTGAAGCGCAAAACGGCACTGGTGGGTAAAAAATGTCCGAAATTCGAGATTCACTACGGGGGCGCCGCTTTCGAAGCAAGGTCAGTAATTATATAAGTATTAAGTCACCTATTGTAAAACAAGTGTAGGAGTCCTTAGCTGAAGTCAAAATATTAATTCTGCTTGCATAGCTGTTATTAAATACTCTCTAAATCCGGTGAAAAATCTGTCATGGCCGAAACCCATTGGTTACATTTTTTCACACGGGATTTAGAGAAGCTTTTCAGTTGCTGTTTAATGCCAAATTAATTTCTTCATTTAGCTGTGCATTCTTATACCTCTCCTACAAGTGGTGACTAAAATTTATAAAAAGAAACAGAGTATGCTTAACAAAGTTATTCAACCTTTTTGTCGCCAAGTTTTACTATATACTGTATAGAAAAATCGTGCGCAATCACAACTTTATGCCCCTTGACCTCTGACCTTGTGACGTCACGCGCAATTTAAAAGCTCTCATCACCCATCACCCATCACCCAGCTCTCGTTCGCTGCGCTCACTCAAGCTGTGACAACTCCACTTGGTGAGATATTTTCTTATCTCCCACTCCAACACATGCAATACACTTATAACACACGCAGGTATGCAATGATAAGTTATACCATATTGTCGGTTTTTAAAAGTTCTGTAGAGGTTATGTTATTTGTTATATTGTACCGACTTTAAATAAATATTTCTTGTCTTGACTTGATATACTTTGTAATAATATTCTTGAAGAGCAAATGTTTTATATTAATTGAAATAAATTTTTATTGGCACATCTTAGAAGGTCGGACGTGGATTTTGACAGATAGGGATTAGGACCCCAATCTCTTTTACTGAACAGACTAATCCAAGTTATGTTGAAACGTAAGCTAACAATTACACCACCTGTCTCAGACACTAATTAACAACACGATTTTGATATGCTGCATGCATGTCTATATTACTACAACATTACTTCAGTAATCCAAGGCTCACCTGTCCTACTTATTGTAACATCACTGAGTGAGAAATTCATTTAGCTGATTGGCAACAACAGATGCCATAGGGTATTGTACAAAAGGCTTATATTCCATTTTAGGTGATGTCTAAAAAATGCAAAGGAGTAAAGAAAACTGGCATGCACCAACATGTTACGAAGTATAGAAAGGTACTGCTTCATTGGTTTTAAGGGGACAGTAAAATCTTTAAGGGACAAAATTCTATTTTCAGCGTTTTAATATCTAATATACTGTAAACTATGAAAACCGACATGTTTTAAAATGAACCTTTTATCTTCAATAGTTTTCTCATAACAATCCATTTTTGGAGACCAATTCAAAGGGGGGGGGAAATCGTGACTCCTTCTTAACAATATGCTAATAGTTCATTTGTAACTCACCTTTTGTAACTTGCTACTTGCCTTTTGTTACTCTCTACTCGCCGTTTGTAACTCGTTACTCACCTTTTTGTTACTCGCTACTCGCCTTTTGTTACTTGCTACTCACCTTTTGTAACTCGCTTCTCGCCTTTTGTAACTCGCTACTCACTACTCACCAAAAAGAAATCCTCCAAGAATAGAGTATTTGGGTCCATGTGAAATAGGCTCCAAGAAGCAACTAAAAAATAAACTTAAGCATCCTAGCCCAAACGAATTGACTTGTAGAGGGGTAACAGTATATGTACCAGCTATTGGTCCACAAGCGCCCCAAATATGAACTGTTTTTGCCCATGTCAAATACGGTTCTTGTGGTCATCATTTACAACTGACATGCCAAGTTTGAGCACTCTAGTTCTAATGATGCGACCTGTAAAGGTGTAACGAACCGGGAGAAAGAATGGAAGGACGGACAGATGGACATTATGACATAATGGGGTCTTAGCTAACGTAAATACTGGAAAACCTTTTTTCATCCAAATTTCTCTGTTTGACCTCATGTTCCCTTTTTACAAAATTTAAAACTGGCAACTCAGAATCTGCTGTCTTGAGATATTTCTTGTTTACAGCTTCATTTAGATGTTTCGAAACTCTAGGATTATGGGCCCTTCAAATCTTGTATCTTGTTTATTTCAGAAACCAGATCGATACTGCGTATATTGCAACAACATTGTACATGATGGCAAATTAAAAAGACATATAACAAGAAGACATAAACATATTGCAGAAGTGCAAGAAATCATGAAGAAAAACAAAACCTCACAAGATCTTTTCTTTGATAAAAAAAGGAGAGAAGGAATATACCTTTTCAATAAACAACTAATATCAAAGGGAAATGAGGCAAAAATGCGTGAAAAACGACCGAACTATGAAGATAATTTAAGGGTTTGTCTCAACTGTAAAGGGTTTTATAGTAATAAACATTTCAGCAAACATAAATGTGTTACAGTAAACCCAGAACCCCTCAATCCAAAATTATTACAAGCCCAATCGGACGATACCATTGATAAAGACAAAGATTTCCAACAAATACTAAATAAATTTAGAGATGGTAAAATTGGAGATCTGTGCAGGACCAATCAAATAATCAAAATGATTGGCTATCGACATTTTTGTCTAAGACGCCATGAATCAGGAAAAGAGGATGAGGTAAGAAAAGTAGTCATGGCGGAAATGAGGGAGTTAGCAAAATTGTTTGACACATTCCAGTCACTGGCTGGCAATGATAAGACTGTCGAAGATATGTTTAACCGACAATATCTGTGTGACGTCTTACAGTCGATTCAGATCTTGGTCACCAACAATGAAAACAGAAAGGAAAAGCATGGCCAGAAATTATTTATAGATGCAATAATATTAAGGTCAATAAAATCTTTGAGTGGCTACTACTGTGAAATAATGTCAGATGAGAAAAGGGATGAAATCAATCGCTTTAAAGAAGCTTATAAATATAAATCTTTTGAGATTGTCCCATCTGCCCGGCAAGCAGCCAGAGACCAATCATTACAGAAATCTAGGAAGCCTCAAAACCTGCCAAAGGAGGCGTCTATACTAGAACTAAAAAAGTTCATTAAGGAAGAAATCACGAGGATTCTGAACACATATAGCATAAAACAGTATGCATTCCTTAGAAACCTGGTGGTGGCGAGACTTACCTTATATAACGCCAGAAGAGGAGAAGAAGCGGCGAGAATGTTAATGCAAGAATGGTCGGATGCGGAGGCAAACATCTGGCTTCCAGATTTCCAGGTTTCCAACATTAAAGATGAGGCGGAGCGTTTTCTAATAGGCCAATTTAAGTTGGCGTATTTGAAAGGTAAAGGAAGGAAATACGTCTCTGTACTGGTCCCCATGGACCTTATAGAATCAATAAGGATTCTTGTTAGAGACAGAAAGGTTTTCGGAATACGAGACTCAAACCAATTTGTATTTGCAACAAGGAATTCTGAGTCGCATTGCTCTGGCTGGCACGCTGTGTCAGATGTATGTGAAAGAGGGGGGATATCACTGCCTTTCAATGCAACTGGACAGAGGCACAGAATTGCTACAATGTTCGTGAGCCAAGATATGACTCCTAAAGATCAAAAAGTGTTCCTGGCCCATCTGGGTCATGAACTCAGTGTCAACCAAGACAATTATCAATGTCCCCCTGGCATTGAGGCCATAAAAGTTATGGGGAGAATCCTCAACGAGGCAGACAAAGGTATGATTTAAAGTAAAAGATGCATGCCTAACGGTACTTTTGCCACATCAATAATACAAATTCTTTGATCTTATTGTACTATGATTCAAATTAATGCAATGATATTACCCTTATTTATTATGGCTCAGTAACATCACACATAGAAACTAGATCAATAGTGCTCAGCATCGCTAGGACAACGTTGACTCTAAAAGCAGAAAAAAGTCTTATTTGATGTGTGATTCACCGTACATCTACATGTATGTTCTTAGCATTGGATTGCAAGTGCATTCTACACATGGCTTAAGTAAATATCTATTGCCCATGAGTCTACATTGTTCTAGTACATAGTGACGCTGTGCTCTCTGAGCACTTTTAATCTAATTATAATCAATGTGCCAAGTTGATTGTCATATTTCAAACAGTATTGGAACTATAGTGAAAACATTAAATAAAAATAATCAAAGTGGCTCTCTGAAAGGTTATACGCAACGTGGTAGGTAAAATTTCATTGAGTCACAAGTATTTGTTGCTAGAAAACAGCCGTGTAAAAACGTGTTTTGTGTGTAAATAAATCTTGTTCCAAATAATATAGATTTAATGAGAGCCCTGCGTATTTTCAACATAATTCAGTTTGGAATATATTATTTATGCATTTTCAAGTGGTCAAATTGTCCGCTTTGACAACATTGGTGAATGATTCTGAAATAAAATGTGTGAAAAAGTTGGGTTATTTTGCAACAAATTCAAAATGTGAGTCGGAATTCACTCTGACTGGGGGAACTATGACACAATGATGATGATGTATTGAATATAATCAGCATACATCATTTTCATTAATTGGAATTTGAATCATGTGAAACCTCACTCAAACTGGCTCGATGACCCCTTCACAATGAACTTTCAAGTCAGACAATGACAAGTTGTTTATTATTTGGCAGATGTCAACATTGGACCACTGGATCCACTGACACAGCAAAATGGTGATGTGGATTGCCTTTATAATGAGCATCAAGACGACGATGACTATGACGAGGACCACGGCAATGGTAATGATGATCTTTTCCATGTATTTCTATATAACAGGACTGCCAGAATGATCTTTCCCTCACCATTGCATCCACCGGATCATTCATGTTAGTGTTATGGACAGTGAAATAGCTTACACACAGGAAACCAATTATATTATGTATGCCTGCACGAACTTGTAAGTATAATCATGAACTACACTGTACCAAACAAAATACGAAATACTGTAACGGTATGACTCCACCTCCCTCTTGCAGGTGGCACGCTCGGTGGTGGTGACCTGCCTTGCGCGCGTCCAAGAGGCCGTGCAACAGCTGCCCTCGGAGCACGACCACGTGCAGCATCAGGTAAGGTATCCCATCATAATTAGGGGGGGAGGTGGGTAGAAGAACCGTGTTGACAATGAGGATGACGATGATGATAATGTTTATGATATTGATGATGGCTATGATGTTTATCTGTCACTTCCTACCATCATACATGTATAATAATATCATTGTTCATGGCTACCAAGAAACGGATAAACAGAATAAAAATTTAAATTATAATGCTTACATTGAATCCTACCTATTTTGTAACAGTCTTCAAACTCTTTTGTCGTCATTTTCAACGGAAGTTTCAAATGCCACAGAACATAGTGAGGCGATAACAGCATTTCGAACTAAAATTTGAGACACACACAAGTTGCGGGAGTAATTCTTCTTTCGGTCTACTAGTTGTTGTGCAATTCAAAATAAATCCTGTGTGTAGCTTCATATTGTACGGCTTCTTTGAGGCTGATAATCCATGAAATTGCCAATGTTTACCAACCCACGTGACGCCATGTTTAAAAATGCCCGGTGGAAGCTGATTAGTTGATGAACAACGGCCGCTCTCTTACGTGCAATGAAAATGCTGTGTTTACTAGGCTAGATTAGGTAAAGCCTCGATGGTACATTATCCACACGAGACATTTTTAGGCTGAAAACAGCCCTGGAAAAATAGGAAATTTCTAAGTGTCGCAGGACAAATAAAACATCCTATTCTGTGTGAGAGACTGCGTTTCTCCTTTCAAGTCATATGCAACATGGTAGGTAAAATTTCATTGAGTCACAAGTATTTGTTGCTTGAGAACAGCAATGTAAAAACGTGTTTTGCGTGTAAATAAATCTTGTTCCAAATAATATAGATTTAATGAGAACCCTGCGTATTTTCAACATAATTCAGTTTGGAATATATTATTTATGCATTTTCAAGTGGTCAAATTGTCCGCTTTGACAACATTGGTGAATGATTCTGTAATAAAATGCGTGAAAAAGTTGGGTTATTTTGCAACAAATTCAAAATGTGAGTCGGAATTCACTCTGACTTGGGGAACTATGACACAATGATGATGGTGTATTGAATATAATCAGCATACATCATTTTCATTAATTGGAATTTGAATCATGTGAAACCTCACTCAAACTGGCTCGATGACCCCTTCACAATGAACTTTCAAGTCAGACAATGACAAGTTGTTTATTATTTGGCAGATGTCAACATTGGACCACTGGATCCACTGACACAGCAAAATGGTGATGTGGATTGCCTTTATAATGAGCATCAAGACGACAATGACTATGACGAGGACCACGGCAATGGTAATGATGATCTTTTCCATGTATTTCTATATAACATGACTGCCAGAATGATCTTTCCCTCACCATTGCATCCACCGGATCATTCATGTTAGTGTTATGGACAGTGAAATAGCTTACACACAGGAAACCAATTATATTATGTATGCCTGCACGAACTTGTAAGTATAATCATGAACTACACTGTACCAAACAAAATACGAAATACTGTAACGGTATGACTCCACCTCCCTCTTGCAGGTGGCACGCTCGGTGGTGGTGACCTGCCTTGCGCGCGTCCAAGAGGCCGTGCAACAGCTGCCCTCGGAGCACGACCACGTGCAGCATCAGGTAAGGTATCCCATCATAATTAGGGGGGGAGGTGGGTAGAAGAACCGTGTTGACAATGAGGATGACGATGATGATAATGTTTATGATATTGATGATGGCTATGATGTTTATCTGTCACTTCCTACCATCATACATGTATAATAATATCATTGTTCATGGCTACCAAGAAACGGATAAACAGAATAAAAATTTAAATTATAATGCTTACATTGAATCCTACCTATTTTGTAACAGTCTTCAAACTCTTTTGTCGTCATTTTCAACGGAAGTTTCAAATGCCACAGAACATAGTGAGGCGATAACAGCATTTCGAACTAAAATTTGAGACACACACAAGTTGCGGGAGTAATTCTTCTTTCGGTCTACTAGTTGTTGTGCAATTCAAAATAAATCCTGTGTGTAGCTTCATATTGTACGGCTTCTATGAGGCTGATAATCCATGAAATTGCCAATGTTTACCAACCCACGTGACGCCATGTTTAAAAATGCCCGGTGGAAGCTGATTAGTTGATGAACAACGGCCACTCTCTTACGTGCAATGAAAATGCTGTGTTTACTAGGCTAGATTAGGTAAAGCCTCGATGGTACATTATCCACACGAGACATTTTTAGGCTGAAAACAGCCCTGGAAAAATAGGAAATTTCTAAGTGTCGCAGGACAAATAAAACATCCTATTCTGTGTGAGAGACTGCGTTTCTCCTTTCAAGTCATATGCAACATGGTAGGTAAATTTTCATTGAGTCACAAGTATTTGTTGCTTGAGAACAGCAATGTAAAAACGTGTTTTGCGTGTAAATAAATCTTGTTCCAAATAATATAGATTTAATGAGAGCCCTGCGTATTTTCAACATAATTCAGTTTGGAACATATTATTTATGCATTTTCAAGTGGTCAAATTGTCCGCTTTGACAACATTGGTGAATGATTCTGTAATAAAATGCGTGAAAAAGTTGGGTTATTTCGCAACAAATTCAAAATGTGAGTCGGAATTCACTCTGACTTGGGGAACTATGACACAATGATGATGGTGTATTGAATATAATCAGCATACATCATTTTCATTAATTGGAATTTGAATCATGTGAAACCTCACTCAAACTGGCTCGATGACCCCTTCACAATGAACTTTCAAGTCAGACAATGACAAGTTGTTTATTATTTGGCAGATGTCAACATTGGACCACTGGATCCACTGACACAGCAAAATGGTGATGTGGATTGCCTTTATAATGAGCATCAAGACGACAATGACTATGACGAGGACCACGGCAATGGTAATGATGATCTTTTCCATGTATTTCTATATAACATGACTGCCAGAATGATCTTTCCCTCACCATTGCATCCACCGGATCATTCATGTTAGTGTTATGGACAGTGAAATAGCTTACACACAGGAAACCAATTATATTATGTATGCCTGCACAAACTTGTAAGTATAATCATGAACTACACTGTACCAAACAAAATACAAAATACTGTAACGGTATGACTCCACCTCCCTCTTGCAGGTGGCAGGCTCGGTGGTGGTGAACTACCTTGCGCGCGTCCAAGAGGCCGTGCAACAGCTGCCCTCGGAGCACGACCACGTGCAGCATCAGGTAAGGTATCCCATCATAATTAGGGGGGGAGGTGGGTAGCAGAACCGTGTTGACAATGAGGATGACGGTGATGATGACGTCATTGACCACAACGACTATGAAAACCGTTTCAAAGATGCAAAGAAGTAACCTTTTTAATAAAATTCTGCAAGAATAAAGATGATGTTTTTCTGTTTCTATCTGTGCAAGTTACTGCATTCTAAAATGATTTAGTCATCCTTTTTTATTCTACCTCATTTCTGATGCAATGCCTTACTACTATATTTTAGTTAAATGGTCTAAAGAGGACAATATGGATATTCAAGTCCATTTCCAAAGATTTTTAGTTTGCAACAATGAAAACAACCGAGGATCCTTGCCAAGTAAGTACATACATTTCAATAAAAATCAAATATAACACATCCAAGTTTGGTCAAAAAAGCACACACGCACATTATACCTTTTAATAAGAATATAATTAGTCTGGCTGGCACTAGACTTACAACACGAAAGCTGTGGCTCCTGTGAATCTACCAGTAAAATAAGTACAGGTCAGACAGTCAAAGGATGGTATGAGAAATAGGACTATGAGTCAGTGACAGTCAGTGTTGTATGCCACCCAGGTAACTGCCATGATAGCTGAGAATCATGGGAATTTTAAAATGTATTGTCAAGGATGTCAATGACCTTGGCACAGGTTTCTCATAAAACATTTGTAAGCAAAGCTAGAGTAGGAGTCCTAGGGAATGGATTTTAGCATCCACTCTTAGTTAGTCAATCTATTTAAGTCAATAGATATACTTCTGCCGCAGGTGGATTACGTCCTCAGGTTAAGCTCCCCATGCTCTAGCCTCGTTCAACCAGACTCTGTATTGCATACAGAGCTTGGTCTAGTTAACACATTTGGTTTGTAAACCAAGATGGTGGCCAGTTCATGTGAGACGTTCAGAGAAATGCGGCGCACGCTACTGTTTGGAGGTTTGACATTTTAATCAACACGTTGAACCACTGTACCCTACGTTGAACGTTGGACGTTTTACGCTAGTGGTTCCATATTCTAGTAAGCATGCGGCCATTAACATTATTGTAACCAAGCCAGATATTTTATTGGTGGTCTGAATTTTGATCATTTTAGTATATACGTGTATTGTTAGTGCCTATACAATGTGTCTAATAAAATAGATTGTAATCAAAATGTCATGGGATCATTCACAACACCTAGATATGGAACCCAATTGACGTTATCAGGAAGTAAAGAATCGATTCGGCAGTCTGTTGTCAACAGCAAGCCATCAATCACACGATCACGTGTTATTGACAACCAATCAGAAACTTTACCAGTTTTCTGATAAAACTGTGCAAGTTTTATGTAAACAAAACCGGTCAAATGATCCAGACCCACTTGGTGAGGCCACACAACCACAGGGCCTGGATGATCGAGACTACCCATACTCCCCATAACACGTCACTCCGCCCTACTCGGGTTTAAATGGATGATATCTGGAACAAATTGAATGCTCCTCCTATCCCCCAACCCACACACACAAAACATGTTAGGTTAAATGCACCTCCATCACCTCCAGGCACGAATCACATAACATCCTGTTTCACTAAGACAGTCTTTCTAAGGAGACTCATTTTGGAGGTTGCACCCCCCTGCTTCCCTCCTTCACCCACAATAAACTGATGTGACAACCTCACCTTTGGTTGGGTGACCTCCTTTTACAAAGCATGAACAAACTTTAAACTGTACGTGTGACGTGTAACATACTTTGACTTACACAAACTTTTAGTAAACGTATTACGTACGTTTACCAATCATGGCCCTGTAGGCTGCATAACAAATATTTAAAAAAATTATTTTTTTCTTTTATTTTAATAGTAAAAAAGAATTTATTTGGTTTGAAATATAGATAAAAACGACCACCAAGTTGTCTTGATTCTACGCAATTAATTTGGAGTGTGTACGACTGTACGTCTTCTGGTTTAAAAGCCTTATCCATACAAAAAATCTCTTCTTCATTTATATATAGTCTATAGATGAACTGCTAATATAATATATTTGTGATTTTTTTTTCAGGCAAAACTGAAATTCTTGACTACGTGGCAGAAAAAAACATTCCATCTTTAAGTGGACTATCAACAATAGAAAAATATAAAAAAATACGGAGTCAAATATTCAATTTACGAAAAAAGACAAGAGCAGCTTTAAAAAAAATAACAATTTCTTAAGGTAAAGATGATTTGAACTCGGGTTTTGTCTTGAATTTATACATTTATTACCTATGTATTGGTCCACAATTATCAAAAATCTGAACATTACTTCAAATCATGCCGGTAAACGATAAAACGAGAAACGCATGATAATGTTTTGAATATTTGAAATAATCATAAAAGAAGGAACACCTGAAAAATATTTTTATTTAACTTTCAGAGAAACATGTTAAAAGTGCATTGAATTACATCTTCAAGTACATAGAACGTCTTTCTTCCCAATAATAAAGAGAGCAAAACAAATACCGAACTACCCATCCTATTATTTTCTTGTATGAAACAGGTAACCCACACATTATTTTGTTTGGCCTAACCTACTTATCTAACTCATCTGTTCATTGTTTGCAGGGTAATATCCGTCGCACCATCATGGGCTCCGTGTCAGATCCACCACGCTGGTGTGTCGGAACAGTGGCAACCGAGACCACAGCAACACACAACTGGCAATATCGGGAGTGTGGAATGTCATCAACGTGAAAGAACTTGAAAATAATTT
>CM032667.1:34920449-34940360 GCA_019095985.1 Streblospio benedicti
GGTTTACTATGATGTTACCTAAAATGTTTCATCAGTGGATACACTTTCTCCTACTGCATTGGTGTTCGTAATAGCAAGGTTAACTGTATTTATTTGTGAAATATGTCAAGACTATTATTTGTAGCTGAGACTTCATTAAGCATTTTATATGATAAACCATAATCTTACTCCGATATTGAATAATTAATTTTTGTCTTATGATTCCAAGTCATAGAAAATATAAGTAAAATTATTTGGAAATAAAATGTAAATATTAAAAAAATAATATTGAATATAGTTCAAGAAAATAATCTGTTACAATCAGTTGGCATTTATTAATGCAAAATACTGAAGATTTTAAATGAATTGATAGTCTTAACTATAAGAAATGTGTAGTATACAAGGCTGCAGTATATTTAGTATTGTGCATAATTATAATATTGAAATATTTGAATTGAAGTTGGCAGCTATTGTTATAAATGCTTTTACTTTTTTTCTTAATGAAAATATGATGACCAACCAATTCAGTAAATATGCAGGCGACTTTTGTAAACACAAATACACCATTTTCTACTAGAAGTTATTACTAGCAAAACACTAGAACTGAAAATATTTAGATAAATGAAGTGTTTAATGTATTGTGAATTGTAAAGATATATACCTGTAATCCGCCAAAGTTTGTCTCATATTAAATATTTGAAAAATTTAGTTTTTCTTTTTTTTTTCTTTATTAGATTCCAGCGTTGGCCAGTAAAATTTTCAGTCACTATCTAAAGAACTAATTAAAAGTTGAAGAATATTAATATTTTTTTACACAAGTTGTTTTCTTTTTTTTGTAAATTTAGACACATCAATGTCATTTTAATGTCCTTTTAGAAAATTCCAAGAATTTTAGCAATGTGTAACAAAGTAAAATTATTGTGAATGTCTCATCAATATAAACAAATTATTCCTAATTATTGTACATCAATATATGCACCATCAATATCATTGATAAAGTCATTTTTATAAAGTTAATTAATTGACATGAATAATGACAAGTAGTGTCAAATAAATATCAAACCTGTCTTTTATATGGATAAGGGCCGAGTCATTATTTAAGATGTGGGGGGGTCGGAAGTTTTTTTAGACATCAGTGTTTCTACAACACGGGCTTGCAAATCAAACATATGACCACCCCACGCCGAAATATATGCCTGAAATATGAACTATGAACCCCCCTTCCACTTTAGTATATATAACTTACCTAGCATATGACACCCCCATTTCCGCATGCCCTGTGTATGCATTAGTATAGCATTGTACTGTCATATCTGCTGCACAAATTTGCAAAAAATATTTAGCTACTGGTATATGAATGAAACTATGAATGAATGAAACTAGTTTTCCCCGGTTTGTTAAATGCAATACTAGTAAACAAAATGCGCACATTTTAATGGTCATGGGTTTCCACATTTCTTTGATGCTCCTTGACCCGTGTGCCGAATTTCCTGCCTGATTCACCAATATACACACTTGGACAGGGCAGCCCCAAACCACCGCGAAAATATTCAGACACTTATAGTAAGTTTTATGGATTTATCACAAAATTAGTGTCACTTATTGATATGAAAAGATAAATCCAATGAATCTCTTTACAAAAGTGGACAGTGTTTGCAGTACAGTTGCACTTTCTTTAAAGTGCATATCGTGTTAGACTGGTAGCTTAGCGACCAAGTGTTTTGTGCTAGGCTGAACAGAGAATGATCTTGTAAATAAGACGAGGCTGTTATCATGTTCTCACAATGACTGGATTTTCCTCAGTGCGCTGTTCTAATACTATTTACATATAGATTGATTTCAAACACACTTTATAATTAGACACTAGCTTATACCCGTGTGGTCAAAGAGGTATGCTGAGAACCACATTGAATCCCTCCAGTTACATAATCGTATAAGTAGATCCCAACTAAATCATTGGTGAAATCCATTGAATTGGCATGTAAAATGAAAATATACATGTACGGGAGGAAATGTTAGTGTCCATGTTATATTGGGAACACAATGCCCTCCGTGGACATAGAAAAAAGACATATTTGGTGAGTCTATAAATATGTTTTTCACAGCATTTTATTTTCAAACACCCTTGTCTTGATGACACTTGCCCACGTCCTGACAGCACCACCACCCATCCTGAAAGCACCCTGACAGCATCCCCATACACACAGCATCCAAGATCAAGTTAAGGTGTCATTCATGTAAACATGGTAGGGTGACCATCCTCTGTAATAGCCAGTGACACCAACCATCCAAAAATAAAGGCCACTCCGCAATGCCCGCATTTTGACACCACCCACCAACTTCCTGATAGTACCTGCCAACATCCCCCCATCCCCAGACCACTAATTAACAACAAATACATATTACATAGTTCAGGTCTTCACCACTGGTCTACATCATCCACTCCCACCCATCGTCCTGATAGCACCCACCCTTGTCCTAAAAGAGCTCAGTCCCAAATCTGACACCGATTGCCAAGTCCTGACAGCATGCTTCTCATCCTGACAGCACCCATGACTTGCTACTAACATTACCAACCTCTCATCCTGTTTGAAGCCACATACACATTGGCATAGCCCAGATACCGACACATTTTGATACTTACACAATACACATATATAGGCCTTTTAATA
The DNA here is from genome assembly GCA_019095985.1 of Streblospio benedicti. NCBI lineage: Eukaryota > Metazoa > Annelida > Polychaeta > Spionida > Spionidae > Streblospio > Streblospio benedicti. Next base: position 34,923,101 of record CM032667.1, read on the forward strand.
CTTAGGTTCTGTCCATTAATAGTGATAAATGATATCAATCTTGCAAGCATCCATACTCCCGATTATTATAGTGTGACTACAGGAACAGTCACTCCATGTACATATGTGTACAATTAGGTCTCAGCCAAGTCATCTTAATCACAGCAAAGGTAGAAAAAGTTAGTGCTTATGTATCATGCCTTCCATGGAATTAGGAAAGGTATATATTGAGTAAAGTGTACAAAATGAGTAACACACTTATTTTTTTCGAGTACCCACCATTGTGCAACTTGTGGGCATGGGTGATACTTTGTAACATTGGCTCTGACCACTTTTGCTGGTTAGTACATACAAATGAATAATAAATAATATTGGCACACTTCATTTACTGACAACTTAGCACCTTCCAAGATGAAGTATGATATGGAGAAAGGGTGTTTTGAAACAACCTTTAAGACTGAAGGTAAATTGAGATAGGGAAGTTCTTATACCACAGTATAGAATCTTTTTGAATGATCAAGAAGTCAAGCAAAATATTAAGCTATGGATTTCTTAGCTTGGATGTAGCATACTTGGAGCAGACAGAGAACTACCTGGACTAATTCCGAGTTGAAGCTCGTATGAGGATATCTAAATCTCAAGTAAATCATTGATCAATGACAATGCACTTGGCATCTGGTATCCAAAAGCTATGGGATGAAAACTTAGTGTCTATGCTAATGTGAACATAATGCTCTCCATGGCACAGATATTCTCACACACATCAGTAGAACATCCCTATTAAGACTGACCAAGGACTGGCGTCAAGTGGTTTAATATAAGGGTGGTCTCTTTAGAGACATTTGCAATGGTCTTTTAATGAAAAATTGGGACTGTTATAAATCATCTTATAATAGAGGTGGTGTATTTATAGAGGTGGTCTTGATTGAAAGTTGTAATGTACACATAGCCAAATTGGCAAATTGGTTTTAATCCCTAGTATTTGAACCTATGTGACGCCTTTGGCGTCTTTATGACATCACACTACTCCACATGACGCTGTCATGGCTGCCTCTGTCTGCTATTTTTGTTATAAAACCGCTAATTAACAACAATCAGGGCCATGTTGACCATGAAAAGCATATTCGTGCAAAACTTCACAGTACCATGAACAATCTCCTGTAGTTAGATAGCGTCCAGCTAGTCAGGTTAAAGAGGAGATAGCCGAACAAAGTCCAAAAATTAGCGTATTAATATATAGATTCTTATTTTGGCCTATGCACGTACAATTTCAGTTTAATTAAATGCGTATCATATAAGTGTGAATATCATTAAAAAAATGTTGACCCTTGCTGAACACATTTTGGGGTGGAACTTTTAAGAAATGGTTTGGTGAAGCAGTTTGCTATTCACACTTATGAAGCAAACACTTCACCTGCAGCAAGTAAAAGAAGAAATTATTATAAGAAAATTATTCAATTACCATAAATACTGGTGCATTTATAAAATTAATTGATTATGTAGTAAATTTGTGAATATATATTTACAAGTACTGTTTACTTATTCCCCATAATATCTTTTGCCATCTTATCTCCTTTTATAGGTAGTAGTTGCCTCCGATCCAAGTCAGGAGCATTTCACAGCATGATTCCCATCATGCATTTCTGAGTTTATAAGAAATGTTGTGAGGCAAAGAGGCAGGAAAGGTGTATAGCATTGTCACCAAAAATCCTATCAATAAGATATATTATTTGGTCCCCTTTGGCTGGGTAATACAGCTAACAAATATTCAGGACACTAAATTTCTTTTTTTTTAATGTGAAAGATTAGGCAAAAAATAAACTATCACGAAAAATAAATAGGGGTAGTAAATGATATATATGATATTTATATTAAGTAATTATCTTAAATAGAAAAATATACACATGGTCCCCGAAATGCCAAAAGTTATGCAATGTCTCCCAAATGTCCGAAATAATATATATGTGTATAAATATTTGACATGAACACTGAATTTCTAAATCCCATATTTAACCATTCACTAGTTACTGGATGCATATGGATGACAAAAATAATGAACACATTAGGAGGAATTAAGATTCTCCTAAAATAGCCCATTATATATAATGCACCACAAGCTTAAGCTGCAGAGTTGACGTGCAGTCACTCCATTATTCTCCATTATTCTGTAAAAGGATAATCTTTTTTTAAGGGCCAGTCACACTGGGTTCAGGGTCCACATCAATTCCAAAAAGTCACGTACATTTTGTGAATGTGGTTGTCAGTGGTGTTGATGAGATAAGGACGTGCTACAGCCCAGTTATACACATGAGAAGGCGTGGGAATACATCACAATGTCGTTGGACGCGGAAACAAGTTTTAAACAGTTCAAAACTTGATTCTATGTCCAACCACGGACGGCAGATGTGATTGGGACAAACAGCGGACGTGAAACCTAACTCTGGCAGCTTTGCTCCGGCAGTGTTCACTACATTGTGGGACTCGTCAAGACGTAGAAAAAACAACAGGTGCCACTGAAAATATTACCACGGAAAACCACGTCTACCAGATTTTCATGACTTTTTGGATGTGATTCGGCCGTGATATTGTATGTGACCACCTCTTTAAGCAGTCAACTGCTAGACACACTATGTATTGTGTCCTAAATCCCCCATTTTAAACGTGGTCCCCTAAATGTAAACAAATATGGATTTGTATATATCATGGTCACATAAATGATATTTATTAAGTGTAATGGAATTTGGAACATAAGTTTGTAAAGGTATTTGAAATACTGTGGAATCAAACTCACGACCTTCGTGTCCACACCAGACCGGTCATATGTGCATGGGCAGGCTGCTCTACCATTGAGCTAGTCCCTCGCATGCTGGACTGCTTCTTTCATACTCGTCCATATCACATTACACAACGTCTATACCTGGCCAGATTCTAATCTAGCCCAGGGCTTAGGCTCTGCCACGTGTGCCTCCTATTTTGGATGTCAGCCTCAGTCGGCTTAGCCTATGTCTTCCAATCCATTATGTCAGGTGCCCTGAACGCTGACTGTAGGTTGCCGTACCTTGGATCACTTCTTTTTCAGACTCCCCCAACTCCCAGCTCCTCGACGAATACGTGCTAGGCCGCAGATGGCATTTTGGGCTACTTTCTCTGTCTTCTTCTATGGCCCCATGCGGGCATCCCTTCAGAGCTCCCGCTAATGCCACGAATGATGGAAGAATGGCAGGTTTCACCTATCTCCTCGTGGGGATCTAGTTTCACACCCCGACTTATGGTCAGCCCAATGAGAGTTTTTCCTAGGTGACTACCCAGAGGCTTCATTGAAACACCCTGCTCCACGGCCCTTCACCATGTGTAATGGAATTATGAACAGAGATGAAAGTTTGTAAAAAGTATTTGAAACACTGGGGAATCAAACTCACAACCCTTCAGTCCACACCAGACAGGTCATATGTATGTAGGCTGCTCTACCATTGAGCTATTCCCTCGAACGCCTGACTGCCACCGTGACCCTATGTCTTCCAATCCATTATGTCAAGTGAACAGAACGCCAACTGTAGGTTGCCATACCTTGGCTCACTTCTTTTACATAAACACTATGCATGATTTGGACTCCTTTAACTAGGTAATACAGTTACATACACCAAATGTTTTGTATATTGTTAATGTAAATGGTTGGGCAAATAATAAACAATCAACTAAAATAAACAGGTGTTTATTACCTAGTCATAACTTTTAGGAAGAAGTAGTAGAAAAGTGAATGACACAGTAAACATTGTCATATTTATTGATATGAATATTTTCATCTAAGGTACATGTAACATGTAAAATAACATTTACAAGCAAGTGATTACTTAGATATATATACGGATAAAAGAAACCTTAATGTAGTCCAAGTGAACAAGTAAAACATACAGTAATACAGTAATATGTATGATATGTTCCAACTCTACATTGACATATAGCTGCTGTGTTATAACCATATCAGATATAAAAATTAGTAAAATGATTGGGCTGTTGGGGCTAACCTGTAAAACCAAAATGTATAGCCAATTTGTTGGGGAATAGCAGATATGTTATCCCCAACTATAAACCGTCCTATCGCCCAATACTAAATGTAAATGTAGCAGCACAACTCTGGCATAATCCTACAATGCAAGGTCCACAAATGGCCAGATGTATACCAGACACTGCAGGATCAAGATTTCCTGAATACTGACAAGACACAAGGATACCGAGTTATGAATACCTTAGCTACGCCCATCACAACTGATAGGACAATACCCACCCAGTGGTCACAAGGACACGGCAGTAGTACTTTCACATCGCAACCCTAAGACGGCACTTGGTAAGCAAAACAAAATCTGTTCCACATCGCAATGCAGAAATTGGAGAATGCTCAGGCAACGCCCTACAAGAATAATTGAAAACAAAAAAACACACAAGAAACAAACCTGAAATCAAATTATCAACCTCCGGGATACTGACCAGCCATAAAAACACCGGGTTATGAATACCGCAGCTACACCGTTCAGCACATGATAGTACAATGACCACCCAGTGGCCACACCAGCCTATTATACAGGATATGGCAGTAGTGCTTCACATCACGACCAAACGACGGCAGTATTTACACCCGGCAAACTCACATGAAACCCGATCCACATCACAATTCGATAGCAGCATAGTGCTCTGGCAAGGTCCTACAAGAGAAGAGGAAAAAACATAACAAACAAACCTGAAAATTACATTTAATTAATATCATTTATGTGACCATGATATATACAAATCCCTATTTGTTTACATTTAGGGGACCACGTTTAAAATGGGGGATTTAGGACGCAATACATAGTGTGTTTAGCAGTTGACTGCTTAAAGGGGTGGTCACATACAATATCACGGCCGAATCACATCCAAAAAGCCATGAAAATGTGGTAGACGTGGTTTTCCATGGTAATATCTTCTCAATTTAGACATAGACCTAATTTTGCACATGGTGTAGCCGTCGGTGGCAGTTCCATTCGTAAGCGATATCCCAAGTAACTTGTTGCGTAACCATCAATGTTGCAAGAAATTAAAGTTTAGTCACGGTGATATTGGATCTATATAATGCTAATGTAATGTCCTTCTTATTTTGATCACTGGTAATGTTATATGATGCAGGATCTACAGTGAGTTCATATTATGTGAATCAACTACTGTGTATTGTGTGAGATGAAACTTTGCGTGAGCCTATTTGATGTCATATGTATATAATTCTAATTTCGACATTTGGGAGACCATGCATAATTTGTGGCATTTAGGGGACACACGGTTTGTGTATATTTTGATGATAATTCCTCAATATATATCATATATATATATATATATATATATATATATCATCTTTACACCTGTTTATTTTAGTTGATAGTTTATTATTTGCCCAAACATTTACATTAACATTATACAAAACATTCGGTGTATTTAACTGTATTACCTAGTTAAAGGAGTCCAAATCATGCAAAGTGTTTATGTAAAAGAAGTGAGCCAAAGTACGGCAACCTACAGTCGGCGTTAGGTGCACTTGACATAATGGATTGGAAGACATAGGCTAAGCCGACTGAGGCTGACACCCAAAATAGCAGGCACATGTGGCAGAGCCTAAGCCCTGGGCGGGATTCTTTGCATGCTAATGATATATAAAACTTCTTATCTCACTCACCAAATTATGGCTGGGGACTAGGTGATGGCAATACCGGGGAACAGCCCACGGACTTCTAGCCAGGGTGTGAAACGGGATCCCTACAAGGAGATAGGTGAAACCTGCCATCCTTCCATCATTTGTGGTATAAGCGGGAGCTCTGTAGGGATCGCCTGCATGCGGCCATAGACGGAGACAGAGAAAGTAGCTCAAAATGCCATCTGCGGCCTAGCACATAGTCGTCGGGGAGATGTGAGTTGGGAGAGTATGTGAAAGAAGTGAGCCAAGGTACGGCAACCTACAGTCGTCGTTCAGTGCACTTGACATAATGGACTGGAAGACATAGGCTAAAACAACTGAGGCTGACACCCAAAATGGGAGGCACACGTGGCAGAGCCTAAGCCCTGCGCTGGATTAGAATCTGGCCAGGTATAGACGTTGTGCAATGTGATATGGACAAGTATGAAAGAAGCAGTGGACATGAAGGTTGTGAGTTTGATTCCACGGTCCTTCAAAGAGATTTGCAAACCTATGTTCCAAATTCCATTACATTTAATTAATATCATTTATGTGACCATGATATATACAAATCCATATTTGTTTACATTTAGGGGACCACGTTTGAAATGGGGAATTTAGGACACAATACATAGTGTGTCTAGCACTTGACTGCTTAAAGAGGTGGTCACATACAATATCACGGCCGAATCACATCCAAACAGCCATGAAAATCTGGTAGACGTGGTTTTCCGTGGTAATATCTTCTCAATTTAGACATAGACGTGATTTTGCACATGGTGTAGCCGTCGGTGGCAGTTCCATCCATTAGCGATACCCCAAGTAACTTGCGTAACCATCAATGTTGCAAGAAATGAAAGTTTAGTCACGGTGGTATTGGATCTATATAACCCTAATGTAATGTCCTTCTTATTTTGATCACTGGTAATGTTATATGAAGCAGGATCTACAGTGAGTTCATATTATGTGAATCAACTACTGTGGATTGTGTGAGATGAAACTTTGCGTGAGACTATTTGATGTCATATGTATATAATTCTAATTTCGACATTTGGGAGACCATGCATAATTTGTGGCATTTAGGGGACACACAGTTTATATATATTTTGATGATAATTCCTCAATATATATCATATATATATCATTTTTACACCTGTTTATTTTAGTTGATAGTTTATTATTTGCCTAAACATTTACATTAAAATTATACAAAACATTCGGTGTATTTAACTGTATTACCTAGTTATAGGGGTCCAAATCGTGCATAGTGTTTATGTAAAAGAAGTGAGCCAAGGTATGGCAACCTACAGTTGGCGTTCTGTGCACTTGACATCATGGATTGGAAGACATAGGCTAAGCTTAGTCACGGTGGTTTTGGATCTATATAATCATAATGTAATGTCGTTCTTATTTTGATCACTGGTAATGTTATATGATGCAGGATCTACAGTTAGTTCATATTATGTGAATCAACTACTTTGTATTGTGTGAGATGAATCTTTGCATGAGTCTATTTGACGTCATATCTATATAATTCTAATTTCGACATTTGGGAGACCATGCATAATTTGTGGCATTTAGGAGGCTGCGGCAGTGACTTTGGATCAGTCTACCACATCACCGCCACATCACGTGAGCAAGCTAGCAGTATAGACAACGCTAGCTCAGATGAGATGTGTGGAGCGCAGAGCTCACATTAGTTGTGGAATAAACCTCAAACCGTGCAGACGTGTTGTTCTGGATACCTCAATGGAGGAGATGTCATTGATTGACTCAAACTTTCATTGATTTCGAGTATATTTCAAGAGCGGAGCGACCACAACTCTACATCGAGACGAAAGTACAGTTACCGCCGCCTAACGCCTGCGATTACGCCAACAGCGCTCGTCGCCAAGCAGCCGCCACCGGCATCACCCCAGCGCAGCAGCCAACCCGGCCTCACCTGTCGCCACGCAGACGCCACCGGCGCCACCCCGACGAGTATCGCACACAGCGATAATCACACCATTAGCACGCCATCCCAGCACAGCAGGGTGCCATTCAGCCGCCGCGCCGCACCATATTGCATGCGGCACTCGCCCATCAGTGATCTCCCCGGGGAGTCTATGCCGCTGCTGCCGCAGTCAACACACCAACCCCAGGGGACACCCTGCCGCGACTGCCGCCAGCCGAACGTGTTAATCTGATACACGTGGGGCACATGGACGACACTGGCAAATCATTAGTACCCAATTAGTTTGCCGTGTCCTGCAAAGTGTGCAACGAATTGATCATCTTTAAATCTCAACAAGAAGCTAGATGATTCGCCTACGACCCCGTGTGCTCTGACGAGTGGGCCTTCCTAGACGATTCAGCCATCTATAAACCGCACCCGACGTTCCCGGGGGCTTGCAGAGTTTGCGACGCCGTCGTGAATCTACCCACGGCCAGTGCCCTGCGTCAATTCAGATCAAACCCGATCTGTTCCGACGAGTGCGCGTTCCTCAACCACCTCGGCCTGCCCTACGTCGGACCGCCCACCAACGAGAGGCGCAACTCCAACGTCACAGCCCGACCCTTCCGGCGCAACCCGCTCCGCCCGCCGAGACGAGTGACGCATCCAACCGATTACTACGCCTTCTGCATCTCCTGTGAAGAGATTCAGTACTTCACAAATCAAGCAGAAGTCGATCGATTCAGAGAAGTACCTCTGTGCTCCACAGATTGTTACTTCTTTGTTCAGACCGGCCAGGAGTACGTACCACGCTTCCCACCAAACTAGACAAGACTACAACATGGCGTCCTCTGACCCCGAATGTTTCACCCAAACGTCAAGCCTACAGGGAGAACTGGACTCAACGCTGCCCCACTCCCGCTCAGATGACCCTATCGGCCTGCACAAACATTCAACTCACATCGGCAACAACACGACAGACACGGTTGTACCAGGTTATTTTTCGTTTTCGTCTATTTCTATTGTCGCTTTGTTGGTTTTGGTTGTATTTTTAGATTGTACTTGTATATATATGAAATGTGATTATTTGTACCCCAACAATTTTTCTAATGAAATATTATATAATTATTATGCTACTCATATATGATTTGTATTGAAAATTGTATGAAAATGCATGAAACATCGATGTATACTTAAGCCATAACAGTTTGTTTGTTGTCTGTTCATTATAAATGCTCCCACCCAGGTAGAGCACTGTATTTGTGCGTTCTTAAACACAGAAGGATATATATATATATATACATATATATGTACATATATATATATATCATATTTCTTTATTGTTGAAGAAAAATTCTCTTACAGGACTGTTTCATCCATTAAGGAATCATCAGATCTCTGATGATTCCTTAATGAATGAAACAGTCCTGTAAGAGAATTTTTCTTCAACAATAAATAAATATACAAGCTCCAATTTTATTGTTGAGCACACTGAGTACAAGCAATTGTTTAAGAAAATTTGTATATATATCATATATATAATTTTTACATCTATTTATTTTAGTTGATAGTTTATTATTTGCCCAATCCTTCACATTAAAAATATACAAAACATTTGGTGTATTTAACTGTATTACCTAGTTAAAGGAGTCCAAATCATGCAAAGTGTTTATGTAAAAGAAGTGAGCCAAGGTATGGCAACCTACAGTCGGCGTTCTGTGCACTTGACATAATGGATTGGAAGACATAGGCTACGCCGACTGAGGCTTACACCCAAAATACATTAGCAGGCACAAGTGGCAGAGCCTAAACCCTGGGCGGGATTAGAAGCTGGCCAGTTATAGACGTTTTGCAATGTAAAATGGTCGATTATGAAAGAAGCAGTCAGGCGTGCGAGGGAAAAGCTCAATGTTAGAGCAGCCTGCCCATGCGCATATGACCTGTCTGGTGTGGACTGGAAGGTTGTGAGTTTGACTCCCCGGTCCTTCAAATACTTTTGCAAACCTACATCTATGTTCCAAATTCCATAACACATGGTGAAGGACCGCGGACCAGGTGCTTCAATGAGGCCTCTGGGTAGTCCACTAGAAAAAAATCTCATTGGGCTGACCATAAGTCAGACAGTGTAAGTCCATTGGTCCTGCCGAGGGGGTCAAGGCCCTGAATAGTGGGGGAGGGTGCTGCCGCCTGGTTAATATCGAACTGGAAGTGTTAGGTGTATGTGTGAAGATGGTTGTGTTTAGATCCGTGAATTATCACAGGTCTCTCGGTCACTGATAAGCACTGACTATGAGAATGTAGATCACTGGGAGAATTCCTGATCTAATAACCTACATGTTCTTTGCATGCTAATGATATATAAAACTTCCTATCTCACTCACCAAATTATGGCTGGGGACTAGGTGATGGCAATACCGGGGAAGAGCCCACGGACTTCTAGCCAGGGTGTGAAACGGGATCCCCACAAGGAGATAGGTGAAACCTGCCACCCTTCCATCATTCAAGGCATTAGCGGGAGCTCTGAAGGGATGGCCCGCATGCCGTCATAGACGGAGACAGAGAAATTAACTCAAAATGCCATCTGCGGCCTAGCACATAGTCGTCGGGGAAATGGCAGTTGGAGGAAATCTGGTAGACATGGTTTTTCTGTGGTGATATTTTCTCAATTTAGACATGGACTTGATTTTGCACATGGTGTAGCCGTAAGCGATATCCAGGTGACTTGCTGTGTAACCATCAATATTGCAAAAAATTCAAGTTTATTCACATTGATATTGGATCTATATAATCCTAATGTAATGTCGTATGTCATATGTATATAATTCTAATTGCGACATTTGGGAGACCATGCATAATTTGTGGCATTTAGGGGACACACAGTATATATATTCTTATGATAATTACTCAATATATATCATATATATATCATTTTTACACCTGTTTATTTTAGTTGATAGTTTATTATTTGCCCAATCCTTCACATTAAAAATATGCAGAACATTTGGTGTATTTAACTGTTTAACCTAGTTAAAGGAGTCCAAATTATGAATAGTGTTTATGTACATAAAGGAAGTGAGCCAAGGTACAGCAACCTACAGTCGGTGTACAGTGCACTTGACACAATGGATTGGAAGACATAGGCTAAGCCGACTGAGGCTTACACCCAAAATAGCAAGCAAACCTGGCAGAGCCTAATAAGCCCGGGGCGGGATTAGAAGCTGGCCAGATATAGACGTTGTGCAATGTGATTTGATCGAGTTCTTTTTTTGATCACTGGTAATGTTATATGATGCAGGATCTACAGTGAGTTCATATTATGTGATTCAACAACTGTGTATTGATGAAACTTTGCATGAGTCTATTTCATGTCATATGTATATAATTATAATTTCGACATTTGGGAGACCATGCATAATTTGTGGCATTTAGGGGACACACAGTTTGTATATATTTTTATGATAATTAATCAATTTATATCATATATATCATTTTTTACCTGTTTATTTTAGTTGATAATTTATTATTTGCCCAACCTTTGAAGCATGGTCAGGGTGGTATTGGATCTATATAATCCTAATGTAAAGTAGTTCTTATTTTGATCACGGGTAATGTTATAAGGTGCAGGATCTACAGTGAGTTCATATTATATGAATCAACTACTGAATTGTGTGAGAAGAAACTTTGCATGAGTCTATTTGATGTCATATGAATATAATTCTAATTTTGGACATTTGGGAGACCATGCATGATTTATGGCATTTATGGCACCCACAGTTTGTATATATCTTTATGATAATTACTCAATATATATTATACATATCATTTTTACACCTGTTTATTTTAGTTGATAGTTTATTATTTGCACAACCATTTACTTTAACAATATACAAAACATTCGGCGTATTTAACGGTATTACCTAGTTAAAGGAGTTCAAATCATGTATAGAGTTTATGTAAAAGAAGAGAGCCAACGTATGGCAACCTACAGTTGGCATTCTGTGCACTTGACACCATGGATTGCAAGACATAGGCTGAGCTTAGTCACAGTGGTATTGGATCTATATAATTCTAATGTAATGTCGTTCTTATTTTGATCACTTGTAATGTTATATGATGCAGGATTTACAGTGAATTCAAATTATGTGAATCAACTAGTTTGTATTGTGTGAGATGAAACTTTGCATGAGTCTATTTAATGTCATCTGTATATAATTCTAATTTCGACATTTGGGAGACCATGGATAATTTATGGCATTTATGGCACCCACAGTTTGTATATATTTTTATGATAATTACTCAATATATATCATACATATGATTTTTTACATCTGTTTATTTTATTTGACAGTTTAAGTTTTGCCCAATCATTCCATTAAAAATATACAAAACATTCGGTGTATTTAACTGTATTAACCAGTTAAAGTAGTCCAAATCATACATAGTTTTTTATGTAAAGAAGTTAGCCATGGTATGGCAATATACAGTCGGCTTTCAGTGCACTTGACATAATGGGTTGGAAGACATAGGCTAAGCCAAATGAGGCTGACACCCATGGCACACATGGCATATCCTAAGACTTGGCGGGATTAGACTGTAGATTGCCTTACCTTGGCTCACTTGTTTTACATAAACCCTATGTATGATTTGGAGTCCATTAACTAGGTAATACAGTTAAATACACTGAAATTTTTGTATATTTTTGATGTGAATGATTGGACAAATAATAAACTATCAACTAAAATAAAAAGGTGTAAAAATGATATATATATGATATATAATGAGTAATTATCATAAATATATATATATATATACTGTGTGTCCCCTAAATGCCACAAATTATGCATGGTCTCCCAAATGTCGAAATTAGAATTTTATACATATGACATCAAATAGACTCATGCAAAGTTTCATCTCACACAATACACAGTAGTTGATTCACATAATATGAACTCACTGTAGATCCTGCTTCATATAACATTACCAGTAATTGCGTGACAGATGCATGGACACGGATGCAGAGGATATCGACATGAGTTAGTAAATATTAAGCAGTCAAATGCGTTACTGCTTAACAAATATGTATTGTGGCTTAAATCTTCCATTTTAAGCATGATCCCCTTGATGTGAAAAAATATTGATTTGTATATATCATGGTCACCTAAATGACATTAATTAGATACTATATATTTTTTGGTCCCCTTAAACTGGGTAATACAGTTAGCAAATATTTAGGACACCAATTTTTTTGTATATTTTTAATGTGAATGATTAGGCAGAAAGTAAGATATATACTAGGATAAACAGGCATAATTAATGAATTATGTGATATTTATATTAAGTAATTATCATAAATAAAAAATATACAAAATGTCCCCTAAATGCCACAAATTATGCATGGTCTTTCTATAGTAGACATGAAGTGTGTACACAGTATTGGTTGGGTGCACGTGCAACAACACAAACAATCATATGTATGGACAACTATTTTTATGTTAGATAAAATAAAAGATTCTTTTACAACACTTGAAAAAAAACAATACGATTAACCCTGTCGTGTATGGATGATGATAAACGCCTGGTGGTTAAAGTTTTTCCATGTTAGTATAAAGTCCATATCACTTGTGTTTCATATTCTTTGTTTATGTGACCTTGGAAGGTGCAGCCTGATGTAAAAAACAGACAGATCATTGAATCTTTCTTTTTTGTCCACTTTAAAAAAGAGCATATTTTTGGAATAAGAAGCCCAGTAAATGAGAAAGTTTCAAGATGTGAAAACGGAATGATTACAACCAAAATGGCATTGGGTCGTCACACGCGGGCGTATCGTTTCAATATTGCTTTCAATGACTAGTGAATTGAATCATAATTTGAATTGATGATGAACGCCTATCGCGGTGGTTACATTATTGACAACTAAGACTGTTTTATGAAGACACCCTCCAAATTGTTCAAATGGATGTATAAGAGAGTCATGAATTCGAAATAAAGAATTTATGAAACTTTGTATGATTGTTGGTTGCCATACATAAAAAGCCACCCTCTTTTTACCTTAACAGTCAAAGGGTCAAAAATTTCATAAAATGGATTTTATCTCCTTTAATATTGAATTTAGACCAAAAATGTTGTATTGACCTTAGATAGGAACATGGGTATGTAGAATCCAAAAATAACATAAGATTTGACCTTTTGACCCTCTCCTTCAAGGTCAAACGACAAGGTCAAATTCAATAAACTTGTAATTTATTAAGTATTTCAATTAAGTTTTTATAATATTTTGATGTAAAAAGCTAATAAAACTGATTTTAGCCAAATTTGCAAAGGCATACAATTCTTATATTTCAGTGTCCAACCAGAATTTGCTTAAGATAGTTTTAGGTAGCAAGAAAAGTTATTTTCAAGTAACATAATTAGTGTAGTGCTTGTAGATACCTTTAAATGTTTTTAGAATAAAAAGTATCATTATTAAAATATTATCAAATATTTATTACACAGAAAAAAAATATTGTGTAAGCATCATGAATTATTGTATTAATTGTATGCATGGTTAAGTGTACAGTAAAATAGTTCAAAATAGGAATATGTGCAGATACAAATTAGATATGATATCTAATTTGTATCTGCACATATTCATCATATTATACATTGAACAAACTGAAATATCCAATTAGAACATTCCATGGGGTAATAAATCAAACCCATGATGTCCACTTTGTTTATCCTTGTACTTCCTAGCAAGCTAGTGGATTCATTCTGGATAATAGTGTGACTGATTAACTTCACTTCTAAATGTTGCTTACCAGTTTTATCTTAAAAAAGCCTTTTGGCTAGTGTTTTGGTATAAAAATATGTGATTTTACTTTACAATACAGGATGGATAATATAGGCGATGGCCAGTAAACAGATAAATGTGTCTTAAGATTAAAAAGGTATGAAAATGGCTTCATCTACAAATATAGTTTGTGCCCAGACATTAAATTGGAATCTATGTATGTTTTGTCAATCAGATACTTCAGAGTCTTTATTAGATCCAGTCAGAGCTAATATGCAGAACAGGACAGGGTATGTAACATTAGCAAATCAGTTGGAACGTTTACACCAAATAAATTTTAACCCTCTAAAGGTACAAAATTTAAATGATATAAAACTGGAAGGAAGTTTTGAAAAGTCATTGACAACCAACCAAACAAAATGACACAAATCTTGTAGACTTCAGTGGAATGAATTGAAAGTAGCCAGAGCAGTAAAACGTCAATCTCTGAACACCTTGGATGAACCACCAAGAAAATACACTAGAGGCTTGAAAGGTCAAAAGTATGAACTGGGTGCCCGCGCATGTATTTTTTGCAATGAATGTGATTCCGATCCTCTCATAAATGTGAGAAGTAAAAATATGATGAAAACAATACAATCATATGCTCATGCACTACAAGACACAAAGCCAGAACTTTATGTGCGAGCTAATTGTGATCTTCCAGCACTAGAGGCTAAATATCATAAACGTTGCTTGACACAACATTTCAACCTTGTAACATGTTTGAAAACACCAATCAAAGCTACCAAGACGCGCAGTGATTATACTAATACATCAGCATTTGCAGAACTTCTTACGTATGTGGAAGAACAGAGAGGTACCAAAAAACCTTTCACTTTGTCTCACCTCGTCAAATATATGATAAAAAGACTTCGAGCTAATGGTCTTGATCTTAAGAAAAGCAACTCTTCAGTTTTGAAGGAGCGTATACTAGCTCAAATTCCAGAACTGACTGCTCAATCTCATGGTAGGGATATTATTCTGATATTTAAAGAGGACCTTGGTGAAATCTTAAATGCTCAAAAAGTAACAGCAACATCAAAGAGTCCCAAAGAACTGGGCATCTTTCCTTCGACTGATTGTAAAAACAAATGGATATGGAATTGTTTTCCTTTTTAAGTGAAAAAGTTACGACAATTAGAACTGAGGAAAAAGTTATATGTGCTACCAAAGGCATCAATGTTGTTTGTAATAGTGAAAGTGATTGTACATCACTGATGCCATGCTTCCAAGAAGAAGCTGATGGACGCATATTTTTGCATGTCCAGAACATGGTCAAGTTAGATCTACAAAAAGTAATGGTAGTAAGTGTTGATTCTGATGTTGTTGTCCTAGCTGTTTCAGTTTTCCATGAAGTAGATATGGATGAACTGTGGGTATCATATGGTACTGGTATAAATAAGAAATACATCCCAGTCCATGAAATTGCAGCATCACTAGGACCGTTTAAGGCAAGAGTTCTTCCGCTCTTTCATTCCTTAACAGGGTGTGACACAACATCGGGATTCAAATACAAAGGGAAAAAAAAGTGCATGGGATACATGGAATGTCTTTCCTGATTTGACAATGACCTTTTAGAAATTGTCGATAATCCATCTGACTGGAAGAATGTGATGCCTATATTAGAATGTTTTATAATTTTGTTGTATGATAGAACCAGCGATTTGATGAATGTTAATGAATTACAAAAATCACTTTTTATGTTGAAAAATGGACAAATAGACAAGCTTCCACCAACACAGGGTGCACTTTATCAACATGTAAAAAGAGCAGTATATCAAGGTTCTTTTATATGGAGTCAAATTTTGGAACTTCATCCAAACATTCCAGACCCAAATGAATGGGGTTGGCAAAAGGTGTCCGGGTACTGGTTGCCTTACTGGACGGATCTACCTGAAGTAAATGCTGCATGTAGGGCACTGTTGAGGTGCAAATGTAAAAAGAAATGTTCTGCAGCATGTTCCTGCAAAAATAAAGGTTTACTGTGTACAGGAAACTGCAATTGTAGAGGAAGATGTAATCGTTCATAAACTCATCAGCAGCGTAGTGTTGTATCATAATGCAATAAAATTATAAGTGTTTGGTTCAGTTTAGGATTATTGTCATGTGTATAGACCTTTGATGTGTAAGAAATATTAACAGTGAGTGTGTGTGATATTTAGGAAATATTGTATAGACATAAAATGCTCTTTACATTGTCCCAGGAAGTATAGCATACTTGTAGTCATCGATAAAGAAAGAATTAAACAATATCTTAATAAGTCTTTGTTGATTATTTGGCATTAAAAAAGACATGGAATTCTTGCAAATACTTTGTATAGATAGTCTATCATAATATATAACCAAACAATGGTTTGATATCGTTAATTTTTACCACAATTACAAAAAACAGCAAAATTCATAAATTTGACCTTGTCGTTTGACCTTGAAGGAGAGGTCACAGGTCAAATCTTATGTTATTTTTGGATTCTACATACCCATGTTCCTATCTAAGGTCAATACAACTTTTGTGTCTAAATTCAATATTGAAGGAGATAAATCCATTTTTATGAAATTTTGACCCTTTGACCCCCCTTTTGACCCCTTATAAGGTGAAAATTGAGATGGCTCCCAGGCTCATTTTAGTGCACTCATACCAACCAACAATCATACCAAGTTTCATAAATTCTTTATTTCGCGTAACGATTGACCAATTTGGCAGTGCCAAACCTGCAGAATGATACCACCATGAACCTCGGTAGAAAGACCACCTCTCAGTTGAGACCACTCAAAACTAGACCCCTGTAGTCCTAATAGAGGGGTTCTACTGTAGACATTTCTGAATGTCTCTGTAGCCCTG
>CM032667.1:34940460-34953013 GCA_019095985.1 Streblospio benedicti
CAGTCATCTATCAACAGTGTCGACGTACTTACACGGGATTTAATGTAAGGCACTTGTGCGAGAGGCATGAGATGGGGTATTATTAAAAGAACATGTCGTTTGTACGTTGTAATAAATTCTATATGGTTTAATGTTGATATTTAAGAGAAACCCCATACCTAGCCCCAATTGCACGCGTAAGCGGTACTTCGTGCCAGGCAGGTGTGTTTTGTGATTTAATGCTACCAGTGCAGATAAAAAATAACTGTGAATGTACATTCTGTCACAACTGAATCCTTAATCATACAATGAATAAACTATTTTAGATGTTTTTGAGCGAACGAGAGAGAGAGAGAGAGCAATTGTTAACATGATGGGAAATAGAGTTGATATAACTTCTAAAAACTATACAGTGATGGGCATTATCTTCGGAACAATCGAGATGTCCCTAACAATCGGATATTTGTTGAGATAGTTCTTGGATAACAAAGCATAGCTTGTGATAATTTCAAAGATGAAATATAGCCACAGCGACTTCCTTTGTCAATGAATATTCTTCCTGCTTCAACAAGCCTCCTCTAGTAATGATACTGTATCAATATCAGTACATAAGAACATTTAACCATATAAAATCATCGCATTCAGGTGTGGACGACGTAGAGATGTTTTTTGTAAGAAGGGTAAGCTATTGTGCATCTATTTGTTGTTTCCATATTAGCAAAATGCAAACAACGGTTACACCGTTTACAGTGATAACCTTCTTATCATAACTATCCGCTCGCCCCAATATAAAGCTAGATCGCACATACGGATCAGGTTCAACGTGCCTCCACCATGGCTGGGAAGAAAGAAGATATCGGGCTTGCGGTTGTGGAGAACCCACCTCCGTACTGTGAGGTAAACCATGATTACTTGATGTCTGTGAAAAAATCAGCGTCGCCGAGTTGGAAATTCGCCGCTCTCATATTTGGAAGTGTCCTTGGCATTGCATCTATCGTGTTCTCGGTGGCGGCCATTGCGGTCATTCTGTCTTCTAGTTCTTCGGACGATTCGACTGCTACCGTAGTGCCGACCCACTCGACTCCGGTGCCTACTGCATCAGACCTTCCGATCGTATCGTCCCCTGAATTCACATCGGTTTCAACACCGTCCGAACAACGTGAGTAAAATTCTACTGTATAATCTAGCATCATTTTTTTTTAATTTCACCTCTACACAATTTTTACGAGTTTTCTTGTTTGATGTTTTGTCCTGGCGCTCTAGCCTTAAAGAACAATAAGACTACAAATAGACTAAAATGAAACCATGTGCTACATACCAAATACATAGAGTTATATTGACTGCAAAATTGTATTTTTGACTCTCGAGAGATTATTTGAGTTTGGCTCACAAAGCTATTCAACTGCTGTACATGTATGTATATGAATACGGAATAAACAATTGTGTTACTATAGGTGTGGATCCTAATGTGAAAATACACCATTTCATGTAGGATTGTGAAGTTCTTTACGTCACGGTCAATGCTTAATACATTGTCACACTAACTACATGTTTGTTTTTTGTTTTTGTTTCTACTAATATGCTTGAAGACATTTGTTTGCATTTTTCCTAACGCCAAATAAGAAAGAAGTCATGTTTCAATGTATTACAAACTGGAATGTATGTAATGTTTACCATCAAATATTTTCCTCATATTTCTTCGTTACCTGCTGGAAATAGATATGCCTGGTATGTACATTGAATTATCACAATTATATATCGTAGATACTAATAGACAAAAATGTCACGTTGAAAATGTACAAAAATTAATGCTGACATTTTTCATAATATTAATGGAATCTAACACTAATTTCATTAACACCCCACCAGAAATTGCTACGATACTTTTCTTTTCTTCACAATAAGACCCTAAACCAATCCCGTATTTTTTACATTTATTTAATTTACATTTCCACTCGTTTCTTTATCGACTTCTACATTTTTCAAAACAGTCTATTCTGTCATCTTTCCTAATTCTCTACATTGCCGGACGTGCTGGAGGTGGTCCTGCTATAAAAGAGCTGGGATTGAACCTGGAACCTTGGAGCATACTTCTTTGAAATAGCGTTGAGAATTATAGATAAGCAAGACTTCCACATACTGTAATCACGTGATATTGACATGTTTATGCTCGTGTACAATTTGACATACGCCTACATAATTGATGAATGCCCCATTGTGGAAGGACTGTAGCATCATTTCTTGAATCACTAACGTCTTCCAACCAGTCTTCTTGTTGTTTAAGCCCTTTTGTCTCTTCTTGGTGTGTTTGAATGGGACCTTGCTCTGTCGTTTTGTGTGGTTCATATACACCTTGATTACAATTTGCGTCAGTGGTTACATTTTGCGTTAGCTAGACCATGTTCGGTGGTGTGATTACAATTTGCGTTGAAGCAAATCATAAATAACTGGTTTTATTTTGCAGTCTAACAGGGGCGCTCCACCAGCATAGCCTTTTTCTTCCACTATTTGTTATGTGCTCATGTGGTCGTTTTCAGCATGATGTCCTGGAAAACCACAATTAGCTCATTTCACAAATACTTCTTCATACGCGTTTGAAGTCGGGATTGCTGTGTTCAGCTGGTAACTTCTTTTTATTCTCAGGATAAGGGGGCGGTGGTAAGGGAGTTCTCGTCATGTTCCCTTGGAACTCGGACAAATCTTTGTGGGGGCTGGCCCCGGGGGGCTGGCTTTTCCAGCTGCTGTCTCATTGGCGAAGTGCAGTACTTATTGCATGTCTATCATTCTCATAGAAAACTTCTCAACTCTCTGTGGAGTTTTCGGCATACATGTGCCTGACGGCCCAGACGTGGTGTTTATCACTCATATTAGAGTTCACTTGTCTGGCCTCTCAGCCCTGTATCTATCTAACACGTATGCATCATGGAACAGTATGCTACCTGTTACAGATGAGTTTGATCAACACCCATCGACTAACCAGACCCGACCGGATATCGAATCCATAAACTTCACGCCATGAGTTTAACCTCCTGTCCATTTCCATTCCATCACAAAAAAAAAGTCATCGGTGTCCCCACACCGATGGTTTATTGTATTGGGACACTATTTATATTGGGTGTTGGCAACAAAAGGATTCATGCACAACTGACACCATCAAAATTTCGTTAAAACGACTTAGATGTTATAATCATTATGATCAAATTGTGTTCATCTGCAGACAAAACAATGTTTACGTCTCTATGCAAACACCATTGACACCTAAAAATACATTTTCACCATGAGAAACACAGTGTTAACGTCGATGTAAATTGAAATAATATCACTCATAACGCCATATCTCGTTGGAAACCCCCACTTCACCCTTTGAAGGCGTCCGTTTTGATGTCCCTCAATCCCCCACCCACCACCACCCGCTGCCCCAAATCTCCCTTGCCGATGACATCAACTGTGAATGGTCCCCAATCGTGTTGTAAATTTTAGCATCCTACGGATGGGCATCGTGGTCTGAGTGGAGCGATTGTAGTGTATCGTGTGGCGGTGGTTATCAGTCCAGGTCCAGGGTCTGCGCCGGCGATCCCGCTAAATGTGTAGGACCCAGCGAGCAGTCACAGCAATGCAACTCTGAGTGGTGTCCTCCTCCAGGTATGTGAACGTTATGCAAGCTATTTGAACAACAGAAGAAAAAAATGAAATTTACAATTTGTTTTATGTGTAGTACCCCGTTGGCACCTTTGGCATGAGTAAAATGAAAATTTAATGTGGTTCGTTACAGTCAACATTCATTGTCAAAAGAGTGTTAAATGCTAAAGCGAGGGGCACATTGCACCGCAAGGTGGGTCTACAGCCAGTCTACGCCAAAAAACGCATAGAAAACGTGAGGATCCGTGCGTGTGCAGTGCGGCAAACGTGCGTTTTTTCAATGCCGTACGGTGGCCGCAGAAGAAGTTTGGCTTACCAAACTTCTTCTACTGCCACCCTACGCCATGGTCTGACCGTAAGGAGGCTGTGCGGAGACCTTACGTTAAACGCAAATGATTTACCCGCACTTTGTCGGCACAGACACAGTACTGGGGCCGTGCGTCGTCTGTACCATGAACGTGCGGGTCCCGTACTTTTGTAATCACACGGTGCGTAGGACGTAAGTAATACGCGAGTACATAGCACGTTCTATGCAAGTTGAGGGTACGGCCACCTCAATAAAAACCACTCCCTGTGCCGACGCACTCATAACGCACGGAGCCCGTGCATATGTGCGACCACCGCCGCAAGGTGGAATGTGCCCCTCGCTTTACTGCTACCAATTGCTTATTCGCCCGTCAAGCTGTTTGTTACATGATATAATCCTTAGTCTAATACATGTACTTTCAAAATGTGTAACAATCCAACTCACGCGTTTATGAGCATCGAGGGTCCACGGGAGATGTCGATAGCAAGGAGTTATACAATAGATAAAAGTTGTTTGTCGTTTAAACTAGCTACGGGCACATGGACGACATGGGGTGTATGGGGCACGTGCAGCACAACATGTGGTGGTGGGACTCAAACCAGGACAAGAGTTTGTGATAAGGAACCTCAAGAGCTTGATTGTGTAGGTGATAACAGCCAATCCAAGACATGCAACACCCATGATTGCCCAGGTAGTATGTGCTGATGTAGTTTATTCGTTTACGTTAGTCACTTGTAATGATAACTAGACCATAACTATTTTGAAATAGCATGTATTTAAATGGGTTTATATTGTCATTGCTGCAGGTTCTCTTGCAGGTTGATGTTACAAGTAATTTGCTTTTCCATTTTGTAGACTGTGGCAAAGTTTGCAATGAGGGGGTTATAAATGCACCTGATTGCACTCGCTGTGTTTGCTCAGGTACCTCTTTCACAGGCAGAGTGACTGATAAGCACAACCTTCCACTAGAAGGCGTCAACATAACTGAATATGAAGTGCCGTATGAAATCTTGGGCACCACCGACTCAAACGGTGCCTTTTCTATTCCTGACACATTTTGCTATGGTGTCACTGCTTTGTTTACCTTTGATGGTTATCCTCCTGAGACCACAACCGTAACTAGTGTACCGACAACTATCAAATTAGAAAAAATAGGTAACTAACACTTTCGCTAATAATCATTGTATAAGTATTAGCTTATAGTCTACTGCTTTGATTATTCTGATATGCATGATATTTATTTAGAGATGCTGCAAATGAGCCTACAACCGGAAGACAAGTACCGCACGATAGGTCAAGATATCAGTTTGTGTTGTCATGCAACAGGCACCCCTCCTCCTGACTACTATGAATGGTCAGTGTTTGGTAGACCGCAACATATAACCAGCACCATTTGATTAGGCTCCCAAAAATGGTCTTACTGCCGTAAATGTAAACACCGTAAATATTGTAGCCGATTACATGATCCATTCGACGGCTGTCATCCACTTAAGTCCTAACACCCCTAACCTGTCATCGAATGCCTATTGTGCCATCACAATGATGTTTCTGTCAGTATCTCTATCACCATCTGAGCCAGCTCGGGTCGGGTCATGTGCCGAGCAGACGAGTGGAAGGGCACTTAAAAGACGCAAACTTGAACCCTTCTTTATCAGTCAATTGTCAACTTATCTAGAGGTGTGATACACGAAACAGCATCTACTCTTCGCTCTCTGTCTATTCGTGGCAGTCCCATAGTTATATGCTAGAACGCAAGATATGTGAGATTCCAATTCCTAGAGCGTGATTACAATTGACATTGATTACATTTTACGACAGCTATACCATTTTGAATTACGTAAATTCATAACAGGTCACAATTTACGCTGGTCATACTTCACAGTCTAACAAGTGTTCGTGACAACAGATTTCTGCAATGATCAAAGTGGTGGCAGATGCGATAGGTAATTTACACCACGAATGTATATTTGCTTTCTGGGTTACATTATTCAAATCCATTATAAAATCAAAATAAATGGCTGCTCGAACCTGTCATTTTTTTGTCTTGGCTAGACGTCGACTCATCATTTATCTTATGCAGGGACACCTCTTCCCCACTGAAATATTTTGATAAATTTGTATGCACGAGGGAATCTTGGATCCGCCACTGCAGTGCCCTATTTCCACAACTTGAATCGTGTCTTAGTGATTATAGTTAACTAATTAAAAACCCTTATACTCGAATCCAAGCAGTGTACTCTCGAATCTTATCAATGCACTCAACTTGAATTCTATGACAACTACAAATTTCGAACCTAGTACATTATTAAATTGTTAGTATATATATACCTGTACCTATTGTTTAGACGAATCATTGTAGGTTTCGACAAGGTTCTGTAATTATGAGGGAAGAGACCCAGCATATGAGCACCCTATATTTGTCCAACTTACAAAAGAATGACACTGCACAATACAACTGCCGTGCAAGCAATGATCACAATGCAATCTTCTCCGATATAGTAAATGTCTATGTTAAAGGTAAGTGCATAACTTGCATTGTGGTAGGTTTATTTCCAGAGATACACTGTAAAGGGTACCTGGCTGTGATCAATAAGTCTCCTATAACAAGAACACACTGAATTATGGGAGGAAACAACTATCACACCAATGGGATCTATCTCTTGGAGTAAACCAACCATAGTTCAAGCAGCGGCCTTTGTTCTGAGCATTTTGTTTGTGATTCTGATTCTCCTTTATCGTACTACACGCCATTAAATTATCGAGCCATATTGTTCTAATTTGGGCATTATAAGAATTTGACATGTGCAATAATACATCACATTGCTACTTTAACTAGAAAATGGAAATGACTACTGCCCCGACACGCCTGAACCCAATGAAGAACTGCTGCCACAAGGTTGTTACACGGAAGACGGTGCACGCTTCATCGATCTAGGTTCATGTCCTACCACGCAAAAGTGTTCTGGAGAGCAGAATGGTACTAGATCATGTCTGGATGAAGAGAAGTATTGCTGTGGACCAGCTGAATATGATATCGTAAACATCTATTGTGCTGGAAGTCCGAAGAAGAGAATTGTGGTAGGTTATTCTGGCCAGGTTATTTCCGCATTGAGTTCTTGACGATTGCCTGCATCTAAAATTCTCATTTATCACGTTTTAACCATTTGCTAAACCTGAACTATTATGAGTGCTGTAAATGACAAAGAAAAACTAAAAGTGAATAGTGCCATATTTTCACCGCCTATGTGTCAGCCTGAGAACCTGTAACCTAGTACCTGCATGTAATATGACTGGGGCTGGGGAAAGGAAGCGCGGTTCCCAGGGTTTTAAATTAGGCTACTTGGGTATTTATTTTGTGGAGTTCGAAAGGCTGGGATAATTTTCTTCCGATAGGGAGCGAGTAGTAGTCAAAGTTCTACAGCAATTGTCGTTGTTTTCAATGCAAAGTTCAATAAAGTAAACGTTAAAGGACCGTCACAGTGTGTCTGTCTACAGGCACACGCTTGAGGTCAATATACATAGACCCCGTCTATAGTCTATTTGCCGTGTAACCTTACCATCCATTCAGTCTTAGAACCCCATTTACATTTTAAATGTGTACTTCTTAAGAACTATGTAACGAAAAGTGCTAATGGAGAGCAATATGGAGACCACCTATATCCTGAATCTTGGCACTCTGACCGAG
The DNA here is from genome assembly GCA_019095985.1 of Streblospio benedicti. NCBI lineage: Eukaryota > Metazoa > Annelida > Polychaeta > Spionida > Spionidae > Streblospio > Streblospio benedicti. Next base: position 34,948,071 of record CM032667.1, read on the forward strand.
ATTAATATATCTAGTTCATGGAAGGTTAGTCCTCACATTTGATCTCGCCTTTCGACTCAGTGACTAACTATAATCTCGCTAGTAAGGGGGCGGGGGTCTCATATTATCGTGATGAGTACGGACGTTCTCCAAAACTGGTGTCTTTTTTCACATGTTTGGTATATTGCAGGGTGTCTTTTGATTTTTGTTAGTATATTTCTTGGTGTCTTTTGAACATTTTAGTATATTTATGTTACATTTTTCTCAAATATTGGTATATTACGTCACATGTATCTCTGATATTGGTATTTTATGTCACATTGTTGCCAGACAGTGGTTTGTTGTGCGTCATATTTTCTAAGGTACCGGTATATTGGTGGGTTCCATTTTAACCTGTCCGTGGCACGTACGTCCGTACCCATGTTCTCACCCAGACCCCCTTCTCTCCACTCAACCCCGGAGACTACAATTAATATAAGTCACATTTGACTACTATAGATGCGTACACAACTATTTGAAATTATCTATAAATCTAAATGCTTGGCGTTCACAATATTTCCATTAAACTCAAGCATGTCAACCACGTCATTTGATTTCCTTTACCTATTTTCAGCTGAAATCCTGTGGATGTTTCCCTTGCCCAAACCTTCGAACCATAATATCGGGATATGTGGAAGATTCTTACTCCGGAGATCCTGTAGGCTTTGCAGAAATATTTGTTAACGACACCCTTGTACAGACTGCTAGTTATCATGGCCAATTTTCAATTGACACTCCTGTAGGATTATCTGAAATTACATTGACGATAAGAGATGCATATAACGAGTATGTAGAGACGACTGTTAACATTAAGCTACCAGATACCGCAGGGGTAACCATTTACCAGGACATAAGAATGTTTCCGCAAGAACCAGAAATAGACATAAGTACATCAGTTGAAAATGATTTGGATATTGGAGACTTTGCAGTTATATCCATTCCAGCAAACAGTTATTATGACGAGGATGGAACTCAAACAACTGGAGCAATTAAGGCTTCTCTTAATGTGATGGATGCCAGCAATATGACTGCTATCGGAAGTGCCCCAGGCGACTTTACATTTATTGATGAAAATGGAAATGAAGGTATGCTTCAGACATTTGGGATGTTTAATCTAAATCTAAGAGACAGCAGCAATCGGCGGGTACAGGTGAAAGAGAAAGTAGAACTTTTACTTGATCCAGATTTTGTTGGTAGTCGCATGACATACTCTGGAAGCAACCCCACCATGGAATTGTGGGGCCTCAACGAGAAAACCGGAAAATGGGATCTAACTGGTTCCATGAAACTTGTTGATGTGAAATCACTGAGAGAAGGCAGACGATTACCTAAGAAGTTCAAAGCCGATCAGATTCTGGTAGGAGATCTTACAATTGATATTTCCTACACTTGGACGAATTTTGATTGCAGGACTGACCAAATGTGCTATTCGAAGATACGTCTCTTCACAGACGACAACTTTAACACCGAAGTGACTGCAGCTCAATATACACTGTCAGTGTATACTTTGGTTAGAGACAATTCCGGGAGTGCAGACAAGTATCAAAAATCGGCTGTGAGGCCTAATACAGATTCAAACAAACAAAGTTTTTGTATAGCGCATCTGTGTGACAGACCAAATTCTCCTCAGTATTTTGGATATGAAGGCTACATTATGGCTGAAGAGTCATCAGGGAAATATTTTTACCCAGCGGGAAGAAATGCTGGAGATAATGGTATAAAAAATGATCAAATTTATCAGCAGATTGGCTATAAGACAGAAAGTAATGCCATACAAGTTCAATTTAGCCTGAAAGCAATTGGAAGCAACAAAGGTCCGTTCTATGATTTCACCGGTACGAATTGGAGAAACGCACCCTCCTGCAGTAATGCTGATAGAGCGATCGAGAATCATTTCAGTCTATACAGAGATGTTTATGAACAGCCTTGCCAGTACAACGGCATCGTTCTACCAGCTCTTAATCCTACACCGGGTCCATTGAATGCGTTATACTGGTATGGACATTCAAAATTATCTTCGACTTGGTTCGCCGCCTATATTAAGATTGTTGTAAAAGGCGACGATGGAAAGCAATTCAGGGCCGAAAGCTTTGCGACATACTTTGAAAATGAGTTTATTAAACCAGGAGACAACTCGTACGGCTTTCTTGATGGTTGTTCAGATAATAATGCCGTTTGCTTAGAAATAAAAGTGCCTGGATATATCACAGACGGTAGAAAGATTATTGGAGAAGATGATACGCTCGTCGAAGTAATTGGGCTTAAAGATGGGGATGTAGATACTGGCTGCATCGTCGATTCAATTGCTAACAAAACTTATGATGGGGATATAATAGAAGACAAGGGGAACAGGTACATACATCAGTTATCACTTGTGTGCATATTATGTTCTTTAATTAGTCATATTACGAAAATCACATTGAGAACGTTATACACCTTTTTTCTGCGTATAAATTAGAAGGACAGTTCAAATCATCGTCAACCAATTAGAGGGCCCTATTTGTACCAAAGATCCTAAACTACTGCACAATATTTCTGTTACTTTTAGCATTGGCCAATAAAAACATAATACGTGACACTCATGCCTATGTATAAGTGTCATTTTTATTAATGGCTTATTCATAAGTAGAAATTTGTTGCCACTGGCCGATCACACATTCACACAGCATCAAGTATCACAATCATTGATATTAAAATTCTATATCATACTATGTCCCGGATCCGGGATGATATGTTCGTATTAATTCAGCAAACCCCGGAGATTTCGACACACGGTGACTTGTATCCAGAAATGAAGAAGACTTTGTGTCAATTACAGCAAATGCACTATATAATTACAACATTAAAGTCTCTAAAGCAACACGAACGCTGTGATAAGCTGATGTTACATGAGATGGATCGTGCTATAGTTGATTATAATCCTGCGTTTTATGCAGATGTTTTACGAGCCTTGATGCTTTGCATTGTTTGTCACTTTATCAACATGGCTTAAATCGTTTTAATTCGGTAAGACAGCAAACGTGCCTGAAACATGTGTACACACCTTGCTCGGTAGTTTGTTTGAAATGTGCAAATTATTTGATATCGACTTATTATTTTAATGCGGATACAGCGATGGTAAAATTAATTAAACAGTCTTCAGCAAAATACGCAGGATCCCGAACTTGATTAGCAAGTGTGAATTGAAAAGTGTGTACTTTAATACATATGGGAAGTTTTTCTATGTATATCGGTATTACTGTCCCACTATTCTAGTTAATTAAAGTTACAGACTGCAGTTAGTTATATTCTGTCTTTTTAAATTCAGGATGAAACTGCATGTGCGCCGCGATAGATTATATGGGAAAGAGTATGGTATATACATTTCAAGTAGTAAAACAACTGAGGCTGAAGCAAAGAAGGACGCTTTGAATAAATGCAAACAAGGAATAAATTCTGATGAAGGTAAAAGTGATGATATGACAACGTTGTACCCCTTGGTCGTCTTCCAGTGCAGTACTTCATGAGTTTTGAGCATCGTTGCTGGCCAGGTAACACAATTATACTATTTCATTTGCCTGTCTGCTTTTTCTTTTGATGATAATAAATGTAGTTATAAGATAACCACGTTCATTTGGCAGACACATTCAAAAGTATTCTATATCTAGTTTTGCAATAGCTTTACAAAACATGTATGCAAAGCAAGGTGTTCTATGAGCACTACAATAGTATTCCGTGACTACAATGCATTGAACAAATTGTTCATTTTTCTGTTTCAGAATCAGATGGGAACACGATTCGAGAATACGTCATTCATTCACTTTATCAAAAGACGATAATCTACATGCATATGGAGCATTACTAGGAATACTGAATTTACATTCAAATTACCACAAAAGAATTGCAACATATAACAATGGTGAATGCTTACAGCATAATTGTTTAGCTACATGTACATATAATTGTGACTTTATAATCGTGGCTTGGTATTTGTCCTTTAGATTGTATTAATGGTGATAAGTAATTTTGCGTTTGAACATAATTCTATTCTGCATACATTTATTGCAATATTTACTGTGTTGCATATTCAAGAGTTCATTCAAATGTGGTAATCCTAGTTATAGTTGTTTAAGACGCAATTATTATCCTGATAATTTAATTGGTTTCAGGACATGTTTACAGAAGGTGCAATATATGTGTATATGTTGCAATATCTAACTTTAAAATGTTATTTTTCAATAAATCAAATATTTTATTTCAAAATTACACCATGCTGTGCTGTGTATGCATATTTGAAAAAGTAACACATCGTGTGGACTACCACAAGTAAAATCCAATGATGATATCCTTAACATACAATTGTTATCCTATACTTTGAACGAGCTTTATGCAATAAAATAAAAAAACATAACATGCTAACCATAATCACTATTTTAAGGGTCCGTTCGGACTTCATGGGTATAGTTTTTGTGATATATCTATAGCCAATTGGTATGCATTCTCCTTTTACGTAGGTGTCTTCTTATATCTTGTCCTTCTTACTATTAGGACTGAAGGTTATTTGATTTGGTTAAATATTAGGACCCGCATAAAAATATTTCATTGGTGTCTGACCGAAAATGAAATTGAAAAAACACACTAACTAATACCATAGCCTGAACAATAGTTGAAAACTCCAAACAATATAATAGCAGAAGAAAAGGATGCGTCCTTTGTATTTCAGAAAAGTTATATTATATGCCATTGTAAAATAGAATCTTTGAATAGAAAACCTGAAGATTAGCACATGTAAACACAAGAAAACATTCCTTTTAACTTGTGTAGTGTAAAATATATAATCCACTGTATATTCTAAGCCTATTTAAAAGTACTAGTGCTAACCAATATAGAGTAGTCAACTAGTATTTGACGTTTACTTCTTCATTTTTAAATATGTCACTTTCCGA